>OU342736.1:345501427-345931960 GCA_910589765.1 Avena atlantica | reverse complement strand
GCGGCCTGCAGGGCGACGAGGAGGCGGCCTGGGGAGGGCTCGACGGAGAGGACGAGGGGAGCGGCCCAGGCGGAGGGGACCGGCGAGGCAGGGCGGCGGTGGAGCAAACCGGAACGGGGCGGCGCTCGGGCCTGGGGCGGCGGAGCCGAGCGGCCGCGCTACGGGTGGACGGGGGGCGCGCGTGCTGGCGGCTTGCAGGCGGCGGCGCGGCCGGCGAAGAGGCGGAGAGGCTGGGAGCGGCGAGGCGGACGCGGGAGGAGGACGGCCGGGCGGAGGCGTGGAAGCAGCGGTGGCGGCGCTGGCGTCCGCAGCGGAGGCGGCCAGGAGGGAGGCGAGGAGGGCGCTGCGCGCGGCCGGAGCAGACGCGGGCAGGGCGGCGCCGGCAGGAGAGCCGCGGGAGCGGGGCGAAGGGCTCGCTGGCGGGGAGGGCGCCCTGCGGCGGCGCGGCCGGCTAGGCGCGCGGCGGAGGAGGGCACCGGGCGGCCGAGCTTGGCGGCGGGGGTCTGCTGGGGAGGAGACGAGGTTGCGGAGGGCGCGGCGCCGGCGCAGCGAGGCGGGGCGAACGCGGTGGTTGAGGGAGGCTCAGAGAGGGGTGGGGGCGCGGCGGCTCGGGCCGGAGAGGTGCGCGGAGGGTGGGTGGAGGAGCGGTGGAGAAGAGAGAAGGGAGAGAGGAGGGGGAGGGCCGCGGGGTGCAGACGAAGAAGACGCACGGGAGGAGGTTGCCGGGGGGAGAGAAAGGGATGTGGGCCGGGGGACAGGGCAGGTAGGGGTGGGTCCCGCGGTGGTTCAGGTGGCAGTGGGTTGAAGGCTGGGGGCGGGCCCCGCGTGCAGGGAGGGTGGACTGAAGGCTGGCATGTGCGCGTGGGGTGTTTTGCGTGCACTGCGTGTGGTGTGTGTGGGGGCAGGGCTGTGGGCTAGCTGGTGGAGAGAGGAAGTGGGGGTTGGGTCTAGTCTAGGTGGCAAAAGGGGATTGGGTGAGGAAGAGGAGTGGTTGAGGTGGCGTCCAGCGGTGGGCGGCGTCCAGCGATTGGTCCGGGTGAGGTGGAGCTGGGTGTGGGTAGGTTAGTGGTAGGTTTAGGAAATAGGTGGACCGTTTGTAAAATCCTGGGGGTGGTCGTTCGGGTCGAAACGGCCCGTTCGACTGCCCCCGCTAAAATAATTGAATCTTTATTTATTTTAACGGGTCGTTTGCAAACCGATAGAAGCCAAAACAAAATAATCCGGAGACCCGGGTTGACGTTTGAATTAAGATGGGGCGTTTGGAAAACAAATCGGGCTTTGCGGAAATAGTTTTATGCAACCAATGCATGATTGATGACAATGCAATGCACAAAATTCAACGCGATTTTCTAGTAGTGGTTTTGGCGGGTGCCACAATTCGACACCACTAACAAGGGATCTCGCCCTCGAGATCCGCCTCATGGTACCGGAAGGAAGGGTCGGCGATCTGCGTCTTCTCGCTTTCGTGTAGATCCTCGCGACACCACTAACAAGGGTCGTTGTCCGTGATCGTCGAGAGGACACTCCGGAAAACAAAGGTCGAAGGTAGAGGTATCAACAAGTAAAGCCACCCCTAGCTCCGATGGAAAAGGAACCGATGCATTCTCATCCACTTCAATGTACGAAAGCGAAATAGAAGGGGTAGTCGGCATGGGGCCAATCCATCACGCACCCAACTATTACTCCGCACAATCAGTGGAAAAGCGTGCAGCCATTCTCGGAAACAGACTGAAGATCTCGACAAGCGAGGTTCGTAACAACGGAGTGATGCAGACTCTGCATCGGATCTGGCATAGAGGATGTCGTCGCGTCAGAACACCGGAAGGCACAAACAAGGAACAAAGAATGGTACCACAGACAAGGATCACTCAGGCAGAATGACATCGGATGGTAGAAAACCGTTATCAAGGAGGAAGCGAAACCCTGAAGGTACGACGGAACCCAACCACGAGAATTCCTGGACTCGAAGAAAAGGGACGAGAGCGGATTCAAACGCGTAGAGGTAAGAGGAGAACAGCAGAGGGGTAAGGAGTAAAATCAGACCTAATCAGAACTATCCAACCGTTTTTGCAAAAATAGTTTTGGACACTCTACTTCGGCCGTTAGCTAGGTTATCCTACAGGCTGGACTTGTGGGGTATCGCAACTGCTGAGCTCTGATACCACTCTATAACACCCTCGGAATCGGACCTATGCAAGTTTGAGCAAAATTCGCCAAACCCGCATAGAAACGATTCGAAGGTGCCCACCAGGCACTTTCGTGCGGGTGGAAAACGAAGTAATAACATTACACAACAGTCCCTCGATGGGACCCACAGAACAGATATATATATAACAGCGACTCAAAGAGTCAAGAAGACAGAATAATATACAAGATCCAAATCACCTTGAAAACGGTTAGAAGCGTCCGACTACGGACAAGAAGCAATGGGGCTAAGAGCCCTGAAGAATAACCAATGGCGTCCATAACCCTGCCCAGGCCAAGCCGGAAGGGTAACCCTGCTAACGGCGTCGATCTCAAAACCTGCTTAAAACAAGGGGTGCCGACAAAGGGCAAAGGAAAAAGAAGGAGCGTCAGTACTGAGGCCAGTACACGGCGAGGCTAGAATTCGGCGGTCCTCGCCTACATAGGTATGGTGGACTGAAGCGGCAGCGACAGCAGCAACACTAGACAACCTATAGAGACTCGCTATAACTGTCGGCCATCAGAAAGGGGTAAGAAAGACCTATTCGGATCTAGCCTGATTCTAACACCAAACAAACCCATCCTGGCGTTTCCCCCTCGAGACCATCGAGGAAGTCAACCGAGGAACTCACACAGTTGGCAGTTTTATTTATTCGGTTATCGTTGCAAGCACTTACTAGTCAGGCGTAGAGATAATCGTCCTGATAAAATAAGCAGTGGGCACTTTTAGTTAACCATTCCGTGATAGTTGCAACAATTACTAATGAGATACATATTGCATGAGATAAACCCAAAACCCAGCAGTTGTTGGTACTTTTATTCAGCCATTTTTCGTTGTAGTTGCAATACTTACTAGTCAGGTACAATGGTCGCAATCGACACTCCAAACAAGCAATTGTGGGCAGTATTAATTAGCCATTCCATTATAGTGAAGCTGATTACTAGTCATTAAAAGTCAATTGATAGCAATTAACTTATTTATGCTTGTCTATGGTCGAGATACTGTGCTCCAAGTCGTCCATAACCGCGGACACGGCTTTCAGAAAGTTTTAACCCGGCCGGGGTGCACAAATAGCAACACACACACGATCAACCTCGGAAAAACCAAATCAAAACCCAACGAGGTCTTCACGACAGAGCAATCACATGATCAGAAATATTTCAGGGGGGCACCCCTTAAGTAGAACCCGCAACGAAGTAAGCTAGCTCCGAGACGGACTCAAGGTTTGGGTGGACGGCTATGAGCGACTGGGAACCCGAAAGTGTGGCTGGGCTTGTCGACACCGCGTAAACGTGTCCCGATCCTAAATAGTACAGTGTGCTATCTGTCGCACAAAATAATTAAAGCAGTAAAGCATGGCATAAGTACAGGATCGTAATAAAAAACCTCAAACTAGTTTTGTGACCCAAGAAATAAGACGGAATCAAGCTCTGGCTAAGGGGGGCCCATAATTCCCCATATGTGGATAGCGCGATAAATCAAGGAACAGGTATCAAGTACTCGGGGTCCTACGGGACACAAGTGGGCGGTCGGAAACCAAATATTATCTATCACCCACCGATGCCTCTGCTTACTTCAATTTTAATTGTTAAACAGGAATTAAAGTGTACAATAAGTAAAACTATGATCATCTCCATCATCAACATGCGGCAATACATCAACAACTGTGGCACTGGACGAAACGCAACAGCACTAGAGCAAGCGACTACGACGCGCAAGTCCAACTATCTACCAAACAACAGGTGATAGGGTGTGTCCAAGGCAATATAAGGCTGCAAGGGATCATCACGGGTACGAAAACTAGAGCATCGCAACACAGATAGCAATAGATCAACAGGAGGGAATAAAGACTATAAAGTAAGATAGGTAGAAAGGGGGAGATGCTCGCCTGAAAACATTGTCGAAGGTTCAACCGAAGATCGGGGCGAAGCTCACATCAACTCAACGGCCTTATCCGCGAAGAAGCAAAACACTAGAAGAAACACCGGATGCAATATTTAATACACGGCAGAAGATCGCCATGATGCATGTATGACGGATGACATGGCAAGGTGCGATGCAATTAGGTCATATTGAGCGGAACCGGGGTCCCGACAATTAATTAAATGGTTCAAGTTGTTTAGAACCCCCGCAATTAAATGTTGTTTAACATGGCAAGATATGGTACCGGTTCGCTACACAAGTTTAAATGAGGCCAATATAAGGCTAGATTTGCTCGCATATGGCCCCATATTTAATTGTTAGGTGAATCGGCATAAGGCCCCCAAACCAATGATATGCATGCAAGTATGACAATTTAATATGCGACAAGGTTATATTTCATTTATAAAATAGGGTTTGCGGGAAGGGGTTCACACATTAGGGGGTCTCGACGAACTTGGGGGTTCCGGGGTTCGGGGTTGGTCTCGGGGTCCAGGGTTCGATGGAACGGTCTCGACGGAAGCGTTCTTGGATTACTGGGGTCGTTCTTGTTGTTCGGGATGAAGCACTTGTCGCACCGGGGTCTCGGTGTCCGGGAGTGCATCGGGTTCTCTCTGGTCGATGTCGTTCTTGTCGGTTCCCTGTCGGAGGTCTTCGGGTACGGGGGGGGGGGGTTCTCGATGCCGTCGCTCTTTTGCTACCTGGATCCTTCATGTTCCATGTTCCCCATTCACGAGCGTCGGCACACCCTCGAAGGAGCTTCTCGGGTAGCTTGTGGCGGACTTGCTTGCAGGCTTGGGCTGCTGCGACTCCACCGACGCCTGCGAAGAGGTGGGCCCCAGGGACGCGGAGGCCGGGCTTGGGGAGGCTTGAGGCGGCACGGCGCTGGCCGGAGGCGGATGCGACGCGCACGGGGAACGGCGAGGCGATAGCCCGACGGGCGGCTGCGGGGCCGGCGACGGGGTCGGCGACGCACGAGGCCGCGGCGGCCGGCGGCCTGCAGGGCGACGAGGAGGCGGCCTGGGGAGGGCTCGACGGAGAGGGACGAGGGGAGCGGCCCAGGCGGCGGGGACCGGCGAGGCAGGGCGGCGGTGGAGCAACAGGAATGGGGCGGCGCTCGGGCCTGGGGCGACGGAGCCGAGCGGCCGCGCTGCGGGTGGACGGGGCGGCGCGTGCTGGCGGCTTGCAGGCGGCGGCGCGGCCGGCGGAAGGAGGCGGAGAGGCTGGGAGCGGCGAGGCGGACGCGGGAGGAGGACGGCCGGGCGGAGGCGTGGAAGCAGCGGTGGCGGCGCTGGCGTCCGTAGCGGAGGCGGCCAGGAGGGAGGCGAGGAGGGCGCTACGCGCGGCCGGAGCAGACGCGGGCGAGGGCGGCGCCGGCAGGAGAGCCGCGGGAGCGGGGCGAAGGGCTCGCTGGCGGGAGGGCGCCCTGCGACGGCGCGGCCGGCTAGGCGCGGCGGCGGAGGAGGGCACCGGGCGGCCGAGCTTGGCGGCGGGGTCTGCTGGGAAGGAGACGAGGTTGCGGAGGCGCGGCGCCGGCGCAGGCGAGGCGGGGCGAACGCGGTGGTTGAGGGAGGCTCAGAGAGGGTGGGGGCGCGGCGGCTTGGGCCGGAGAGGTGCGGCGGAGGGTGGTGGAAGGAGGCGGTGGAGAAGAGGAGAAGGGAGAGAGGGGGGATGGGGGAGGCGGGGTGCAGAGGAAGAAGACGCACGGAGGGAGGTTGCCGGGGGAGAGAGAAAGGGATGTGGGCCGGGGGACAGGGCAGGTAGGGGTGGGTCCCGCGGTGGTTCAGGTGGCAGCGGGTTGAAGGCTGGGGGCGGGCCCGCGTGCAGGGAGGGTGGCCTGAGGCTGGCGTGTGCGCGTGGGGTGTTGCGTGCACTGCGTGTGGTGTGTGTGGGGGCAGGGCTGTGGGGCTAGCTGGTGGAGAGAGGAAGGGGGGGTGGGCTAGTCTAGGTGGCAAAAGGGGATTGGGTGAGGAAGAGGAGTGGTTGAGGTGGCGTCCAGCGATTGGTCCGGGTGAGGTGGAGGCTGGGTGTGGGTAGGTTAGTTGGTAGGTTTAGGAAATAGGTGGACCGTTTGTAAAATCCTGGGGGTGGTCGTTCGGGTCGAAACGGCCCGTTCGACTGCCCCCGCTAAAATAATTGAATCTTTTATTTATTTTAAACGGGTCGTTTGCAAACCGATAGCAGCCAAAACAAAATAATCCGGAGACCCGGGTTGACGTTTGAATTAAGATGGGGCGTTTGGAAAACAAATCGGGCTTTGCGGAAATAGTTTTATGCAACCAATGCATGATGATGACGATGCAATGCACAAATTCAACGCGATTTTCTAGTAGTGGTTTTGCGGGATGCCACAGTTCGACACCACTAACAATGGATCTCGCCCTCGAGATCCGCCTCATGGTACCGGAAGGAAGGGTCGGCGATCTGCGTCTTCTCGCTTCGTGTAGATCCTCGCGACACCACTAACAAGGGTCGTTGTCCGTGATCGTCGAGAGGACACTCCGAAAAACAAAGGTCGAAGGTAGAGGTTTCACCTCGACGGGGAGATTCCCCCCTTATACGGGTCCGGAACCTTCGCCTCTAGGTTAGAGCGCATGCATGCGAGGGGGGACACATGCAAGCACCTATACCAACCTCTCACCACACTCACACACATATGTTAGGGTCACATGCAAGTTTTCATCTCATTCCAATGTTCTCGTGGTCTTCCTCCGGCGAAACCCTGATCTCTGTGCGCACTCGGATCGTCTACCCCCCTAGACATTCCTCTGACAGGGGTAGCCCGACATAGCTCTATCTTGTTTTGTGTTTGTTTGGGTCATAGGGTGATGTAAAACCATGTTGGTTCACAAGTTGGGGCACTATCCTACCCGGTTTCACCTCGACGGGGAGTTTCCCCCCTATACGGGTCCGGAACCTTCGCCTCTAGGTTAGAGCGCATGCATGCGAGGGGGACACATGCAAGCACCTATACCAACCTCTCACCACACTCGCACACATATGCTAGGATCACATGCAAGTTTTCATCTCATTCCAATGTTCTCGTGGTCTTCCTCCGGCGAAACCCTGATCTCTGTGCGCACTCGGATCGTCTACCCCCCTAGACGTTCCTCTGACAAGGGGTAGCCCGGCGTATCTCTCTCTTGTTTTGTGTTTGTTTAGGTCATAGGGTGATGTAAAACCATGTTGGTTCACAAGTTGGGGCACTATCCTACCCGGTTTCACCTCGACGGGGAGATTCCCCCCTTATACGGGTACGGAACCTTCGCCTCTAGGTTAGAGCGCATGCATGCGAGGGGTGACACATGCAAGCACCTATACCAACCTCTCACCACACTCACACACATATGCTAGGGTCACATGCAAGTTTTCATCTCATTCCAATGTTCTCGTGGTCTTACTCCGGCGAAACCCTGATCTCTGTGCGCACTCGGATCATCTACCCCCCTAGACGTTCCTCTGACAGGGGTAGCCCGGCGTAGCTCTCTCTTGTTTTGTGTTTGTTTTTTAGGTCATAGGGTGATGTAAAACCATGTTGGTTCACAAGTTGGGGCACTATCCTACCCGGTTTCACCTCGACGGGAGATTCCCCCTTATACGGGTACGGAACCTTCGCCTCTAGGTTAGAGCGCATGCATGCGAGGGGGGCACATGCAAGCACGTATACCAACCTCTCACCACACTCCCACACATATGCTAGGGGCACATGCAAGTTTTCATCTCATTCCAATGTTCTCGTGGTCTTCCTCCGGCGAAACCCTGATCTCTGTGCGCACTCGGATCTTCTACCCCCCTAGACGTTCCTCTGACAGGGGTAGCCCGGCGTAGCTCTCTCTTGTTTTGTGTTTGTTTATGTCATAGGGTGATGTAAAACCATGTTGGTTCACAAGTTGGGGCACTATCCTACCTGGTTTCACCTAAACGGGGAGATTACCCCCTCATACGGGTCCGGAACCTTCGCCTCTAGGTTAGAGCGCATGCATGCGAGGGGGACACATGCAAGCACCTATACCACCTCTCACCACACTCACACACATATGCTAGGGTCACATGCAAGTTTTCATCTCATTCCAATGTTCTCGTGGTCTTCCTCCGGCGAAACCCTGATCTCTGTGCGCACTCGGATCGTCTACCCCCCTAGACGTTCCTCTGACAGGGGTAGACCGGCGTAGCTCTCTCTTGTTTTGTGTTTGTTTAGGTCATAGGGTGATGTAAAAACCATGTTGGTTCACAAGTTGGGGCACTATCCTACCCGGTTTCACCTCGACGGGGAGATTCCCCCCTCATACGGCCGGAACCTTCGCCTCTAGGTTAGAGCGCATGCATGCGAGGGGGGACACATTCAAGCACCTATAGCAACCTCTCACCACACTCACACACATATGCTAGGGTCACATGCAAGTTTTCATCTCATTCCAATGTTCTCGTGGTCTTCCTCCGGCGAAATCCTGATCTCTGTGCGCACTCGGATCGTCTACCCCCCTAGACGTTCCTCTGACAGGGGTAGCCCGGCGTAGCTCTCTCTTGTTTTGTGTTTGTTTAGGTCATAGGGTGATGTAAAACCATGTTGGTTCACAAGTTGGGGCACTATCCTACCCGGTTTCACCTGGACGGGGAGATTCCCCCTCATACGGGTACGGAACCTTCACCTCTAGGTTAGAGCGCATGCATGCGAGGGGGGACACATGCAAGCACCTATACCAACCTCTCACCACACTCACACACATATGCTAGGGTCACATGCAAGTTTTCATCTCATTCCAATGTTCTCGTGGTCTTCCTCCGGCGAAACCCTGATCTCTGTGCGCACTCGGATCGTCCACCCCCTAGACGTTCCTTTGACAGGGGTAGCCCGGCGTAGCTCTCTCTTGTTTTGTGTTTGTTTAGGTCATAGGGTGATGTAAAACCATGTTGGTTCACAAGTTGGGGCACTATCCTACCCGGTTTCACCTCGACGGGGAGATTCCCCCTCATACGGGTACGGAACCTTCGCCTCTAGGTTAGAGCGCATGCATGCGAGGGGGGACACATGCAAGCACCTATACCAACCTCTCACCACACTCACACACATATGCTAGGGTCACATGCAAGTTTTCATCTCATTCCAATGTTCTCGTGGTCTTCCTCCGGCGAAACCCTGATCTCTGTGCGCACTCGGATCGTCTACCCCCTAGACGTTCCTCTGACAGGGGGTAGCCCGGCGTATCTCTCTCTTGTTTTGTGTTTGTTTAGGTCATAGGGTGATGTAAAACCATGTTGGTTCACAAGTTGGGGCACTATCCTACCCGGTTTCACCTCGACGGGGAGATTCCCCTTTCATACGGGTCCGGAACCTTCGCCTCTAGGTTAGAGCGCATGCATGCGAGGGGGGACACATGCAAGCACCTATACCAACCTCTCACCACACTCACACACATATGCTAGGGTCACATGCAAGTTTTCATCTCATTCCAATGTTCTCGTGGTCTTCCTCCGGCGAAACCCTGATCTCTGTGCGCACTCGAATCGTCTAGCCCCCTAGACGTTCCTCTGATAGGGGGTAGCCCGGCGTATCTCTCTCTTGTTTTGTGTTTGTTTAGGTCATAGGGTGATGTAAAACCATGTTGGTTCACAAGTTGGGGCACTATCCTACCCGGTTTCACCTCGACGGGGAGATTCCCCCCTCATACGGGTACGGAACCTTCGCCTCTAGGTTAGAGCGCATGCATGCGAGGGGGGACACATGCAAGCACCTATACCAACCTCTCACCACACTCACACACATATGCTAGGGTCACATGCAAGTTTTCATCTCATTCCAATGTTCTCGTGGTCTTCCTCCGGCGAAACCCTGATCTCTGTGCGCACTCGGATCGTCTACCCCCCTAGACGTTCCTCTGACAGGGGTAGCCCGGCGTTGCTCTCTCTTGTTTTGTGTTTGTTTAGGTCATAGTGTGATGTAAAACCATGTTGGTTCACAAGTTGGGGCACTATCCTACCCGGTTTCACCTCGACAGGGAGATTCCCCCCTTATACAGGTACGAAACCTTCGCCTCTAGGTTAGAGCGCATGCATGCGAGGGGGGACACATGCAAGCACCTATACCAACCTCTCACCACACTCACACACATATGCTAGGGGCACATGCAAGTTTTCATCTCATTCCAATGTTGTCGTGGTCTTCCTCCGGCGAAACCCTGATCTCTGTGCGCACTCGGATCGTCTACCCCCCTAGACGTTCCTCTGACAGGGGTAGCCCGGCGTAGCTCTCTCTTGTTTTGTGTTTTTTTTAGGTCATAGGGTGATGTAAAACCATGTTGGTTCACAAGTTGGGGCACTATCCTACCCGGTTTCACCTCGACGGGGAGATTACCCCCTCATACGGGTCCGGAACCTTCGCCTCTAGGTTAGAGCGCATGGATGCGAGGGGGGCACATGCAAGCACCTATACCAACCTCTCACCACACTCACACACATATGTTTTGTGTTTGTTTAGGTCATAGGGTGATGTCAAACCATATTAGCTTCGCCTCAACGGGGAGATTCCCCCTTATACGGGTCCGGAACCTACGCTTCCGCATGCATGCGAGGGGTACACGCATATGTGATTGAATCTTTGAACAACTTCACAAAAATTTGTGAAATATAAATTTCATGCACATGTGATAATAACACACAAACATGCAAATTTCTCAACTTGTGAGAAGATTCGACATTTTATGTGGGCGTGAAGACTATTATTCGAAGGCTACGAATCCATCCAATTGATAAAATAGAACCTAAATAATTGATACTAATAAATAAATACAAATAATTTGGTAAGGAAAAAAAGGTGCATAGGTAGGCGTAGGCAGGACGTACGCCGAGGGTGACCGTCGGCGTATCCTATGCCGACAGCGGCTCTCGGCGTAATGCTGACGCCGTTAGGGCCTTTCCTGGCCTGGACTGTCTAGTGCCACGCGGCCACTCCGTACGCCGAGGGCAATGTTTACGTCGACGGTCACCCTCGGCGTACCTGCCGCTACGCCGACGGCTGCGGTACGCCGAGGGCTCGGAAGCTGGGCTGGCCTGGCCCTGTGCTACGCCGACGGCCCCGACCTTTGGCCGTCGGCGTAGCATACGGCCGTCGGCACACAACGCCATTCCTATAGTGGTGGTTAGTTTTGGATGTGGTAAAGACTATGAGTCGGATGATTGGTTTTTTACAGCAACCAAGTGCCAATTTCTAGGGAAAAAATCCTAGGTCTGACATTTACTGGTTGTACCTAGCAAAGTGGATCACTATTCACTTCCTTGTTGAAGGCATTGTCCGTAGCTTATTGAGTCATTTTTCGGACATGAAAACCCATGATCAGATTATCACGTGGATGTTTGTGCACCGTTGAAGGCGACGTTCTTGAAGAGCCTGTTTTGCATTCCCGGAGATGCCATTGATGGTGGTAGTGCCTTCTGCGTTGCTCATTAGTTCGGTGGGGTTTTCTTTTTTCTTTTTTTCCCTCTTCTTTTGGCAGTGTGCACCCTTGATGTCTATCTTGTTTTTATGTTATCGCAAAGGCCGGGTGTAATTGATATTTGTGATATTAATATATTTGTTTTATTGAAAAATAGTGTTTGACAATATTTTCCCTTTTTCTGACTGTTTTTTTCTTCTTCTGAACAATACAAGATCACCCTTCCTACCACGACGAGCTGTTCGCGTGGGAACCTGAATCCGGTCCGAACATTGTCGGCTTCAGGGATATCAATGACAAGGACAACAACGACAACCAATACCTTTTACTCTTGAACTGCTTCGGTGACGAATTCAACAACACCGATTGAATGTTGAAACATGTGTCGGTCAAAGACCATCTGCTTTTGCTACTACTATGTTTGTGCAAAATGACTTTTTTTGCATGTGTGTTAATGTTTCTTATGATACTTTGATTCCTGAGTCAAACCTTACCCTTATTTATCGTGTGCACCATAATATAGCACCTTAATCTTAGACGGAGCAATATTTGCATGACCGTGTGTCATGTTTTTTCTCCTTTTAATTGCTTCCTTGTGAGTACAGCAGGTCATAGATATTCGATATTAACTCTGTTCTAAAATGTAGTATGTTTTGGTCGGCTGTCTTAGCTTTTATAAATTAGAATTGTCCTTTTGGTACACGAGCATGTTTTAAAACCAAATGGTGAAGTTTATTTTAGGTCTCTAAAAATTCTAAAAAAATCCATAGAAATACATATACATGTCTAGCACGGACGACCAAAATTTTCGGGGAAATATATTCTCATATGTGATCTGCACAAAGAAGAGAAATGTTGAAAGAAAATGAGTTCGCTTTTACCTTTCAAGATCCACGGGCTTTGTTTAGCGTACAATATAATGTATTATCTATAAACACTCCATATATGTAGATAACATGTGTATGTACCATATCATCTTGTTGAACTTTTAAAATAATACTTTTGATTCTTTTAAGATATTGAGATGCTCGGGAGCGAAAACATAAAGGCATGCAACAAATTTGAGGTTGGTGAATAATAAAAAACGCAAAACTAGCTATATAAGGATATGTCTTTCCAAAACCACATAAAGAAGTGTGGCTCGGTATGTGTGTTCTACAACTTGCTATGTTAGCATATTGGTTACCAAAGAAATTTATCCACAACTAGACGGTGATTAGAAAAGAATATGATTGCTGGAGAGGATACTGGCTAGGTAGGAATGAGATGTCTCGGGATGCTTAGATTTGTCGCTATCTACACGCAGTGCTAACTTGAGTTTACAATGTGTGTTTTGGTGATTAATTGTAGCGCAGTGTTGGTATTGCCATCTCGCTGAAATTGTATGCGTAGATCTGCAACCGTGTCTTATGGCACCATGACAAAATCTAGGTTAGATCTCAAATATGGTATAAACTATCTAGCCTAGAGTTGTAAAATCAGTGTCAAGTTGCAACTCAAGGATACAGATAAACTGTAAGTAGTCTGGCCCCTTCACAGAACACCTTTTCGATCCTACAATATATATTACTGATAGTAGTATTTGTTTTGATTTACGAGTGTATATTGTTTTGTTGATTTTGTTAGTTCTCGTGTTACAAGTTCACTGATGTGTGTTTATGCTCTGGTGGTCTTTGTTCGGGCTGCTTCTCGACAAGTTTTCTTACAAATCGGCGCTCTGCTGTGTTGATCACATCAGTTGACTCTCGTAAGAACAAAATACCTCTCAGTCTGATGGTCTTCCATAATGCAAATTGTAATGCAGCAGCCAGCAGAGTTTGTGTCGAAACCAAAAGAAAACAGAACACTTCGTTTTTATTCATCTCCGGTTGAAATTTTGTCATGGATTTTCACGGCTATAAATTGAGCTGCCTGAAAAGTGCAACTGAGCGTGGTGTGTATCTGTACTCTGCAAATCCTAATAACAATCAGACATCGAAACAGAGACGCTGGCTACACTATTGAGAATGTGAGATGGCCGTCGCTGCACATCGGCGGGCATTCCGGCTGTGCCAGAGCCCGCCGTGGCAGAGTGGGCGCTTCCGGAGCAACCCGTCGAAAATTGCATAGGGTGCTCTGAAGCTGAGGTGATTCTTGCCCTGCCCTGCATTTGACAAGGTTGCACTCCGTGGTAACACTGATTATTTTTTACAGTCAACAGATGTCAGTTTGTTTATTCGTCAGGTAAACGTACAGAATCGTTCAGAGTCCAACACAAACAGGGAGGTTGGAGGTGTATCACGGAAGTAACTTGAGTCTTAACGCACAAATGTGCCGCTAAATTTGCCTCCTTGTGAGGTATAAGAAAGATCAGACCCCCTCAAAGCATAAACCGAGCTCGTCAATTTGATAGAGAAGGCTCATGATTTCTGACCTCTCCTTCGTCCATGGCTTCCACATGCTAACTAGATTCGGAATGGACTGTGACGCCACCCTTCTCTAACTGCATTGGCAGCACATACTCTCTGCCACACTTCCTTGCCACTATTCCTCTGTTCGTGCATCAAAGTCTGATTGATGAACAAAAATCATTTTTTGCTGGTAAAAGAATCAAAAGTCATCCAGGAGGAAGCATGGGATGGTTCTTGCCCTGCCTTGACAGGAATCTATTTTCTGTATTATTATTACTCCCAAGGAGAGAGCCCGCTCTGTAGAGAAATTCTTTGTGATTGTTTTACCCTGTAATAAGTTACTTATAGTTTATCATGTGTAATTATTAATTGAGATACTGCACCAAACTGATCCAGGAAATCAGTGACAAAAACCCAAACGGAGCACTCAGCATTGCTGCTGCCGTAGAGTTGGATTCCAAGGGTTAATTTTTTGTCAGACTTGTTCTGTGCTTACCCATCCTGCAAATTGAAAATCGAAGAAGCCATTGTGTATGTGAAACAACTATGCACACGACGAATTGCTGTCCGATTTGAGTAGGACGATTGATCCAACGATGCTGCTGCATGCAGCGGAGGTGATCGATGTTCCACTGAGTTGTCGTTCGCGTGTCGGTTAGAAATCTATCTGTGTGTATAGCACCGTTGGTGTGTATGACATAAACTGATATCGATCTCAATATAATCTGTCCAGCTCCTTTTTTGCTATCTGAGGTACGAGTAACACTTACTGACTGAGTGGGTTATGCTCAAGCAGTGTGACTTGCTTAGTTCTGACCCCTCGTGAGAAACAAGAAAAAAAAGGGATGTCATGACAAGAGACTACAGGGTACGTCGACCATTGTCAATCTTGAGATGCAATTACCATGGTTCTGACAATGAAGGGGAAAATCAAGATGGTTGCGCCGAGGACTAGTGGATGTTAATGGCCCATGCTGAGTTCGAGATTTCAAGCGAGGATCTTGAGTCTAGGTAATTGGTGTTGGTGTTGGTAGTGCCTCATGCTTGGCTCATTAGTTCGGCGGACTTTTTTCTTTTTCTTTTTTCCGTTCTTATGACAATGTGCACCCTTGATGTCTATCATGTCATTATGTTGTTGCAAAGGCCAGTTGTGATTGATATATGCTTGGTCTTAATATACACCTTTTATCGAAAAATAGTGTTTAACAATTCACCCCTTGTTTTGATTGTTTTTTTTCTTTTCTTTTCATAACAATACAAGATGATACTTCCTAACACGAAGAGATGCTCGCGTGGGAACATAAATCTGGTCCGAACCTTGCTGGACGCAAGGATACCAACGACGACAACATATACCATTTACTCTTGAGCTACTTCGGCGATGAGATCAACAATGTTGATTGAATGTTGAGACATGTGTCGGTCAAAGACTATCTGCTTTTGGTCCCGTGTATATGCAAAATGACACTGTTGTTTCACATGTGTGTTACTATTTCTTATGATACTTTGATTCCTGAGTCGATCCTTACACTTATTTATCATGTGCCATGTCCAACATAATTATATGATATTCATAACCATCGCGCTCCCGAAATTACAAAGAGGATCAGCTTGTTTAATTCCTCCATTTGGTTCCCCTATCTATTCGATCTATCACATGATTTTAATATGTTGAGCTACGTGACTCTATGGTTAGGGTTATTGGTTCTCATGTCGACTCCTAAGCGTCACTGAACACGTGACTCATGACTAGTATGTCCATATTTTTTTTGAGAATAACTAGTATGTCTCTCAATGAAGGTAGCAATCTAGCATTTTTTACGAAATTCGACTGATCTATTAAAATCATCAACAACAGTACAAAGAGGTCAAAAAGTAAAACAAATTACAACTAGGTCTTTGGACCACCCAGCAATGGCTAAAATCACTAGCGCAAGCCAAAGACGCGTTGCCATGCTCGCCCATCCATCACCGGAGCCGCCGGACAAAACTTGTCGTAGTTGAGCTTGCTATAACAAACAGACAAAAAATCATCGAGCTAAGGCAATAGAGCCTGCGCAGGAGGGCAACAATCATCACCATTGATGACAACCGTAGATTAGAAGAGCCTGACCAGGAAACACACCAACGAATACGAAAATGGACAGGATTCCGTAAGATCCGTCGGAAACACGACTCTACACGCCCTCCTCCGGCGCTAGATGAACCACTGGAGCAATGATAGAGCGCCGAGGACCTTATTCCAATATCATACGTAGCCACAACCTCAACGTCCTGAAAAAGACACTGAGAAACATGCTAAACAAGGAACGAAAAACCCGCCGACGATAGGCCATGGTCCGTCACCAAGACCCCAAGGCTACTCGAGGGACGAAAAATTAGATGGGTTCTGGTTGTCACCTCTTGCATTCTGCTTTCCTCTCGTACCCGTACCGGTTCCCCCCTAGCAATGTAGCACCTTAATTAGTAGTTTTAATGACCGTGTGCCATGTTTTTTATCCTTTTTAATTGCTTCCTTGTGAGTATGTGCTGGCCATAGATATTCAATATTAACTCCATTCTAAAATATAGTATGTTTTGGTAGGCTGTTTTAACTTTTCTAATTGAGAAATGTCCTTTTGATACACGAGCATGTTTTTGAAAACAAATCGGAAAGTTTATTTTAGGTCTGTAAAAATTCTGAAAAAATCCATAGAAACAAATATACATGTCTAGTACGGACGACCAAATTTTCATGGAAATATATTTTCACATGTGATCTGCACAAAGAAGAGAAATGTTGAAAGTAAATGAGTTCGCTTTTACCTTTCAAGATCCATGGTTTTTGTTTAGGCTACAATACAACGTATTATCTATAAACACTACATATATGTAGATAACATGTGTATGCACCATATCATATTTTTGAACTTAATACTTTTGATTCTTTTAAAATACCGAGATCACTAGAGCTCGGGAGCCCAAATAGAAAGGCATTCAACAAATCTGCGGTTGGTGAAATAATAAACAATGCACAACTAGCTATATAAGGATATGTCTTTCCAAAGCCATATACAGAAGTGTGGCTTGGTATGTGTGTTCTACGACTTGCTGAGTTAGTATATTGGTTGCCGAAGAAATTTATCCACAATTAGACGGTGATTGGAAAAAAGAATATAATTGATGGAGAGCATATTGGCTAGGTAGGAATAAGATGCCTTGGGATGCTTAGACTCATTGCTGTCTACAGACAGTGTGGCATACTGGCATCCCTGGCACTAGCAGCAGCTGCGGCCAGAGCCCGACGCGGCAGAGCAGGCACATCTGGTGCTTCTGGAGCCACTTGTGGATTCTTGCCCTGTCCTGGCAAACATGTAAATATTTTTTATGTATTATACTACCAAGGAGAGAGTTCGCTTTGCAGAGAAATTGTTTGTGATTCTTTCACCCTGTAGTAGGTTACTGTATAATTTATCATGTGTAATTCTTCATTGAGATGCTGCACCAAATTGAACCAGGAAGTTAGTGATAAAAACCCAAATGGACCACTCAGCATTGCACCATTGCTTCTGCTGTAGAATTGGATTCCAAGGGTTAATTTTTTTGTCGGACAATTCGAAGAAGCCATTGTGTACGGCATGAATTGATACCAGTCTCAGTACAATCGGTCCAGCTCCTTAGCTGTCTGAGGTAGAGTAACACTGACTGACTGGGTCGTGCTTAATCAGTGTGACTTGTTCAGTTCAAACCTCTCGTGCAAAGCAAGAAAAAAATGGGACGTCATGACAAGAGACTACCGGGTACATTGACCATGTATCTTTAGCTGTGATTACCGTGGTACTAAGAGCATCTCTATCAGATATCGCATATCTGTTCAAACCCGCAAAATATACAGTTTTGATCCGAAAAGGGCTAAAAAAGGGCTAGACCAGATGCCACAAAACCGGTCAAAACCGCAAATATCTTGCGTTTTCCCGGATATCAGCTCACATGTACCTCATATATCAAGTTTTTACAGCAAACTGCAAAGCGGAGAACGTTTTTCTCCACCGAAAATACACCACCAACTACTTCCGTCTGGCTCCGACGATGCCATCACGGTCGCTCTCCGAGCTCGATTCCATGGCCGGGAGGCTCAATTCCAGCATCAATCTTCTATTCATGAAGAGTCTGTTTTGTCTAGCTCTAATCGATCGAGCAACATGCTAGTGGCAGCGGGAGCAGAGCGAGTGCGTGCGGCAGTGCGTGCAGTGGGAGGGCGTGCAGCCGGGCACTGCCTAGTTGCTTAGTTTGGCCGACGGTGTGCGAGCAGCAGGAGCAGAGCGAGTGGTAGAGGTTGCACAAGGGCAAGGGAATACAACAGAAACAGCAAAGGCGCGTGCCACGGGCGGTGGCCGGGCATGGGTCGATTTAGTGCCACAGCCACCGAGTGGGATCTGCGACTCTAGGAGGAAGACGATCAAATATTTTACCGAATATTTCGATTTGTGGTACGAGTTTACAGGATCTAGTATGTATCGGTGCATTTTAGCCAAAATAAGTAGGTTTACAGTTTACCGCATACACGTTTTGTAGTACGCACCTTTGCAGTATCCGCTAGAAATGCTCTAAGAAGGAAGGGGAAATCAAGATGGTTGTGGCCGAGGACCAGTGGATCTCAATGCTGATTTCAAGTGATGATAGTGGTTAGATTTGCAGCAGGCTCCGCAACCAAGTGCCGATTTCTAGGGTAAAAATCCTAGGTCTGAACTTTATTGATTGTACCTAGCAAAGCGAATCTCTATTCACATCCTTCTTGAAGGCATTGTTTGTAGCTTATTGGGACATTCTTCGGGCCTGAAAACCCATGATCAGATTATCACGCTGATGTTTGTGCACTGTTGAAGGTGACGCTCTTGGAGAACCTGTTTTCCATTCCGGGAGATGCCATTGGTGGTGGTAGTGCCTTCTGCGTTGCTCATTAGTTCGGCGGGGTTTTCCTTTTCTTTCTTTTTCTCTTTTTTTTTGCAGTATGCACCCTTGATGTCTATCTTGTTTTTATGTTATCGCAGAGGCCGGGTGTAATTGAAATTTGTCTGATATTAATATATTTATTTTATCAAAAATAGTGTTTGAAAATATTTTCCCTTTTTCTGAATGTTTCTTTTCTTCTTCTGAACAATACAAGATCACCCTTCCTACCGCGACTAGCTGTTCGCGTGGGAACCTGAATCCGGTCCGGACATTGCCGGCTTCAGGGATTACTCTTGAACTGCTTCGGTGACGAGTTCAACAACACCGATTGAATGTTGAGACATGCGTCGGTCAAAGACTATCTAATTTTGCTACTACTATGTTTCGCATGTGCGTTAATGTTGCTTATGATACTTTGATTCCTGAGTCAAACCTTACCCTTATTTATCGTGTGCACCATAATGTAGCACCTTAATCTTAGACTGTGTGTCATGTTTTTTATCTTTTTAATTGTTTCCTTGTGAGTACAGCGGGTCACAGATATTCAATATTAACTCTGTTCTAAAATGTAGTATGTTTTGGTCGGTTGTTTTAGCTTTTATAAATTAGAATTGTCCTTTGGCACACAAGCATGTTTTAAAACCAAATCGTAAAGTTTATTTTAGGTCTCTAAAAATTCTAAAAAAAATCCATAGAAATACATATACATGTCTAGAACGGACGACCAAAATTTTCAAGGAAATATATTCTCATATGTGATCTGCACAAAGAAGAGAAATGTTGAAAGAAAATGAGTTCTCTTTTACCTTTCAAGATCCACGGGTTTTGTTTAGCATACAATATAATGTATTATCTATAAACACTCCGTATATGTAGATAACATGTGTATGTACCATACACTCTTGTTGAACTTTTAAAATAATACTTTTGATTCTTTTAAGATACTAAGATGCTCGGGAGCCAAAACATAAAGGCATGCAACAAATTCGTGGTTGGTGAATAATAAACAACGCACAACTAACTATATAAGGATATGTCTTTCCAAAGCCATATAAAGGAGTGTGGCTCGGTATGTGTGTTCTACAACTTGCTAAGTTAGCATATTGGTCGCAGAAGAAATTCATCCACAATTAGACGGTGATTGGAAAAGAATATGATCGCTGGAGAGCATACTGGCTAGGTAGGAATAAAATGTCTCGGGATTCTTAGGCTCATCGCAGTCTACAGATAGTGCTAACTTGAGTTCACAATGCGTGGTTTGGTGCTTAGTTGTTGCGCTGCATCGGTCATGCCATCTCTCGAAACAGGCTTTCCTCCCGCTTTATAAATAAAGCAACATCCAGGTTCATACAAACACCAATCCACAACCACATGCCGAAGACAAAGGAGAAAGAAAAATAGGTGCAAGTTCGTTGGGGCCACAACACAATAACGCCCAGAACTAAAGGAAAACGAAGGGAACCTAACAACACTCTAGTCTCCGCCCGGTGTAGATCATCCCGAGCGAGCCGGAGTCGAGAAGGGAGTCGCCGCCGCCGGCGTCCTTAAGGCCCGAAGAGTGTCGTCGAGAGGCTCCTGGTCACGCTGCCTCGCCAACAGGGACCACTGCTAAAGGAAGGTGATAAAAGAAAAAAAAATCGAGTCAGAGACACGGGTGGAAAAAATCCGCTCAATCACCATCTTGTTTCTCACGTTCCACAAGGTCCAAGCTAGGGCCACAAACACAAGCCAGAAATGGTGTATGTAGATCTGCAACCCTGTCTTGTGGCACCATGACAAAGTCTAGGTTGTAGGTCTCATATATGCTCTAAACTATCTGGCTTAGAACTGTGAAGTTAGTGGGAAGTTGCAACTCAAGGATGCAGCTAATTTGTAAGTAAGCTAGCCCCTTCATGTTACATCTTTTCGATCCTAGAATATACTCCCTCCCTTTAGAAATATAAGATGTTTTAGGTCTGTGAAGCTAATGTATGTAGACATCTTTTAGTGCGTAGATTCATTTGAACCTACACACTAAAAGCTGTACAAATACATTTGTTTCACGAACCTAAAACATCTTATATTTTTAAACGGAGGGAGTATATTACTAATAGTGATACTTGTTTTGATTTGTGAGTGTTTATTGTTTTGTCGGTTTGCTAGTTCTCTGTGTTACAAGTTGACTAATGTGTGTTTATGCTCTGGTGGTCTTTGTTTGGGCTGCCTCTCGACAAGTTTTCTTAAAAATCGACTCTGTTATGTCAATCACATCAGTTGACTCTCGCAAGAATAAGATACCTCTTAGTCTGATGGTCTTTCATAATGCAATTGTAACGCAACAACCAGCAGAGTTTTTGTTGAAACCAACAAAAACTGAATAATTCGTCCTTTTTTGTTTGCACCATCTCCTATTGCAGTTTTCTTGAGGATTTTCACGTCTATAAATTGAGCTGCCTGAAAAGTGCAACTCAACGTGGTGTCTATCTATACACTGTAAATCCTAACAATCAGAGATCGAAACAGAGACGTTGTCTACACCAGTGAGAATGTGAGATGGACGTTGCGGCATCGGCGGGCATTCCGGCCATGGCATACCTGGAAGCAGTTGCGGCCACATCCTGCCACGGCCGAGCGGGCACGTCTGGCGCTTGCTGAGCCATTTGTCGATTCTTGCCCTGCCCTGGCAGATATGTAAATCTTTTTTTGTTACCCAGGAGAGAGCCCACTGAGCAGAGAAATTCTTTCATTCTTTGTGATTGTTTCTCCCTGAAGTACGCATACAATTTGATATCATATGCAATTCTTAATTGAGAAATTGCACTAAAACTGAACCAAGAAACAAAGCCGTGACCTCTAAAACCCAAATGGAACATTTCTGTATTGCACCATGTCTGCCGTTGTTGTTGCTGTTGAATTGGATTCTAGGGGTTGAACTTCTGTCAGACTTGTTCTAGGCTCACTCACCCTGCGAATTTGATGAAACAAAGAAGCCATTGTGTACGCCGTGAATTGGTGTAGATCTCAACACACTCCGAGCATCTCCAGCGGAGGCTCTATTTTAGAGCGCCGGAGGGCGCGTTTGCAACGCGCGCTGCAGCGTTCAGACGCTCTAAAATAGGGCGCCCACTTTCTGCGCGCCCCATAGCAGAGGCTCTATTTTAGAGCGCGCAAACAAGTTTGTCACACGAATCGCAGAAACAAAGATCTAGAAAATGCATTAAAATTATTTCAGACGAACACAAATTAAACTAGACGAACACAAATTAAACTAGACGAATATTAAAAAATACTCCTCTACTCCTCGTCGGACGCGGTGTCGTCGGACACCTCCGATAGATCCAAATCCTCCCAGCGTGGATCATTGTCCTGGATAGTCTACTCGATCTCGATCTGGTCGTTGATGAACTGCCGGCACCAGCGCCGGTCTGCGCGCTCGGACCTCCGCTCCGCCTTCCTTTGCGCGAAGAAGTTGCGCTCGTTGATTACGTCCTGCGGGAAGCGCCGGCACCACTCCGCCATGGCGCGCTCGTCCCCCTCGGCGACGGCGAAGCGCCGTTGAAGGTCGCGGTTGCGGCGTCGATCCTCCGCCGTGACGAGGGGCGGGTCCGGCGCGAGGAACTGAGCCTCCTCGAAGCTCTCCGTCTCCGAAAAATTCATATCGCGCCGGGGCCGGCCGAGGCGCCACGCGTAGGCGTCGTACGCGCGGGCGGCCTCCTCCGCGCGCTCGTACGTCCCGAGCATGAAGCGCGAGCTGCCGGCGCGGAGCTCCGCGTAGAACGTCCCGTTCTCTCACGCGCGCACGCCGCGTAAGCCGGAGGCGGGGCGGCATGGCGGCGGAGAGCGCGCGTGGCGGAGGAGAGCGCGGGAGAAGATGATAGGAGTGCGCGGGAGGAAGAAGAAGAGCGCGCGCTGTATCCGGCGCGCGATATATAGCGCAGAGCACCGCGCGCGACAAATTTTAGCGCGCGCGCTATTTTCCCGCGCCTGCTGGAGGTGTTCTCAGCGCGCGCGCGGGGCAAATTTTGGCGTCGCGCTATTTTAGCGCGCCTGCTGGAGATCCTCTCAGTCCAGCTATTGACAAGGTTGCTCTCCATGGTAACACTGATTAGTTTTGACAGTCAACATATGTCAGTTTCTTTATTCGTCACATATCATGACACACACTCCCTTACAGGCAGTAACTTGAGTCTTAGCGCAGAAATGTATGTGCCGCTAAATGTGGGTATAAGAAAGATCAAACCCTCTCAAAGCATAGACTGAGCTCATCGATTTGACGGAGAAGGCTCATGATTTCTGACCTCTCCTTCGTCCTAGGCTTCCACATGCTAAGCAGTTTCGAAATGGACGTGGCGGGACTCTTCTGTAACTGCATTGGTAACACCATCTCCGTGCAGCAGCTAGCGCATACTCGCTGCCAGACTTCATTGCCACCATTCCTCGTTTTGTGCATCAAAGGCTGATTGATGAACAAAAAACATTTCTTGCGGGTGCCCACGACCAAATTTCATCCTATTCATCAAACTATATCGTCGGGCAGCCTTACGGAACTCGTCACTAGCCATAGCAAAGAGAGATGACATCAAGTAGAACACCGTCCTGGTGTGAGAAGAACCCAAGGGTCACTCCTTTATTGGGCAAATCGGCACATGCCCCCATGCCGCCGACCGGTCAACCCCCTCCGGCGGTAGAGGAGGCAAGCCTGCGCATGAACCACATGCACCGGCCAACCCACTGGTTTTCGGCCCAAGCAAGATGCCCAACACGTCGCAGCAAGGCCGACAGCGTGCACCGCGCCGCCTCCCCACACACCTCCGAGCGACCGGCGGCTGCGCCGATGACGGATCTAGGCAGGAGCCTAGACCTATGACCGCAGCCTTCACCCCATGTGTGGATGCCCAAGGGAAAGCTGTCGTCGCTGTACGACCAGGGGCACTGCACGCAGACGATCTCCACCAGTGCCGTCCCTCGCCGCCACAAGGGAGCCGCCATCACGATCAGCAACCCCCGGCCCATTCAGCGCTGGGCCCGCCGCCATCGTGGCCTTCGCCGGTAGCTACGGCGGAATGGGAGGCCACCAGGGACTTGTCTTTGGGGGTGCTAGGGTTTTGCCCCAGTGCCGCCCTGGGGGGACGACACGGGAGCTGTTTTCAAAAGGGGGATGTGATGATTCATATAAAATCTAGCGCAAATGAATCTTAGGAAAAAGTTTCTATACTTTTCAAGGATTAGAATAGATTTTAATGAAAGGGGCCCTTAGGTGCGTGCATGTTATTTGAAGTAAACAAAAGAGTTAAACACATGTGTAGTCTATAAAGTTGCCACACATGAGCGTATTGGTCACCTACTGCGAAAATGCAAACTATCGGTCACGAAGTTGTATGAATGTGACCCGTTAGTCATTTTTTCATGTTTGCCATTGACGTGGCTACATGTTTTTTCAAATACCTCCTTATAATGTTATTTTCTCTAATTATTATGTCCTTTTTTCCACTATCCTGTGGTTAGGTCGTAAAAATAGATGTAGGTCCCATCTATCAGCCTCTTCATCCCCCCAACTCTCTTATAGAGACATTCTATCAAATACCCTCCCGTGCACGTATCAGGGAAGCCACCCATCAATTGTCGTGGCTAGGGCTGCATAAGTCGGTTGCGAGCGAGCCACGCAGCAGCAAGGCCGTCCTTCCCGCTGGTACGGTTCTGGTTTGGAGCGCTTGTTTTCCGCCATGACACGGTCAAAATCGGTGAGATCAAGGGCGGCCAGGAGCTCTACGCGCGTACGTATCCACTCAGGATGCACCAGCAACATGTACCGCTTCTAAGCTTTGGTAAAGTTATTGAGCTTTTTCAGAAACAATCATTCCAGAATCTTGTAGATCAACATGGAGCTTTTCCTATCTATGGAGAGAACGAAACAAGATTAGTTACCTCTCGAGCCGTTCCTGCCTTCCTGAAATCGTACATGTGCAAAAGAGAAGCAGCATTGGAGCATGGAGGCCCGCGAGAATTCAGCTGCCGCATAAAGCTTAGCTTGTGGGGCAATTCCAGCTTTGGTACTACCATCTAGTAACACACAACTATCCCATAAAAGTGACAGGACTAGCGCGAGCACGGCATGAGGGCCAACGAAGATTGGCCTATGCAGTTTAATGAAAAAGGGACCTAGCAATTAGAAGAAACTAAATTTTAAGAAAATATTTGCGAAAAACAGATAGCCACATCAACGGTTTAACGGTGGACATGACAGAGTGACAACGGAGCACAACCACACAACTTTGTGACAGATAGTTTGCATTTTCCCAGTTAATGACCAATGCGCTCATGGATGGCAACTTGATAGACCACACGGGTGTTTAACTCTAAACAAAATTGTAGTACGCGGAAAGGCCACTACGACTCTGTCAACACGGCTCGTTCTGGAAGTTGCCTGGTACTACCTGTTTTTGTCTTTGTGGTCTTTGTTTAGTTCAAGTAAAACCTGGTTTGGGCTGCCTCTCGGCATCATAGTTTTCGTATCAAAGTTTTCTCACAAGTGGACCGTATGTTGTGTCAATCACATCAGCTCTCTCTCACAAAGAAAAAACCTTGTTGTCTGATTGCAATGCCATTTTATAATGCAAATAGAATTTGCGTAGTAACCAACGTGAAAATACACTACTCTGGCCGATTCATAATAAGTGTTGTTAATATAGTACTTGTTGGCGCAGCCTAGATCCAATATATTAACCCGTCAAACAGAGTTATTATGTTGGAGTTATTCCAATATATGGTTTTTTGTATGCCTGTAACTTGTTTCCCTCTATCTCAACTCGACTCAGCTCGACTCAAACTCAGCGTAAAATGACCAGAACTGACTTCCAATTGTATGCAGCCTGTAGCTGTTGAGATTTAGCTGTTAAACGAGCTCGAGCTAAATCAGCCGAGTATACGGAGCACTCGATTGAACTCTTAATGATGGAGCCAACACTGCCCTTTGGCCAAATCAGTCCCATCTAGCTTAAGTGAAGCCCAATTTAGCGTGCACTCCGCAGCGATGCTGCATAATGTAAATTGACTGTGGTGATTAATGCATCATATGTGTCCAAATATTCAAAAACAATTATATAGCAGATAAAATATAATGTTGCATATTAACAGTTTTACCAAGCTAAACGAGCAAACTCGTGAGGTTTACAAGTCAAGCCCAGTTTAAGACTAGATTAGTTAGGAGGTGTGCTTCGCCCCCCCCCCCCCCCCCCCCTAAACTTAAGCTTCTTGGGCCGTTTTATTTCTTTGATCCGTCGAAACCCATATCGAGGTCACGTATATCTCTGTATATGTGTACCCGGTCGAACCGGTTATAATCCACGCTCCGGACGGCTGATCCCACATCCTATTATCGCGATCTACGTCTTTGCATGTCATATTTAATTTTTTTGTTGTTGTTGTTATATAACTTACGATTTTCGCATTCTGGAGACATATAAGTATACGTGTACGGTGAGTATACGTATAAGAGGACCATATATACTTCGGGTGAGTTCGTACGGTCCTTTAAATAATCGGTATCGAGTTTTTGTTTGTCAAAGTTTGAAAAGAAGGAGGAAGGAGGGGGGGAGGGGGGGACCGAAGCAAAAGTGATTAGTTAATTAAACGAGTCAAGCCGAGTGAACTTGGTAGCTTACCGAGCTTTAACGCGTCGAGCCGAGGCAGGATAGCTAAACGTTTCAATATTGTTTCTTGTTACAAGTTGACCCATACTATGTGTTTATGTCCTGGTGGTCTTTGTTTACGCTAGGGAAACTTTTCTAGGCCGCCTCTCGACGTCATAGTTTTCCTACAAATCGGCGCTCTGTGTCAGTTGACTCTCGCACAGGAAGAACAAACCTGTCGACTGATTGCAATTCTTATGCAATCGTAATGATGATACAGAATTTGCGTCGAAACCAAACTTAAAATTACAATATTACTCCCTCCGTTTGAAAATATAAGATGTTTTAGGTTTATAAATGAGATGTATCTAGCATATTTTAGTGTTTAGATTCATTTGAACCTATACACTAAAAGACGTCTAGATACATCTTCTTCACAAAACTAAAACATCTTATATTTTTAAACAGAGAGAGTATTTGGTTGGAAGCACAAAAAAGGGGAATAATTCTTTTTTTCTTGTTGCGACATATATCAGGTTGCAATTTTCTTGTGGATTTTCACATCTAAATTGAGCTGCCTGAGAAGCGCAACTCTGCGCGGTGGGCGTCGATAATCTGTACTACTCTGCAAATCCTAACAATCAGGGCACTGAAACAGAGACGCGGACAGACTAGACTACACTCGTGAGGCCGACATCCGCGGTGGCATCGGCGGGCATTCCGGCCGTGGCATCCCCGGCAGCGGCCGCGGCCGCGGCCAGAGCCCGCCGCGGCAGACCGGGCACGTCCGGCTCTTCCGGAGCCACCTGTCGACGTCGCACCTCGCGTGGAAGAAGTGCCCGCACGCCGGCACCACCCGCACCAGCTCGCCGTCCTCGACGTACTCCGACTGGCACATGGCGCACCGCTCCTCCGCCTTCGCCTTCCCGGTGGCCGCCTGCTCGTAGGTCATCAGCGTGGCTTCGCCGAGGGCGCTCGCGATGTCCGCGGCGTGCACCGTGGCGCGCCCCGTGGTGCCGGCCTCGATGTCACCAGCTCCTTCCCAGGCGCCGCCGGATGCCATGGCGGCCACCACGATGATGAGCAACGCCATGGCGACCACCGCCGCGATCTCGAGGTGGAACTTGACGTCCGGGTCCATTGCTCCTACGGTGCCTTCTACTACTCCAGTGCGACCAGAGTAGGGAAGCTCCGGCTTTTGTATATGAGGCCTGGTCGTGAGACTTCTCGACGAAGTTAGTCACGAAGTATGTGGAAGAAAGACGGGGGCTGTGTTGAGGTTTCCCGGAATCTTTCAGCTAATTGCCTTTCTTCTTCCAGTGGTCAAATTTGATTGGTTCGTCCTGTTCTAGAAAACTCCATGTTTTGAATTAACTAGAGTTTTTTCATTTCTCTTGCAGATCTAGATATAATCACCTGTAACTTCTATCATTCGAAAAAAAGAGACTTGTATGCCTTTGGCTCTCTGAATAAATAGAATGAAAAACAGTACATAAATCAGTTTTTTTATGAACATAGAAAATAGAGCGTAAATGCCAGCTTCTTCTCTTAAAAGTTCACACAATTGTTTCAGCCTATGGATCAAAATTCAACTATTCAGATTTGTTACAATTGGATGAAACCAGTACAACTAATTAGTCCGCAGTTAATTTCCCAGTGCGAGAAAGCAATTTGCTTAGTTTTACTCACAACCCAAACAAATGTCCCAACTCAATTACAAACTACTTGCCCATTGCCAGGAAGTAAAATTTCTAGTTTGATTCACCTTCGACTAGGGTTAAGGTATTTTGATTCTTGCAGCTCTGTTGGAGTTTACAGCATAAAACCGGGCAACACTTTAGTGTTCAAATTTACCGAGCAGTACCGCTTTGTGTTTGCGAGACAAAATTCCATCATATATTTGTAAGTTTTCTTTTGCCCAAAACGCAAAAACAACTGAGAACGAATTGACACGATTTCCGACAAGGGGACCCCACCAAAATGATGACGTGTTGAACCATAGACGGATGTTAACGGCATTGTGTGGTTCCACTGTTAGGTCACGAGGATGTATACTCTATGGTCGTTGACCGTTGCCCCACCCTCGTCTAATAGTCCCTCCCGCTATTGGAGCGAGCTCGCTGCTGCCGCAGAGCCATCGCCACTAACCATCATGTGTGTCCGCTGCAGTCGTCGCCATGCCTAGCTAGAATGACGACAAGAGTCCGAGCCCTTCATTGCTAGGGGTAAGCTCAATTCCCCATTTTCTTTCTAGGGTTAGGTTATCGATTTGGGATTTTCGTATTTTGACTCCATTCACCTCGATTAACATCGGTTTATTTGCAATTTGTGGTCAATTAGTCTCATGGATAATAACTCTGCTCCAAACTGGATCGAGGACCTCATATTAACTGGGATAGAGGTGGATTGCCCCGAGGTGTGTCGATTCCATAATGTTTGGCCAGTGAAGTGTATAGTATTTGAAGGGATGAACACCATCAGTCTATTCTATTTAGTGCAGAATGTAAGTCCTTTTTGCAATTTTGCAATTATTAGCTTATAAATATAGTTATATGAATACTAGTTTGTGATATTTTTAATGGATCCACACATAGATAACATGACATATAGCTCTTGTTAGCAGTGTAGTGATTGATCACTTATAATGTGATTAGTTACTTATTAGCTCAGATACCAAGTATTGATCTCTTTGGAGTGGTCTCCCAATTCCTCCGCACCCACTTTTCATTGCCAACAAGCTCAACATAGCAATGTTGCAAGGTGAAAGCTTTGCCACCATTCTTCTTGTTGCATAGCTTGTAGAGGTTTTGGATGTATGGCTCATACTTCGTCACGGGCACTCCACTAGGTGGGTTGTTGTGAAATTGATCAACACAACCGGACCAACGGTTGCATTGCTCAACAATGGCACCCCACCGGTGGCCGAGAGAGCCTTGTGTGTGATTGATCGGCATGATGACGGTGTTGTTGTAGTAGTCCTCGATACGAGCCCAAAACTTGTCCTTCAATTTGTCGGTGCCAACCGTTGCATCTAGTGACACATTTATCCAAGCATAGCACAATGCAACGTATTCTTTATCGCTATAGTTGGTGGCTCTTGTCTTCTTTGTTCTTGATTGTGTCTCCTCCACCTCTTGTTGCTTGGCGGTGACCTCAACATCTTCCTCCTCCACCTCTTGTTGCTCGGTGGTGGCCTCAACATGGTCATTGTCGAAGTGGAGGTCATCGATCGCGGTGGCATGGATACTCTCCAATTGTGTCATGAAGCCGGCCACCTCCTCCACCAACGCACTAGATATCATAAAAAAAATATCACCATCTGTCTACAAATCGCCAACCGATGAGAGGCGATGAGAAAACGAAATTTTCTACCTTGTCGACGATCCATCGAACACCTCGCGCTCGTCAATGTTGATGACAACGGCTCACGGTGTCCGGCCTAGGGGAGGGTTCGCCGGCGAGGCTTGCACGTCGAAGGGGCCGGTGTAGCCTTCGGAAGCGCTGCCGCGTCCTTTTTCGTCTTCTTCTTGGCCGCCGCCTCCCCGAGCGCCACTTTGGCTAGAGTCGGCTTGCTCTGCCGTCGGCCGGCCACAGGAGCAAGAGGAGGATGCGGTGCCACCTCGGGAGCCTCCAGGCGTTTGCCACCGGCCTTTCCGGAGGCCTTGATGGCCGTGCCGGCCAACCGGACCACGTTGTTGGCCCCCAACATTTTCCGATCCGTGGTCGTGGCGGTGATCTCTGATTTGGCGTTGTCGGGGCGTCGGGATGGTCGGAGAAGGTGTGTCGCAGAGCTGCGCGTCGATTTCGGGTGGAGTCAGCGACATCGGCGCCGGCAGGGAGGCGGGCGGTAAAGAACGACGGAGTGCGGAGGTGGAGGTCGGGAGTTTTTCTCGAAAGTGGTAGCCGAGGAGTAAATTTAAGAGTCAGGCGTTCCGTTTACTCTTTCGATGAGTAAAAATATACTCCGCTAACCGATTTTTACTCTCTAACCGACTTTAGAAGATCGGTTAGAGATGCCCTTAGGGTACCGTAAAAATCCTATACAATGGCGACGTGCGCGGGAACAAATCGCCACGTTTCCTAGTCTTTTCACTATAGGAAACACTTTCAACAAGGAAATTTATAACGCCTTAACATATGCACCAACAGGTTGAAACCTGAGTGTACCGTCGCTTGCAAGTTGCAACTAGACAACTACACGGTGCCAGGATTCTTTTTGTCTCGTGAACGAGAATGCTGGAGACACACGCGTCGATAGTAACGGCAAGTGCACCGTGCGTCGCGCACGGCCTACCGGCTCGGTCCCTCCACGCGCCACCGTTCGTCGGCTCGGCTGCGGGCACCATCCACGAGCTGATCGTCCTCCTCCGAGGTGCCGAAGACGAACCGAGCCCACTCCCTCGCCTGCGCGTCCACCTGCGCCTCGACCTCGCGCGCTGCCATGGCGCCACCACCTGATGCCGACGCCACGACCGCGGCCACGGCCAGGACGACGAGCAGAGGAGCCAGCACACGCACCAGCTCCGCCGCGCTCTCCGCTATCATCCTGCCGCGTCGCCGGCGTAAGCAGTCCACGTACGGAAGAATAGGCCCAGGTCCGAAGGAATGTATATATGCGGCAGATGCACAGGCACGATGCAGCTCTGTATATAGGGATGCCTCGCACTATAGCTGCTGCTTTCTCGTGCAAGGCAATTAACTGCCAACCGGCAACAGATCCCCATGCATCGTGTGACCGGAGTTGCAAAGTGCTTCTTTTGCTTTGGATCATGAAAAGCTTAAGGCTGTGTAAGCATTCGAAGGAAGAAGAGGATTCGGTGTTCACTTCGTGCTTTCTGCGTTCCCCATCTCTGCGGGAATTCCAGTTCAGTGCCGGCGGCCGGCGCGACTAGTCACCAATGTACTATCGACCGACGGTTACGAGATATAGGAACAGAATTATGTGCTTACTTATAAACATAGAGCATTGCGAATGGAAGGCATCGGGATAGAAAGAGCCATGTGACAAAGTGTGGGCTTGTACGTGACGAGAGGGATTTGCTGCAACCGAGTGACAACTACTTCATGGTCAAAGGCGTTCCTTTCTCTTGACGCTGACAATAGTCTTGTCTGGACCTTTTGGTGGTGATGCTCAAAGACCCGGACACGATGTTTGACTACAAGATTGACTACCAGGAGGCTACCCTCCCGACCTTTATCGTGCACTGACTTGGAAAAGATCTTGTAAAACCAAATTCGACTTGTTCCTTCGAAGGAACAAAGCAAATCTCTAACTGTTTATTTAGAACTCTCTCTAAAAAATGGAAGTACTATGTCTCGATGTGTATATCTTGAAATTATATAAAACACGTGATATTTGCAGACACATATGTGACACCTAAATTATCGCACCATAAACAAGATGGCTGAGTTAACTTGACTCCAAGTTTTTCAAGTACACGCTATTAACCAAAATAATCCTCCCAAATTACTCCGGTTGTAGCATTTACTCTGCCTCAGTGCCGGATATAGAGATTGTAGCTTGCTCTTTGAGCTACAAGAAATAAGATTTGTTTTAAAGCAGTTAGCAAAGCCTCCCATTGACTGACGATCATCTAGTCAACCTATCCATCAACATTTGAAAAAGCACTAATCAAAATGGATCTTGATCTGATGAAAGTCTTTCCAACACTACTGGTGCTTGCTTGATGTATCTCAAAATCCGCTTGTCGGTAGTCCAATGCAGGTTATTAGGAGCATGTAAATATTTTGCTAACAAAATAAAAAGGTCTTATGAGGGTCTATACTTTAATATGCACCAACCACACTTTTTAAATTGGTGCTATATATCCTCATGCCATAGCAATTTTCCCTCGTGTGTCGTGATATTTTCTAAAGATGACATAAAAGTGGGAGATCCTTCTAGTTTATCATACACACCACACGACCAAGACCATCCTTTTGCGTACTTTTCCTAAATTAGAGCAAGTATAATAGTGGACTGTAAACATGTTTACTTGCCAATTTTGCTTATGTGTAGGAGAGATAAGAAAAACGGAGTGAGTTCCCACACAAGAGCCATCTCTTCATGTGCTCCTAGATAAAAGCATTAAATGTGAGGAAAGAGAATATGAGTGTGTGACAAAACAATTTTACAGTAACCTCATAGCCAACTTTAGAGCCAACTCTATTGTGCAAGAGCTGCTTCCGCTCTATACTCCGGCGAGGGTTAGGCTACCCTAAAAATCCTCGACGTGCTCAGGAACAAATTAACAGCTTTTCACCATTGGGAACACCAAAATTCATCTACTTAATTAAAACATCTTTTCACCAGCACGAATGCTCATCGAGAGTAACAACGCATGCACCGTGCATTGTCGCGCACGGCTACTAGCTCAGGCACCTCCGCGTGGCAACGTGAGGCTGGTCATAATGGAGTATCATATTACTAGTATCATGCATATGATACTAGTGTATGATACAACATCTATAATGCATAATATTATATAGTAGTATCATACTATTTATTATTTTCTAGAATCTCAATAAAAATTTAATTTATATATAAGATTTATTTGCTATTGGTTTTTATAGATATACGTGCTATGATATTGTATCATAACATGATACCACTTGCACCTCTCTTTTCATTAATTACACCGCCATATCATTTTTTTGATGACATGGATTGCATAATACCATCTATGAATAGTGGCGGGCTCAGAAATTTCACAATGGATATTTATTATAAAAAATTGAAGAAAAAAGCAGCAAAAAGCGAAGCAAAAGTAGCACTTGATCTTGTGTTCAATTGACTAGTAAGCAGTTGACCTAACCAACTACTCCTATGTCTACTTATGTCTACTTATGATAGAATTTCAATTAGTTTTTTATACAAACAGACTAAAATACAAGACACTATCCTATAATTTAAAAGTTTGGACAAAACTTTTGGATATTCAACTGAATACCCTTGATACAAGCTGGGCCCGCCCCTATCTATGATACTTCCACTATGACCATCCTGAGTGGACTCGGCAGCGGGCACCATCCACGATGAGCTGGTCTGCGTTCTCCGAGGAATGGAAGACAAACCGTGCCCACTCCCTTGCCCGCACGTCCACATGCGCCTCGACCTCGCGGGCACCGCCGCCACCACCTGCCGACGCTACTACCGCGGCCACGGACAGCAGCTCCGCCGCGCTCTCCGCTATCATGCTGCTGCGTCGCCGGCGTAACCAGTCCACGAATGTATGCGCGTGTGGGTGGCAAGCAACGGCAGATGTGCAGGGACGATGCATCTCTGTATATTCCCGGACGCCTCAGCGCTAGCTGATGCTTTCTCGTGCAAGCAACTGCCAACCAGCAACAGCAACAGATTCCCATGCATCGTGTGACCGGAGATGCAAAGTGCTTTTTTTTTTTTTTGCCTTGGTTCATGAAAAGCTTATATAAACTAAAAGGCCCTGTGTAAGCACTCGAAGGAATAAGAGGATTCGGTGTTCACTTCCTGCTTTTTTCGTTACCTGTCTCTGCGGAAATTCCAGTTCAGTCCCGGCGGCCGGCCGGTGTGACTAGTCACCAACGTACGTACTACCTCAGTATGTTTTTGGTACTAGATTATTGAAGTAACACATTATATTCTGAAACAAAGTTTATATATATCTTACGGGTCTACCTACCATACCATATTACCACGTCTCTTAACTTGAAAACCAATGTACATCTATATAAGTATGCCTTCTATCCCCAACTCGTCTTCACCCTCACTCCTCGCAAATAGACTTTACAGTTCACACGATGGTTATGAGATATAGGAAGAGACATATGTGCTTGCTTATAAACATAGAGCATTGCGAATGAAAGACATCGGGATAGTAGAAAGGGCCACATCTGTCAAACACCATGTGACGATGCGTCAGCTTGTGCCTGACAGGACCGAGTTGCAACGACTTCATGGTCAAAGTGTGCCTTTCTCTTGACGTTGACAGTAGTCTTGTGTCGATCATGTGGCTGAGATGACCAAAGACACGGACCCGATGTTTGTCTACAAGATTGGCTACGAGGAGGCTACCCTGCCGTTTCTTTGCATACGGCGTATAACTTCCAGCACTAGGATTAAGGAGAGCGGCATGTCTAGTTTTTTCCCTTAAGTGCCCCTCATAAATAGGTAGACAACGGTTATCTCTCTCATGTTTTGATACGCTGGGTCTCCTCCTCGTTTCATGCGCAGCCAATCAACATGCAATTCCAGCCAATTAGCACACCCGACGTCTCCTTGATTCCAGCACGCGGGAGGGCAGTCCGGGAAGTTAGTAATTTCTTAGTACATGCGCCTTATGCTATGGTGAAAAACGGGAAAAAATATTACGCCCTAACCTTAGGAACGGAGGGGGTATGCCGATAACTACACTTTGCGTGGGAACAATGTAAAAAAGCTACTAGATGGAAGCGTTTAGAAAATTACCAAGCATCTGTTTCCCACATGTTTGGGCTCTTCCTTCTGTGTCGTGGCTGTGCTGCGTTGAGGACCTCCCCCACGACCATCTCCCTCTGATCGGTAGCAGACGAGCTCGAGCTGATCTAGGGGTGATCGAGTATCTCTTCCTGGCCTTGGTTCCTGCGTTTAGAAAATTACCGAGCCGCTCGGCGTTCGACCAAAGCTTTGTGGCTTTGCGTCCAAATTGACCGAATGATGTTAATGTCAAATACATTTTCGTCTAGGTCACCTTATTCCTCATCCTTAGTGGTTATATTACAATATGCCTATGGCAATCATCTCCCTAATTACATTAAACATACTAGAAGTCAGAATTATTAGAAATTTGCATGTTAGCATTGTGTGGCGCTCTCGACATCCGCGGTGTGTGTCAACACTAGATGCTTGCTTGATGTATCTCAAAATACGACTTGTCCGTAGTCCAATGCAGGTTAGTAGGAGCATGCGAATGTTTTTTTTGATAAAATAAGAAATATCAGGTCTTGTGAGGGTCAATACTTTAATGCACCAACCACACTACCAAGACCATCCTTTTCAATACTTTTCATGACTTAGAGCAATTATAATAGTGGGATAAGCTTGTTTACTTGGCAATTTTGAGAGATAAGAAAAACAAGACTGCGCTCTTATGTAGGAGTCAGCCAGCTCTTCACGTGCTCTTAGCCAAAAGCATTAAATGTGAAGAAAGAAAATATAAGAATGAGAAAACAACTAACCTAATAGCCAACCTTAGAACCAACTCTATTCCACGAGAGCTGATGCTTTCTCGTGCAGAGCAACTGCCAACCGGCAACAGATTCCCATGCATCCTGTGACCGGAGATGCAATGTGCTTTTTGCTTTGGAAGTTTGGATCATGAAAAGCTGCTAAAAAGCTGTGTAAGCTCTCGAAGGAATAAGCTCTCGTGTGGCCGGTGTTCAGTTCCTGCTTTCTGGTTCCTGTCTGCGGGAATTCGAGTACAGTCCCCGCGGCCGGCGCGACTAGTCACCACTGTACTACTACTACCTCAGCATGTTTTGGTAGATTATTGAAGTAGCCTTTTTCCAATCAGAACACATTATATTTCGGAACAAAGTTTATAATTCCGATCCAAACTTTATATAGGTATACATATGTATTTAAACGCGCTTTATTGTATAGATATATGTATATCTAGACAAATTTGAGACTATTTGTTGAGATCGGAGGAAGTATATATATATCTTAGGGAAATAGCCAGCTAAACACAGGCATAGCTGCGCATAGTCTATCCACCGTTGATTCTCTTTCCTTTTGATATAGGGAGCACATGTTTCCTGACCCAAAACATCAAATTCGTATTTGATGCTAAGTAACGCCATTACTTTATGACTTGCACGAAAACCGAGCAAACTAAGCTTATCTGATTTCATGTCTTTTTGAGTCAAACCCTAATGTACGACAGAAGCAAAACCCTAACCCAAATAAGCCTTATTTTCGTTTTGTAACACTAACCCAAACAAGACTTATTCCTTTTAGGTAGCTATTCCTTTTTGAGTCAAACCTTATTTCGTGTTGTGACCCCAATCCAAATAAGCCTTAGATAAGCCTTATTCCTTTTAGGTAGCAATTGCATGCAGAACTTAACATTTTTCACTTTATGTATTATTTTACGAGCTGCCGGCCCAAGGCTCACTTATTTATTCTCTCTTCAAAATTCCTTGCTCATTTGATAAACAAGGCGGAATAGGCGATTTCTCTCTTCATTCTACCTCATCCCTCGTCGTGCACGGCGCTGCCGTCGGCACATTTTTTTGGTACATACCATTGCTTTCCATAAGCACAAGGAATTTTTTTTATGCAAAAATATAAGGCACTAAACCACTTACATGAAAAGTTAGGGTTTACATACTACCACAAGCTTTCACTAGGGTTTGCATAGTACGAAGCGTTTGCATGCAGAACTCAATTTAAGCCTTGTTTACTTTAGCTTTCCATTTTAGATGCTAAAATTTCTTTGCCAAACAACGTGCTAAAAAATTAGGGTTTGCTCAGAAACCTAGGCATTGCATGCATGGACACAAACGGTGTGGTACAACCGCCGTTAAAAACCGTTAGTCTTTCCAAGAGCCAGCCACTACCATCTAAAGTAGCATTGCATGTGATCTCTTTATCCAACGGACCTAAGCCTATGCACAGCTACGCCTGTGTGTAGCAAATCCGCTCGATATATCTTATTACCAGTCTACCTACTATACCATATTACCATAACATCTCTTAACTCCAAAACCTATGTATCTATAAATATGCACGACTTTTTCTATCCCCAACTCATCTTCACCCTCAACTCCTCACACATAGACTATACAGTTCACATAATGGTTATGAGATATAGGAATAGACTTTTGTGCTTGCTTATAAATGTAGAGCTTCGTGAATGGAAGACACCAGGACACAAAGAGCCACTTCTGACCAGTGCCATGTGACGAGGGATCAACTTGTACCTAACGAGAGGGATTTGTTGCGTTCGAGTTGCAACGACTTCATCTCAAATTTTGCGTTTCTCCTTACGATTGACAATAGTCTTGGTTGGACAAAGCATGAGTTCTGGCTGGGCGAGAGGGAATTGCTACGACCGAGTTGCAACGACTTCATCGTCAAATCTTGCCTTTCTCTTGATGTTGATAATAGCCTTGTGTGGACCGTGTGGTTGAGATGTCCAAAGACCCAATGTTTGTCGGCAAGATTGACTACGAGGAGGCTACCCTGTCCACTGTGCGCCATGTGTCCAGAAATGTGATTTGCGTGGGATCAACGTAAAAAACTACTAGATGGAAGCGATGGAAATTACCGAGCCGCTCGGCGTTCAGCCAACAAGGTAGGGACACCTACTCTGTTTTGGTAACTCCTATTCAAAGTTGTGCACTGATTTAGAAAAGGTCCTGTAAAACCATTTTTAACTTGTTCCTTCGAAGGAACAAAGCAAATATCCAACTGTTTACTTAGAACTCTCTCTAATGGAATGAAAGTATATATCGATAATCTTGCAACTGCATAAAAATCGTTATTTGCAAACACACACGTGACACCTAAATTACCGCATCATAAACAAGATAGCCGAGTTAACTTGATTCCAAGTTTTTCAAGTACGCACTAATTAATACCCAAATTACTCCGTTTGTAGCATTTACTTTGCCTCAGTACTGGATATAAAGACCATAGCTTGCTCTTTGAGCTACAAGAAATAAGATTTTTTTTTAAAAAGTTAGCAAAGCCTCCTATGACCGATGATCATCTAGTCAGCCTACCCATCAGCATCTGAAAAACACTAATCAAAATGGATCTTGATCTGATGAAAGTCATTCCAACTCTAGGTGTTTGCTTGATGTATCTCAACATCCGCTTGTCCATAGTCCAATGCATGTTAGTACGCGCATGTAAATATTTTGCTAACAAAATAAGAAATAAAAAGGTCTTGTGAGGGTCAATACTTTAATGCTCCAACCACACTTTTTTAATTGGTGCTATCCTCGTCCATAGCAATTTCCCCTCGCCTGTTGTGATTTTCTCTAAAGATGAGATCCCTTCTAGTTTATCATACACAACACACGACCAAGAGACCATCCTTTTGCATATTTCCCTAACTTAGATGAAGTATAATAGTGGGCTATAAGCTTGTTTACTTGGCAATTTTGTCTATGTGGAGGAGAGGTAAGGAAAAAAGGAGTGTGCTCTCACGCAGAGCCAACTCTTCACGTGCTCCTAGGTAAAAGCACTAAATTTGAGGAAATAGAATATGAGAGTGTGAGAAAACAATTAACCTAATAGCCAACGTTAGAGCCAACTCTATAGTGCGAGAGTTTCTGCCACTCTATGATCTAGTGATGCTCGTGCCACTGACATCAATGTCCTAGCGTAGCTCAAGCTCGACGTGATGTTCGTGATGTCGCTCAACGAATTCAAGCCGGCGTCTGCACCGGAAAGGCTGCACCCGGATTCAATGTTGCCATCACCGGGAGGGGGTTAGACTGAATGGAGGGAGGAAAATGTGCACAAATGTGTGTGTGTGTGTGTGTGTGTGTGGTGGGGGGGGGGTGTTGGTGGTGGTGAAACCTAACCATTTGTTTTCCGGAAATGCAATTCTCCCCGTAGGAGGGGCCCCCGGCTAGGGGTGGGCATAAAAACCGATAACCGAAGACCGAAACCGAAAAGACCAAGACCGAACCCGAATAGATCAAAACCGAAAAGACCGACAAGAAAATTGGGTAGTGAATTTTATAGACCGAATTTAGTTTGGTCTATTCGGTCTTTAGTTCCTAAGTAACCGAATAGACCGAACTGACCGAATTTTACATGAGACTATTTGAAACTCCAAATTTGTGTGATGTGCATGAATTATGGCATTGTTGAATGGTCATCAAAGTGCTATTGTAGAGTTGCTACATTTTATTAGGATTGTTGCACGTTTATTTCTTCCACTAAATGATAACATATGTATTAAAATATTTAAAATATAGTTGAATTATTGTCATATTTTTAATAAGTAATGTCTATCTTTTGTGTTGACAATATTGACCATGTTATTCGGTCATGACCGAACCCGAACCCGAATTAGTAGGTACCCGAATTTTTCGGGTAGTAAAACTATCAAGTATAATTCGGTCTTTATTTTTTCAAGAACCGAATTTGAAATAGACCGAAATACAAAGACCGAATTGTCGGTCATGACCGAACGCCCACCCCTACCCCCGGCACCATCTTTACCCTTTATTTCTTGGAGATTCGTGCTACAATTTTTACAGAACAACCCTCCCACCTTACTTCTCAAGTTTATTGTTGTTTTGCTTATTAGCCCCCAGTTTTTTCATGTTTTATACATTTTCGTCAGTGTCTTCAACGAAAGAACGTGATTCACAGATACATCTTTGTTTAATTTAATTATCCATTTTTAGTTAGCCAATCTAATTAATATAATTTAATTAACAATTTCTTACATAATTATTTTTTCAATAATATTCAACAATATTTCATAGAATTTTTTTTAAGAATTTTTCTAGAAATATCCGTACAAGTTTTATATTTTTTTCAACAATTAATATAATTTGTTTTTTCAACAATCTCTTTTGATAATTTTTATTTTTCTACATTTTATTTAACAATATTTAGACACTCTTACTTTGTTTCATCTTAGATTCAGAAGTTTCATACAAGATTCACACGTTTTACAAACTTGTTTCTGCCAAGAGATATTTATATAATTTTTTCACAGAATACATGCATAATGTCTGTTTCTTTTTCACCTCATTTTTTCTCGCAAAATTTCAGGGATAATCAAAAAAAATTTATGTATGTTTTTTCACCTCATTTTGTTATGTACATTTGAACGTTTCATACAAGATACACACAAGATTCACGAGATTACTCCCAATTTCTAATCTCATTCATATATTTTTTTCATAGAAAACAACATTTCCCTCAGATTCTTGAAATATCCGTACAAGTTTCATACTTTTTCCAAGATAATTTTTTTAAGATACATGGGCAACACCAAAACTCAAATGAATCTTCAATAGAACTTTTATGAAACTACTAACAGCAATCAAACTTATTTATTATTTTTTGTAACAAATTCCAATCTACATATGTTTCTGTTTGAATCAAGCTAATACATCAGATCAGATCCAATCCATAGATTCAACATGATTTCATATAGGATTCATCAAATAATCATACACAAATATTAAGAGAACTATTCATACATACAAGATCCTACAAAACTTCAAAGATTAGTACAACTTTTAGTAGATTATTACACACATGATTTAGTCAAGATACAAGCAAGATCAAACAAAAGTTTCCTACATGTGTCACCCGTCAAGACAAAACAAGTAGTCTCATGACATTAATCTGATATTAAGAATCATTCAAGGAATCATATACGTTTCATACAAGAAACATGTATTGAACAAACCGGGCTAGGATCATACATACAAGATTCACACACAGATTCGTGTTTTCATACATAATGCAGCAAGATTCGGGAAGCTACAAAATATGTATACAAACAAGATAATGCTACTTAATTATTGGTCGAGCATTACTTCAGCAGAGGAAACCCGTTAAAGAACATGAAGTACATAGCAGTTTCATAGCAGATTCATACCCAGATCCAAGAATGTTTTTTGTAAGATTTATCCAATCCTATATATTTCCTCAAAGCAAAACCTTCCAGATCCATAGAAACTTTGTCGATCCATACAATATCCATAGATGTTTCATACACTATCGAATCTAAAAAACAAGAAACAACATAAACACAACTTTTTGTCCAAGAACTAGCACAACAAAAAACGAATCTCCAAAAAAATAAGAAATCTTCCTCAAAAAACAAAGGGAGACAACACATCTATGGGTGGACACGGATCTAGGCCCTCCAAGTCAAGATCCGTGCCTCCAAGCCTAGATCGGACAAGGAGAAGTAGCCACGCGTGCTCGTCGTCGATGGTCGGCCGCTGCGCGTCGGCGGTGGGAGAGGAGCAGGCTCGCGCTGTGCTTCGGCGGTGGGAGAGGACGACGCGTCGGAGGGGGTGCAGGGGTGCGGAGGCGGAGGGGATGAGAAAGGCGGCGCTGGGAGGTGATGGGGAGGGAGGCAGGGGTGTGTGGGTTATGGTTCGCTGGCTAGGATTGTTGTTTTTTCCTTGGAGGATGGCGGGTTGATTCAACGTTTTTCTAGGGGCTTTTGTACAAATGTATTGAATACGTTGAATGGCAAGACTTTGCACGAATCTCCAATAATTTTATGGTTGTGATGGTGCCGGGGGCCCAACCTAGGAGAGGGAAATCCGCTCCCTTTGTTTTCGCCATTCTCAAACATCGAGGTAACGGTTGCTAATGCATGTCTTCCACAGCCGTCTACGCTTGGCAAGTCATAATTTAGGTGGGATCCCATGTTAGAAACCATATCAGTTCGCTCTCAGATCGCTTTTACCGTTTATGACAAGAAACTTAGAAAAATGGGATAGGATTTTGCCATGCGAACACAAAGTTGCACCAGTCCATAAATTTCAACACTAAAATGACAGTTTTATGCTATAAACTCGTTTTATCATCATGCCGGTGTGAAATATGTATGTACACAAACTTACAGCAGGTATCAACTGGGGGACTTTTATAGAGTAGAGTACAGGTGTACAACTAAATCAGGTCCATTAGATAGAGGGTAATAGACGTACGGACCATATTATGGAGTAGAGTACAGGTGTACAACTAAATCCTTACGTCGCGCACGGCTACTGGCTCGGCACCGGCCTCCACGCGCCAACGGGAGTCGGCTCGGTAGCGAGCACCATCCACCAGCTCGTCGGCGTCCTCCGCCGAGGAACGGAAGACGAACCGTGCCCACTCCCTCGCCTGCGCGTCCACCTGCGCCTCGACCTCGCGCGCTGCCACGGCGCCACCACCTGCCGACGCAACGACCGCGGCCACGGCCAGGACGACGACGAGCAGAGGAGCCAGCACACGCACCAGCTCCGCCGCGCTCTCCGCCATCATCCTGCTGCGTCGGCGGCGTAAACAACAGTCCACGAAAGAGAATGCGCGTATGGGGGCAACGTACGGCAGATGTGCATGCATGATGCAGCTCTGTATATATATACCGCTAGCTGCCGCTTTCTCGTGCAAGGCAACTGCAAACCGCCAACCGATCGATTCCCATGCATCGTGTGACCACCAGAGATGCAAAGTAAGTGCCTTTTGCTTTGGATCATGAAAAGCTTTATTAAGCTAAAAAAGCTGTGTAAGGTCTCCAAGGAATAAGAGGGATTCGGCAGTTCCTGCTTTCCGGCCGCGTTCCCTATCTCTCCGGGAATTCCAGTTCAGTCCCGGCGGCCGGCCTGCGCGACTAGTCGTCCCACCAACAGTATCTTGATTATATATATATATATATATATATATCTATCTTACGGGTCTACCTACCATACCATATTGCCATAATAACATCTCCTTCACTTGAAAACCGAAGTACTATAAGTATGCACACACCTCCTTCTATCCCAAACTCAGCTTCACCCTCACTCGTCGCAAATCGACTATACGGTTCACACGACGGTTATGAAATATAGGAACAAACTTATGTGCTTGCTTAAAAATGTAGAACTTTGCGAATGAAAGACATCAGGATAGAATGAAAGAGCCACTTCTGTCCAGCGCCATGTGACAAAGTGCGACCTTGTACGTGACAAGAGGGAGAGGGATTTGTTGTGACCGAGTTGCAACGACTTGATGGTCAAAGCATGCCTTTCTCTTGACGTTGACAATAGTCTTGTGTGGACCGTCTGGTGGAGATGCCCAAAGAGCCGGACCCGATGTTTGTCGACAAGATTGACTACGAGGAGGCTACCCTGCCGACTATGTGCTTTGTGTCGAGAACTATGCGATGTGCGTAGGATCAATGTAAAACTACTAGATGGAAGCGTTTAGAAAACTACCAAGCCGCTCGGCGTTCGGCCAAAGCTTTTGTGGCTTTGCATACGAACTGACTCTTTAAGCTTTGTGGCTTTGCGTACAAACCGACTGTTTACAAACTGAATCGTTATGTAACCTTTATTCAAAGTTGTGCACTGATTTGGAAAAGGTCTTGATGTGTTTAGTCTTCCAAGTGCGGTCGAGGCACCTCCGACATTATCGTGGCATGTTCGTGGTAGCCTCATATCTTATACACGTGACTCCGTCTTCACCAAACTCTGTCCTTGTTGTCCATTAGCAGGAACGGCGCTCCATGGCCCGAAGCGAGAGGGCAGGTGACCTTCTTCGGCGACAACTTGGTCAGTTTGGTGTTACTTTGTCAGTTGCTTTTCACAAGGAGGAATGGTACCATCTCTAGTTAGTAGTATCGGGTGTTTCATCGGGTGTGTCTACTCCTGTTATTTTTGTTTATCCTCGGTGTGCTTTTTAAGAGGGTTTCGTCAGTTTGGCCATATGGCTTTATTTTTTAGAATGGGGCGATATCTCTTTTGCTGTGAGCAAGTTGAGTAGGTTCATGTCTAACCCGGGTATTGATCATTGGCATGCACTTGAAAGGATCATGCGCTATCTATGTGGTACAATGAGCTATGGGATTCACTATTCAGGAAATCCTGATGTGCTTGAAGGATATAGTGATTCGAATTGGATCTCTGACGTTGATGAACTCTACGCCACGAGCGGGTATGTGTTTACCCTTGGAGGTGGCGCAGTGTCATGGAGGTCTCATAGACAAACCATATTGACGAGGTCAACTATGGAAGCAGAACTTACTGCTTTAGACACAGCCACTGTTGAGTCAGAATGGCTGCGTGAGCTCTTGATGGACTTGCATGTGGTTGAGAAACCTGTGCCGGCAATCCTTCTGAATTGTGACAACCAAACTGTTATTGTCAAAGTGAACAATTCTAAGGATAACGCGAAGTCATCAAGACACGTGAAGAGACGTTTGAAATCTGTCAGGAAATTGAGAAACTCCGGAGTAATAACTGTTACGTATATTCAAACAGACAAAAACCTGGCAGATCCCTTTACAAAGGAACTATCACGAAATGTGATAGAAAGTGCATCGAGGGAGATGGGGTTGAGACCCATGGATGTCACACCTTAGTGGTAACCCAACCTATGTGATCGGAGATCCCGTGAATTAGGACCTGGGAAGAACAAGCTAGTGGTTTGACTGAGGAGAGTATTTTGAAAACCCTCTCTATGTGAAGATGCATGACTCTCATAATCTGTAAGGCAGGTTGGCAACATGCCTTAATGTATCCATATAAGTACGCACGACTTCTCCTTCTATCCCCAACTCACACTATGGCACGTCCAGGAATCGGAGGCACTTTTTTTAGAGGCATTTTATCAAACTGCCTCAAATTGTAGCTATTTGTGGCACTTTGAAAAATAGTGCCTCAAAATATGAGATTTTAGTGGCAGTTTTGAAAGTGCCACTAATAGTTTATCCTTTTGAGGCATTATTGATAGTGCCTCTAATGTTTTGAAAAATAGAGGCGCTGTCTAATGCCTCCATGCTAAACTATCAGTGGCACTTTGACCTGTGCCTCTAAAAGACATATTTTTAGAGGCATTTTTTATGATAATGCCACTAAAAATATATCAACTGAGACACGATTAGAAGTGTCACAATTGGTTACCATTTAGAGGCACTAAATTATGCCTCTAAATAGTGACCAATTGTGGCACTATATATAGTGCCTCGAAACAACTAAGTATTATAGGCAGTTTGAAAAAATGCCTCAAAATAAAAAGGTATTTGGGGCACATTTAAAAGTGCCACAAAAAATTACCATTTGAAACACTTTTAAATGCCTCTAATAGTGAACTATTTGACTAGGTGTGACGGTTACTAGGTGCGCGCACGACGTGATTTCATGAGCTAATGAGGCTGGAGCACGGTGGAGGCTAAGCCATGGTAAGACCATCCTGGCGTGGCAGATACACAACAAGCAGCCATGAGACGTGGAGGTGGTGTGCAAGTACCTCAGTAATGGGCTCCTCACACGGCCATGGAAGGAGAGCGAGGACATCAGGCTGGCGGCCGCCATCCGCGGGGCCATCAATGTCACCGTCGGCAAGCAGCTCGATCAATGCGGAAGCATGGCATTAGCAGAACTCTCCGATTTTGGAATTTCTAAAGGTGTGCAATGATGCTGTGGGTCCAATCAGCTGCCACGTCCTCAAAATACGGCGGTGTATGTAGTTCGGACCGTACGTGGACCCTTAGAGTGAGATTAGGGACTGATTGGATGCATTTTCTAAGTTTAAGGACTGTTGTAGACATAGCCAACAAGTTTAGAGACTATGGATGCATTTCACTCTCTAACTAACAACCCACTGTTCGATTAGAAGCATGCTGGACGTCACAGATGCAAGCCCGCGTGATTGATGGTTGAGGAACGTGACATGCTGCCCCTTCCATCCGGCAGTTTCCAAAATAAAAATCAGTTTACTTATGTGGGTTTGACTTTTTCCTCCAATCTCTCTGATTTTTAGCAAACTAATTGCTATTGTTCTGGACACTAATTCTATCAATTTAAAGAAAGGAAAGTAATTCTAGATTTTAACGAAAGTAATTAATCAGTTTTGCTCGGTTACTTTATGAAGCATGCATTGTTTCCAAGGTTAATCTAAGTTTGCTTCAAACAATACAAAATTTGTTTCGCTGATCCAGTTTAACACAAATGTTCATATATTTTGCTTCTAGATCAAGCACATATTATTATCAATGTCAGTCAGCTTGCTTCCTATCCAATCAAAATTTGTTTCAAACACATACAAATATTTTTTTCCATACATGTGAGAATTTGCTTTTTTTTTCGGGTATATGAGAATTTGCTTACATATGAAGAAATTACAGAAGCATTTATTTAACAGAAATATTCGTATACTTTGTTTCCTTATGAAGCACATTTTGTTTCTGAGAACTTGCTTCCAGGTCAATGAACTTGCTTCTCCCCCCTTATTTCCCCCTCATGCGGTGCCCCCAGGCACCAACAAACTCGCCCCCAGCTAACCCTACTCCTCTAGGGTTTGATCATCGGCGCTGGCCCCATGCTAGCGCTTCCAGCTGGTCACGCCGACGTCGTCTCCGACTATCTCGTCGCCTCCCTTTACTATGACCCGGAGCCCTAGGTCGTCTAACCACCCTTTCCTATACCTCTATGTCTTATCTCTCTCTCTCTCTCGCCTCACTTCCCACCCCTCTCTATCTATATCTCAGGCACCGAGGACAACGAGGGCAGTGGTGGGAGGACACAAGGATCTCGACCCTTCGTTGTTGTCTCCCGGGATAATTTGGGGCCAGGGCACTGCGGAGGTTAGTCACGCCGTTGGTCGCCGGGATGTGTTCTGCGCCCGCCTGAAGCCCAGCAAGCTCTCGCTTGCTAGATTTTTCTATGTCTTCCTCTGTTGAGACAATTTTTCATCTGCTATGATTAACCAATTATTGCATCTTATTATCATATTTCCCTAATTTTCTTTGGAATGGTATTGTTTCCTTCATGATAGATCGTGATGTAAAATCTTTTACATGTTTTGATTATTTTTCTCTTATTCCAGCTGCACCGGGCTTCCTTCTTAAGTTATTGTTCCTGCTATGATTATTGGGAATGATTTGTTTCTTCATACCAAATTCTTTTTCCCCTTTATTATGGTATCTTATACTTGATTTGTCCAACATGGACCGATTTGTATGTCTGATTGGTTGCCTCTGCTTCTATGTTTGAATTCTATTAGATAAGTTGGCATAATAACTAACATGGGTGCAACAGAAACCTCACTGTAATATTGACGTACTTCGTTCTTCAAGCAAATTAGGGAAATATGATAATAAGATGCAATAATTCAAAGATCAAAATCTGACAAATAAATATAGTGAGTTCTTAGTTCTTCCAGCAAATAAATTCAAAGATCAAAATGTGAGGTGCTCACCAAGAGAGGATTTTGCCATGGCTCTCGCGCAATTGCTCCACCACAAGGAATTGACCGATAAGCTTCTTCGTCAGAAGGTACGACAATACAAAATCAGAGCCAGCTTCTAAAGGACATCTGACATGATAAAAATAATATTCCACAACAACATAATATAAATTAATTTTAATTCAATTAATTTTGAATCCAAAAAAATAAAAGAAAAAAGGGTTTATGGGCTTATTGGACTCGACCTTTGTGGGCCGAGACCACATGGTCACCCCGGACCAGGTCGAGACCCCCACTCAGGTCCGACCCCCTCATTCTCACTCTCCCTCTTCCTCTCGTCTCCTCTCTCACGCACGCGTCGCCGCCAGGCTGTGCTGCCGCCGCCCTGGCCAGCGCCGGCCAGGTCTCCTCCACCTCTCGTCGCACGTCGCCGCTACTCCGCCACCTCTCCTCCCCACTCTCCCATATCCCCAGCACCAACTATCGCTCTCGCGCTCAACCCCAAGGGAAACCCTAGCTCTGCTCGAGTCGGTATTTGGAAGTGGACGGCGCGGCGGCGGCGCCGGCGCCAACTCACCGGGGTATGCGGCCTCTTCTTCCGCCAGATAGCAGCCGGCCGCGGACGTCCTAATTTGGGCGGCGGTGGCGGGGTCGAAAGTGGCCGGCGCGGCGACGCCGCCAACTCGCCGGGTATGCGGCCCAACGCCTCCAACAAGCCGGTTGTCGCTCTTCTCTCCCTTCACGGGTACCTCTCTCTTCAGATTTATCATAAGAATACCGGATCGATTTTTGATCTGTCGGTGCCATGCCACAAACAGTTCCTTATCTTCGCAATTTGAGTTTTGAGTTCTCGAAGTAACGCTTATATTCCCTTCTGGCAGCTTATCTATGATATACGCGTTCAATGCAGTATAACAATTGTTTGATGGGCATGTGTGGAATCAAGAACTGCACATGATGTTGACACTTCCTGCTGTTTCAGGGAGAAACTTAAGCATGATCGACCAAGCTCCTCCGAAAAAAAAACTTAAGCAAGACGAGCCTTGGGAGGCCACATCATGTGCACGTGCGGGTTTGGAACACTACAACAGTATGAATCAGGTACCGATCCACTTAAATTTGTACTAAGTGCATTAGTGGCCTAGTGTGTCACCGAGTGGGTGAGTAGTCATTTAGCATTTATCTCACCAAATCTGGAGTCTACACAAAGCTTCTAAGATGCAGTAGTAGCTTTTTCACTTGGTGCCTCAAAAGTTAATGAGCCATCGTCAGGTGCTGGAATAAGTCACACATCAAAGAATATGCAACGTATTTCTCCTCTTAACCTGCTCATTTATTATTCTGCTCTCTCTTCTTCGCTGATTTTCTTCGCTGATTTAAAATTCCAAGTTTCTGACTCATATCCTGCATTTTAATTCCAAGCAGATCTTCGGGCTAGATCTCCGCTGGGTGGGCGACCTTGTGGTGTTCCCGATGTTGCTAGGAAGATCTCTTGACCATCTTGTGGAGGGATCCAACACCGGCGCTGCTACTTTGGGGATGCGGAGGCAGGCTTCACGGACGACGACGAAAGAACTGCTGCATCTTACTATGTGCTTGATGCTCGACTTCTCCCCAAGGTACTCGTGCATTTCTTACTATGTGCTTCCTTAAATTCTCTAGGAACTGTTATGTATACCGGCAGTCGAATTAGCATTCAGGATTGGTTGTCCCTGACCTGCACCATGTTGGTGTTTTTGGTTCTGCATTTTCGTTTTGGGGTTTGCTGGAGCAAGGGGGATCTGGAATTCTGGATGCAGTGGCGTCTCTTGGACATGGCTCGCTAGAATAGGCGGCGCTTGGGGCAGAGAAGTTACCTGGCGGCAGCCCAAAGATAGTGATTCTCCACCACTTAGATATAGGCATTTTTTCAATGCATAAGTCTGTGGTATTCACTGGTTCGTATATCTATAGAGTTGTGAGACCATTGTTCTATCTGAGCCGCTTTTTTTCTTCTGGCTTGTTGCAGTGCTTCCATGCAGGCCCAACCCTAGATCCCTTCTTTGACATAATTATCTTATCTCCGAGTATCAAAGCCAATTGTCTGTGCTATCTCTGATGGCACGGAAGTGTGCATATAGAAATTTCATCACGCAAATTAGTAATGAGTCGCTTGGTCATTTGATTTTTTTTCTAAATTGATTTGTTCAGATTCATGGTACCCAACCTTCACTTTTCGGCTATATAATGCATGTTAACATTCTAATTTCATAGATTTGTTCCTTAAGTAGGATAGGTATATCTTTTTGAGCGCTAACACGTTGATCGATTTGGTTATGCATGACAGAACAATTGGTTCTTTTAAGCGTGAAATGATTGCATATTATTGAAAAACATCGGCTCTCACAATAGTGACAAGTATTTTTTTCTCCCAATAGTGACATATTCTGATTTGTTTTCTTGGTCTAGCAAATGATACAAAGGCTGAGGCACTATTGGGTAATAAGAATAGATATTTATTTTGGTGGCTTTCCTTTGCATAGCATCACTGGCATTTAACAACAATAGTTGCTGAAAGTAAATTACTGGCATATGTAAATGTGAATGTCCCCATTTATAAAAGCGAACATACATGCAGATAAATTCTCTTGTATACAGCTAAAGTGCAGAATCCAACATCTATTGGAATAAATAGGACAACCTTTTACTTCTGGATCATTACTTGACAATTTCTTATTCACCCAGAATGTTTGCAAAATAAAGTTTCGTGTACTATGTATAATATAAATAAAAATGAGTAGATCATACATTTATGTCAACCTTTTCTCATTCCCATTAGGAGTACTATAAAAATGAGTTCTGCTTTGTTGTCATTTCAGATACATCTATATATATTATGGCAGTTATAAAATAAACACTGTGTGCATGAAGTGGACTTTGTCTCACACACGGTTGCCTAAAGAAATAAATCACTGTTTATAAAATAAGCACTGTTGTAGGTCCCAACACTTTCGCTGAAACTCTTTGAGAAGGAATGTTCAAGCCAGCTTTGTCCACTGTCATATTTGAGAATTCAAAGTAGGTAATATCCTACCATTTTTATCAAATATATTCTTAAGCATTTGAAGAATTTAATTGCCATTGTTACATTTCTGCTCCAATGAGAGTCTTGTGTGTATGGTTGACGTATTTGACACTGTTCTTTTGTATCTTATCCATGCGTAGATACAGTACAAGTCTAGCTATACGAACCGATGGTACATATGTGCTACAGTGTAATAAGAACTCATTATTTTTGGAGATATGAACCAACACTTCTCCATGGCACATGACTATTATGATTCGATTGATTTTTCAGTGGCAATGATTATCTGTTATTTTTGGGTATTTTCAGATGGAACATGGAGAAGAAATCCACTCCAATACATTTCCATGGATTCTGAATTCTGAAACTATATCAGAGCTTGCATTTACTGGAATATCTGCTAACCTTTTTTTAGTTAATAGCCATATCTTCTTGCACTTCCTGTATATCTATCTGGATCTAAGACTATTCTCTTAAATACAATCTGTAGGATCTCCCTATCTAAAGAGGAATTCTCCTGAACTGGCTGATCTGGCCCACTAGCCCATAAGGCCCGCCTAGTCTTGCTTGGGATCAACCACCACCCCGGCCCAATCCCTCTCTCTCTCTCTCTCCTGTCATTCTCTGTCACCCGCACGACCTCACCTCTCTCGCGAAATACTTTTGTACTGTATGTATGTAGTGCTTTAGTCTTTCCTTTAAGTTTAAATGGGATCATTTGCTTATGGGATCTTGTGTTACTAATTGTTTGTCTTGAGGAATTCATCATATTTGACCATAGTTTTTCTAGGGATAACCCTAGCCCGTGTCTTGGGCTTGCCGTCGCGGCCGCGGTGGTCGCCGGCCCCTGCTCCCACACCTCCGGCTGCTCTCCTACAGAGCCTACGCCGCCTCTACATCGACCTCGAGCTCCTGGCTGCTGCTACTACTGTCGACTAGGATGATCATGGCCTCCCGCACAGTGGCATGGTGGTAGGTTGTGGCTGCCGCTTGTATTCCACATTTTGTTTGTTCAATGACTTACTAACCACTGTGTGCTTAGTTTGGGAATATGATGATGTGGTTCAGATTTTTAATAGATCGATGAAGTGAGTATAATGACTATATTCATGTTATTGTTCTTACTCATTGTGTTCTTGGTACCTTGTTCCACCGAGTGAATCCACCTATAGAAATAAGACTGAATGGGATTTTCCCTGTGATTGACTGGAAAATGGGAAAGTGATTTTATATATGTAGCTGGGTATAATTAGTAGTTGCAAATATGTAGAGAAAGATGAGAACTAGCTCCTCGATAATAGAAATATGCAGTTATATATTGCAAGTTCAATTTATTTTTATTTTTTTCAAGAAAGCATGCTGCACATGTACAATTCCGAGTTGTATATTGCTAGGAAGTTCCCAGAAGCCACAATGAAAGTAAAACAGTATGGTGCAAGTGCTCTTTTTACAAATTTTACCTAGTTGTGGAAGATTATGAAGTAGATCGAAGCTGATTGATGTATAACCAATACATAGAATGCTTACTGCTTGTCATCTTGTGGAAATAAGTTATCCAGTGATTTTATGTGATAATGTTACTTCTAATCCAGTAGCTGCATAAAAATTGTTTATTAGAGATACGAATCTCGTTTTTTCTCTATTACAGACAATTTATTAAATATATGTCTGTTTTGTAACCTCATTGAATATTTTTGAGCAACATTGTGTTTCACCCTTGTTATAATGTAACGGAATGATTTTGCTAGCTATCTGTGTTTCAATATTGGATTTTTCTCTTAAGTCTTGGAATTCTGACCATCTTCTAACAATCAGGATGCTTGACGACACAAACAAATTATCCAAGTGTGTCCAGATTGCACGACTCTATTTGGAGGTTAGTGTTTTTTATCATTTATTGTCATTGCATTGTCAGCTGGACTAATGTAGTTCTTCATTTTGTATGATGATGATGCAGTGAATGCTGAAGCTTTTATTAACAAAGCCTCGTTTTTTGGTCACAAACAGAGTTCTGAACTTATAGTACAGGGTTTCTTGGAAGCTAACTTAGTTGAGTTGTGCAGTACAGGGTTTCTTGGAAGCTAACTTAGTTGAGTTGTGCCTTACTATCGCAAATGGTTGCTACCTTAGTTGAGTCCCCCTTCTGTATTTTTTTGGTACTCCATCTGTTCCTGTAATATTGGCCGTAATACCATCTTATATTATGAGCAGGAGGGTGAGTGAGTAGCTCTGGTGACCGGTGACCAGCAGGGAGGGTCTCCGGTGAGCATAACAGTAGGAGGAGGGCGAGGGAGTAGCTCCAGTGGCCAAGCGGAAAACATGGAGGGGCTCTGGTGAGTAGGAGCGCGAGCAGGAGGGCGAGGAAGGAGCTCTAGTGGCCGGGCGACTTGCCTCTTGATCCCAACCAAGGAGCAGCTTCGGCGGCCATGGCCAGCAAGGAGGAGCTCTGGCCACAGCTCCGGCGAGCAGCAGGGAGGAGCTCCAGCGAGCAGCAGGGAGCGATCGCTCGTGAACATATGTAACCTCTGCAATTGTTGTGGACGAATTGTAATGTCACTGTAATGTGCTTTGTATTGATTTGATTTGAGTGCATTATCTAATGTAATTCGATTGATGTGAGCCATTTTGTAATATATGTCACTGTAGTACACATTTGCTTTTGGCTAGGATTTGGAGGCACTATTGATAGTGCCTCAAAAAGTTGGGTTTTAGAGGCACTATTGTTAGTGCCTCAAAAAGTTGGGTTTTACAGGCACTATTGATAGTGCCTCAAAAAGTTGGTTTTTAGAGGCACTAGTCATAGTGCCTCAAAAAGTTGGGTTTTAGAGGCACTATTGTTAGTGCCTCAAAAAGTTGGGTTTTAGAGGCATTATTGATAATGCCTCCTCAAAAAGTTGGTTTTTAGAGGCACTAGTCATAGTGCCTCAAATGGCTAGGATTTAGAGGCACTCTAATTTGTGCCTTAAGTTGGTTTTTGAGGCACTAGTCATAGTGCCTCAATTGGCTAGGATTTAGAGGCATTAGTCATAATGCATCAATTAACTATGATTTAGAGGCACTTTTTAAAACTGCCTCAAAAAACTTTTACCTACGCGACCGTCCTGGCGTTTTTTTTAGTGCCTCAAAAACTCAATTGTGGCACTAATTTGACTATTGGAGACACTTTAGAGTGCCTCTGGATACTGTACCTGCCATAGTGTCATCTTCATCCTCTTGACTCCCAATGGAACGTACGTACGTAAAGTGCCGATGGCTCTTGCTTTGCTTTGCTTTGCTTACGGAGAAATGCAGAGCCTTGAGAATGAAAGACATCAGGATAGAAAGAGCCACAACTGTAAAGTGCCATCTGACTAAACTTAACCACCTTCCTGGCGAGAGGGATTTGCTGAGCAGCAACGACGCCATGGTCAAAGCTTGTCTTCGACTTGACGCTGACAGTACTCTCGTGTGGCTGAGATCGATGTCCAAAGCCCGGCGCCTCATGTTTGTCCTCAAGATAGAGTACGCGAAGGCTATACCTAGCCGGCTTTGTGCAGTACGTCGAGAGCTGTGCTTTCCGTGTTGACACCAGTGCAATAGTTTGTACACTTACGGATATCGTGCTATCCAAAGGAGAAATATCGCTAGTTTGCATAGAGTTCAGAGTATTCGATCCGTGCGACACCAAATAACACTTCAGAACTTCGATCGCGTCGTTGGATTTTGTGCATTTATGAGACATCAGCTTAATATGCTCCCTTGAGGTAGGATACTACGTTGTTACAAGAAATACCAACACCAAATAGCCTACTTTCTCTTGTAATGTTTCCTGGTGTCTTTTCATCTTATTTTCTATATAAGAAATATATTGGTATCACAAAGTTACCAATTACATCTAATCTCTACATCAACAAGTTGTTGAAAGACATCACGGAAAAATGAAAACAAAGACCCCGCCACGGTGATGAACCGCTCGCAACAGTAGCACTCTAACCACCACCAAAGTCTACACATGACTACAGACGAGATTCTCCAAAAGTAATGCCTCCAAGAAAGAAATAATGCACAAGTGTTATCGTCACCCGATAGTATTTCTTTCGTTTTGACCCTAGAGAAAGTCCGGATTTCCAAAACAATGTTTTTTTTTAATAGGACTCTGGCATTTAAAGAAACATGATAAAACCAGTGAAGAACAGGCCTTGGTTTTTCACCCTAGAAACCGAGAATCGGTCCTCGAGGAGCACCACCAAGAATGCAGTCCACCTATGATGTCACCCCCACTTGCCAAGACTGCTGCTGCTACAAGTCTCCAAACACCCGACACACCGGGAGAACATGTGCCACATTATCTTCATTGCAACCAGTTCCCTCTCCAGAATTATCAGCCTCCAATCTCAGCCACCATGACTTTGTCCACCTTTGTCAGTTTCATGAAATCTACATTAAGAATATTCCATGGCACCGACAAGAAGGCGAGACTTCGCGCCTTGACCAAATGAAGCCATGCTGGCTAAAGATAAGAGCGTGCACGACCGCATCAATTTCCGCTCTAGATATCCAGTAGCATCCTACGCCATACTATGGAAATCTCTAAGAGGAAGACAGAAACTCGTTGGCGGCCAGATCACGGAGGCTGCATGAAGCAGATTGATGTCTTGGTACTCGAAGAATAGCAAAGCCATATCACCTTTATTCTTCAATGCAGACAAGCAGACCCCATGCCGCCATCCATCGCCCAACGGACTTGACCGCCCACAACGAAGGAGGAGACCACCACCACAATGTCTAGGGTCAAAGCCCCTGGGTTCCTAAAGCTGCATGGTGAATCCCAGGAGACAAACAACATCAGAGCAGATATGAATGAAATGGATCGTATGGGCACCTAGAGGGGGGGTGAATAGGTGCTAGCCAATTTTTAATACTTTTTTAATTTTAGGCTTGACACAAAGTAAATTCTCTAGATATGCAACTATGAGAATTTCCCTATATGCAATACTAACTACTAAGCACGTAAAGAGAGGAGTGAAGGAACCGTAGTGGAGCACGCAGAGACACATGGATTTGTTTTACCGCAGTTCCTTCCTTGTTAAGGGAAGTACATCTGCGTTGGAGGGGTGGGCGGTTCTAAGACCACCACGCCACAATAGGCCTCACCCTATTCTCCGATGGATCTCGCCACGAGAGGCCTGATCCACCTTCTCCACTATTGGATCCCTTCGAGACGGGAACCGGTGCCTTTTACAACACTATCAGGGCACACACCCACAACTGAATTGGGGGCTCCCGAGATGACAACAAGCTGCCACAAGAACAAGGTTTATCAATATAAACAAAAACAAGAATCTAGGTATTTGCAAGAAATACTAGATCGGTGGTTCTCCAAATGAATGGAGAGGAGATGAAGCGCTTGATTGTAGTTGATGATGATCGAGTCCTCCTCCTTTGATTCCCCAATGGACGGAGCCTTTGAGTGGATCTAGGTGGAGTTCTCTTGGATGAAGGTTGCAGGTCAGGTCTTTTATTTTTCGGATCAATCAAGAGTTCTGGACAGAGGGGAAGATAGGCTTAAATATCCCCTGCCCAGAACAAGCCATTGGAGAAATTTGGGGGTGGATTATCCGCCCCCTTTGGGGCGGACAATCCGCCCTGGGGAGAAAATCCGCCCCCCAGGACGGAAACTCCGGGGAAAACTCCGCCCCCAAACAGAGAGCGACGTAGCCTTGACTTGGAGAAAATTCCCGAGGGGGCGGATTATCCGCCCCTGCCGGGGGCGGACTATCCTCCCTTGGGAGAAAGTCCGCCCAAGGACCGAAAAGTCCGAGGGAAACTCCGCCCCCCCTCCCCATACAGAGAGCGATGCAGGCTTGGCTTGAAGAAACACCTCGAGGGGACGGACTGTCCGCCCCCAAGGGGCGGACTATCCGGCGTGGCCGGAAAATCCGGCCACAAACTCCGCCCCCTCTCTGTGGCTCGCGCACTCTTGGGAAGAGGGAGGGGCGGATTATCCGCCCCTGGTGGGGGCGGATTATCCGCCTCCCAAAGGCAGATACTTTTCCCTTTTTCTTAGAGAGAGCTGCAACACTTCAACACACGTTAAATAATCCTTGATATTGTTATATAACACACAAAACACTAGGGATTAAGAAATGTTCTTTCAATGAAGCACATGAAAATCGCTGCCCAAGCGAGCCCATGGCCCAGTTCGGACCCAACCTTGACCCACTGTCTCGCCGTCCACCTCCACCAGTCACCATTGTTGTCGTTGCAGCACCGCCTGGCCATCGATCTGTCCTAGCAGGCGGCTCCATGACGGACTAGTCCATCACATGGAAGAATTTTCGCTGCCACCGCACCATCCAACTTTTATGGGTGACACCCCCGGCAGTGGTGGTAGGAGAGGACTACGTGGAGAGGGAGGTCGAGGGGATGGTGACGGGGACAACCCAACATGGCTTGGTGCCACTGCGCGGAGGCAGAGGAGGGTTAAGGTTAGGGTGGAGAGATTCAAAGTGGATTATGGAGTATGGTGATTATAATGGGGACTAAATTTGTTTATGTTGTTGTCATGTCAACTTGAAAAAAATTATATGGAAACGCTCCTACTAAGTAGAGTTTACCAAGCGGATGGATTTTTATTTATATAGATCAAAGCTTTGTGTCCTAGCATTCAAACATTATTCTTACAAAACGACTCGTATAAGGTAGGGAAACCTACTCTAATTCTATTTCTAACATACACCCTTAATCATCACAACTAGGCGCAGTTGAGAGTTTGCTTAAATTTTTTTAAGTCATGCACTAGCAAAGGTTTTTCAAAACCATCTATAACTTTATTCTTCAACAGAACATAGAGAATCTCCTGTTTATTTAGAACTTTCTCTCTAACAAAGTGGATGTATATCTGTATGTGTTTACCCATTGTACGAAACACAGAATTTAAATTATCACAACATAAACATGGTGGTTGAGTTAACTTGACTCCAAATTTTGAAGGAGAGACCCAAATTACTTGAGTGGTAGAATTTGCAAGGGACTCAGTGTTGGATCTAGAGACTATAGTTTTCTCTTTGTACTCCAAGAATTAATATTTGGTCCATAAAGATTACAAAGCCTTCAATTTTCCGATGATTATCTAGGTAACCTGCCCCATAAGCATCTAAAATAGGAATAATCAAAGTGGATCATGTTCTAACAAACATCATCCAAACACTAGATGTGTGCTTGATGTATCTCATTCGTGAGGCAGCAATCCAATGCAAGGTAGTAGGAGCATGTAAACATGGAAAAAAATTAACAAAAATATTTTTAGGTTTTGAGAGGGTAAAATACTATAGTGTACCGGTCATAATTCTATACTTGGCAGCATCCTCATGCCCTAACAATTCCCACCCATGAGGTGTGGTATTTTCTAAAGATGAGAAGGTACGCAGTAGGCGGGCGACCGAGGAAGGAAAAAAAGAGGTCATCCTCCCTTGCTAGGATCCTCCATTCAGGTTTAGGTTATTCGATACCCATCCCTTCACCTCGATCCCCTTACTTTCTTTGTTCTACCCACAGGCCTTGGGCCTGTAGGCCCCTCCTCGTAGTGGCCCATGCAACCCAATACAGTAGCGCACACGGTCCGTGACATGTAGCAACTGATTTAACATCATAATAGAGTAGTAAAAAATACACAAGGAAATGAATTTAGAACAATTGCTCATGGATGAGAGAACCACTCTTCATGGTCATGGATGGTAGAGCTGAGGGCGCACGCGACTTCACCTTTTATCGTTAAATCTTGATGTTCACATTTAAACACATGTCGTTCATTGAGAACTTGGTAAGATCCATGAACCAGGGTGGTGTGTGGATCTTTGTTTCTAATAAAAGGACAATAGATTTGACACTTTTTCTTATTAGCACTGTAAATTTGTGTCTAAGTTGCATTCGAGGAACAGCAAAACCGCTCAAACTTTTAATCGTGCATCTAGGTTATTTGTCTGCTTCTGAGTTCTCATTCATCCGAGGATTAATTCAACACATCTTCTACCCCATATTTTGTTTCCTCAACACAAGAACAAAAATGTAGGATTCAAGTCCATATCTTTGCGTGGTTTTGGAGAACGTTGTGAAAATATTGTAGCCAAGGAGGAACATGCCAATGTCCTCGCATGGACAAGCCAATTCTCTACACTAGACGTGCTTGTCGATTGAATGATGTTAATTTTGTATACATTTTCGTCACTAATTTTGCATCACCTTATTAGCCATCTCTGGTAGTTCTATTATAATGTGCCGCCCCTCCTAAACTTGGTCAAATAAATTTGGTCAAATATAATATATTTGACCAAATTTGGATGTTTATATTTTTACATATAAATTTGGTCAAATATAATATATTGACTTTCGACTAAAACTTAGGCGCCTTACATTTTGGGGCAGAGGGAGTACTACAATTCACTCCTAAACTACCTTTCCATTTCAAGCTGGAAATTTCTTAGTTGGATTCTCTTTCTCCCTAGGGCTTGGTTTTTTTCCCTCACGATGGTGTTGAAAGATTGCGAAAGTATAGATTGTATTGATATTGCAAAAGGTGATTATATTGAGAGCCCTTAGGCTGTTTATATAGTACTAAAATACTTGGGGGACAAGAAGACTATTAGAGATAGAATTGGATTACAATATTTAAACTATCAAATATTCCTAACCGACAAATACTCTAATACCCCCCCCCCCCCTCCCCCGCTGTCGGATCGGTAGTGACGCGGACGATCTGACTGGAGCATAAGCCGGAGGTGAGGTGGTAGCCCTTGTTGCCGATGTCTATGTAGCCGGGAGTGGGGTGTTGTAGTCGTGGTCGATGGTGCCGTTGGTGAAGTTGTCGCCGTTGATAAATTCGATGAAGTTGATGATGTTGTTGTGTTGTGGTCGATATCGTCGTTGAGCCTGGAGAATTCACCGTAGTAGTTGAGGTAGACGTAGTTTGAGTCAGAGTAGTCGAGGTAGGCGACACGCCTTGTCGAGCTTGCCAAGCTCGGGAACATGCCGGGGACGAAGGCACGCGTCGGTGTTGCCAAGACCGGACATGTGAAGACAGGGACCATCACGAACTATACGAACCAGAGCCGGATTTGAAGAAGCAGAGAAGTTCTTCTTGAACGGTCAGTGCGTAGAAGTTGTCCGCCGATGTGTTGGAGTAGACAAAATAGTTGCACAAAGAAATTTGATTAGTGCAAAATAAAAATTTAGACTGTGAATCTGGCGGCGAGGTCGTGGTGGACGAAGACGACGGTGGTAGTTGTCGATGGCGATTGAATTGTAGCGGTAGTCGATTTCGGAGATTAGACACGTATTTTCCGCTTATATGAGTGTGGCTTCGCTCGTGGAGAAGAAGAACTTGTTGGCGTTAACGATGACCACGATCGGTGGTGGCGGTGACGATGTGGTGATGTTGTTGATGTAGATGATTGCTGGCGATGATGACCACGGTGATGAAGGTGCAGCCTTGTATTTGACGGTGAGGCGCGTACTCGGGACATTCGTCCCGGTCGATGTTGACGAAGACGGGCCGGTGTGGTGACGACGTGAGGACGGAGCAACCGACGCAGCGTGTGAAGGCGTCCCTTGGGGCGCCGCGCGGAGCCTCCTTGGCACGATCGTTGATGATGATTTGCCGGAGTTGAGTCGACATCGAGATTGAAGTAGAGACGCGTGACGACATGCGGCTATGGACGATGCAATCCGATCTATGATCGGCGAAAGAAGAAGAAACGCCGGTCAAGCGGCCGACGCAATTTTTTTGGCAAAGTAAGATCTAATCTACTATTGCATGGCCCCGGGCGGAGAACGATCTCCCTGGGAGTGGCACGGCGGAAGAGGTGGCTAAACCCTAGGCAGTGCGAACCGCTCTGATACCATGATAGATTACGGAAGTATAGTTTGTATTGATATTGCAAGAGATTATTACATTGAGAGTCCTTAAACTGTTTATATAGTACTAAAATACTTAGGGACAAGAAGACTACCAAAGATAGAAATAGATTATAATATTTAAACTACCAAATATGTCTAACCGACATATACTCTAATAGGTGCCTTGCCGTCATTGAATATGTACGCTATACTGGCAAAAATAGTACGTCTCTAGATGAATGGTATCAATGTAGAAGATTTATCTTACATAAAATATGTGTCTTTATGAGTGGTAGCACCTTGATTGTAAAGAGCATCTAGAGCAGTGCATGCGTGCAGATAATACTGTTTGGTCATTTTATCTTGCTATTTTTGATGGTGCACGAGTCGGCTCATAGCTAGTAACTAGGCATCTAAGGATGTGTAGCTCGATATAATTTTTTTAGAAGCTTGATAGGTTGCTGCTGTATTGGTCACTAAAAACTACAACTAGAAACATCTTCACATTTAGGTTCACCGTTATTAAACTAGAGTATGGGTAGCTTGAGAGTGCATGCTGTCCAGATAGGAATGAGATGTATCAGGGATGTTTAGGGTCAAGGTCATGGACACATTGTGTGGATTTAATTTTAGGATGTTGGTATTGGTGTTTGATTGTTGCTGATGATAAACACCATATTGTGTTCACCCTGAGTATCTAACGGCTGGGTTGTGGCATCTCTGAGTCAGGGCGGGTTTGCTTGTTGGTGAAACAGGAGTTAGCACCATCGTCGGCGTCTGTCCCTTGGGTGGTTTAGAGAGACGGTGCCTTCCTGTAGGAGAGCATGCGGTGATGCTATGCACCATGTAGCTGCGCAGGGTGTGATGACCGTTCCAGGATTGTGCTACCAGCCAGGCGCTAGCGACCGTCCAGTCACGAGGAAGATTGAGGATGCAAACCTATGGATTTCTCCTGCGGTTGGCTCTATGCACGCGAGCTAGCGATTTTCAACGAATTGTAGCGGGTGCACCCATTTTTTTTACCGTGATATGCCGCGCACCCAAATTTTTTACCGTGGCGCTTATTTGCAGCAGCTGCTCGCGAGCTAAGTCAATGGTTTTTGCCGTGCGGCCGCTTTTTACAGCGCCGGTTGGAGATGCTCTAAATGCCTACGTATTTCAACCATAATTAAAAAACAAGAGAAATTAAAAAAATAAAAAATGTAAAAACTTTTGCAATGTTTTCCATGACAAGATGCATAGTTGTGCGAAACAATGAGGTGATTATAATGAAGTTTTCCATAGTTTTTTTTGTCACCATGGTCATCTAGGGAGAAAGTAAGCTAAGTGATAGCACTTTTTGTGAAGGTTTTTTCTCAAGTTACCGTAATTCAACGCATGGAAGGACTATATGCACAAGTTCTCCATATTTCAATTTTTTGAATTACTTGTGCTCTTTCCAACTTCTGGTCAAAGTGGCTAGCATGACCATTTTTATCTAAGGGTTGTATCTTGCAGAACTATTAGAATATATGTGATAAAAGGGCATATGCGCCCCCATGAGTGTGGTTTTGGTAATTAATGAACAATCACTTTGGACTAATGTTGCATTGAGTTACACTTGAAGGTTCTGTTCATAGGATATGCTTGTAGACCATATGAGGTTTCAAGTTAAAAAATAAAACAAAGAAGTTCAAGTAATGCCTAAGATAATATTTATAAGGAAATCGAAAGAAAGATCATGTGAGAGTTAAGCGTATTGCAAGCATGCCTTGAAAAATAATATGGTGTGAGCTTTCATTGTTAACTTCAAGACATCATAATAAAGAAAGTAGATACAACTCGAGATTTATCAATACAAAGTGCAAGTTGAAGATGGACAACTCGAAGAGACTATTTGATTGAATCTAGAGACTATTTGATTGAATCTTGTCATCCATTTTGAGGATAATGGACATGTGAAGATGTGTCTAATAGGAAAAGATCATCATCATCTATCTCAAGTGGAATGCGCAAGGAAAATGTACGATCTTGAGAGGTTTTCTATTTTATCGGTATCATGGTGTTAATTGGAAGCCCGAAGTATAGTATCCATTGTTGTGGTATCAAGAAGGCTCTCGAAGTGAGTAGCTTAATTTCATAGCTCATAGAGAGATCTCGACTTTTCATCATTGGGATCATACTTCTTGTTTGTTAATTGGATCTTACCATGTGAGGATTTAGAGGTTGTGGTTATCGTCATAACATGCTCAAGTCATAAAAAATGGATTTTGAATGAGATCTTTTGTGTTTCTTGTTGGAGGTTTTACCAGTTCTTAACCTAGATAGTTTTCACACATCTCTCTTTTGTTGGATAGTGATTATTTTTATCTTCCAACAAAACCGATTTCACTCTATTCGGATTTTGAATTCTAAAGACAATGCAGTTTTGGTTTAAGTTGTTGCTAAAAAGAAGTGCAGAGGCTTTAGAGTGCTTAAACCGGACTCTCCAGTGTTGACACACTGGAGACTCCTCTTTCGGCTCCAAACTCTCCGACCTTAGGTTTCTGGCCCTCTATTCGTTGGGTGCCACCAAGTGAGACAACCATTTAGAATAGCATGTTGGTGACTAGACCGAAGACTCTGCCTGGGTCTAGGCAAGCCGGGGAATCCACTCGCTTTTACTAGAAACTCTACACGAGGATAGAGACTTAGGGGTTATTGTGCTGCAACAACTAGTTTTCGTGGGGACCTATAAAATGCCCCTTCTTCCCAAGGCCATGCTACTTCCGCGATTTTCTATCTCCTCCATTGTTGATCTTGAAGCTTTGCCCTAACTCTCTATTCCTCCTGAATTCTTGCATATTTTGGGGGAAAAGAGAGAGGAGATATACATCTATATTTTCACCAATCAATATATCTTCTTAGTGAATGGAATCTTGGAATCTAGATCCTTGAGAAATTTGGTGCTCTTATTCCCCCATAGTTATAGTAGCTTTGGTTGAATTTAGAAGAGAAATATTTGAGCACTTATTGTGTTCTTTTGATTGCATCTTTGCATCAATTTGAGTTCTCCATGGTGATTCCTTTGGGTGAAAGTGAGAAACTTATTATTCTTGGGTTCTTGGAACCCTAGATGTTTGGAGTATCCTTGAGCCCAATACTGGTGGTGTAAAGTTTTGTGGTGTACTTGGGAGCCTCCAATTAAGTTGCGCTACCATTGCTGACTCATGCCAGCCAGCCGCTAGCGACCGTCCAGTCACGAGGAAGATTGAGGATGCAAACCTATGGATTTCTCCTGCGGTTGGCTCTACGCACGGGAGCTAGCGATTTCCAGCGCATTGTAGCTGTTGCACAAAATTTGACGTGCGCGATGCCGCGATATGCCATGCACCCCAATTTTTTAACCATGCGCACTTACTTGCAGCGGCTGCTGGCACGCTAAATCGACGATTTTTACCGCATGGACACTTTTAAAACGTCTGTTGGAGATGCTCTAAATGCCTATGTATTTCGACCATAATTAAAAAACAAAAGAAATTCAAAAAATGTAAAAAAAATTGCAATGTTTTTCATGACAAGATGCATAGTTATGCAAAACAATGAGGTGATTATAACGGATTTTACCATAGTTTTTTTCCATCACCCTGGTCATCTAGGGAGAAATCCAAGTTAAGAAAAACGTGTTAGCACTTTTTGTGAAGGTTTTTTTTTTCTTAAGTTACCATTTTAGGAATTTTTCTCAATTTACCATAATTCAACGCATAGAAGGACTATGTGCACAAGTTATCCATGTTTCTGATTTTTTTGAATTACTTGTGCTCTTTCCAAATTCTGGTCAAAATGGCTGGCATGGCCATCTTTATCTAAGGGTTGTATCTTGCAGAACTGTTAGCATATATGTGATAAAAGGGCATATGTGCCTAATGAGTGCGGTTTTGGTAATTAATAAAAATCACTTTGGACTAATGTTGCATTGGGTTACACTTGAAGGTTTTGTTCATAGGATATGCTTGTAGACCGTATGTTGGTTTCAAGTAAAAAAATAAAACAAAGAAGATCAAGTGATGATCAAGATAATATTCATAAGGAAATCGAAAGAAAGATCATGTGAGAGTTAAGCCTATTGCAAGCAAGTCTTGAAAAAATAATATGATGTTATCTTTCATGGTTAACTTCAAGACATCATAATGAAGATAGAAGTACAACTCGATATTGATCAATAAAAGTGCAAGTTCAAGATGGACGGCAACTCGAAGAGACTGATTGAGTCCTGCCGTCCATTTTGAGGATAATGAGCATGTGAAGATGTGTCTAAGAGGACAAGATCATCATCATCTAGCTCAAGTGGAATGCGCAAGGAAAATGTATGATCTTGATATGTTTTTTCTTTTATTGGTCTCAATAGTGTTAATTGGAAGACCGGAGTATAGTATCTATAGTTGCATTCTCAAGAAGGGCTCTCGAAGTGAGTAGCTCAATTGCATAGTTCGTAGAGAGATGAAACCTTTGCATCATTGGTATCATACTTATTCATTGTTAATTGTATCTTACCTTGTGAGGATTTAGAGCTTGTGGTTATCGTCATAACATGCTCAAGTGATAAAAAAGGATTTCAAATGAGATCTTTTGCTTTTCTTGTTGGAGGTTTTACCGGTTCTTTACCTAGAGTTGTTTCACACATGTCTCTTTTGTTGGATAGTGATTATTATTATCTTCCCAATAAAACTGATTTCATTCTATTTCGAGTTCGAATTCTAAAGACATTGCAGTTTTGGTTTTAGCTGCTGCTAAAGAAGTTCAGAGGCTTCAGAGTGCTTAAACCGGACTCTCCAGTGTTGACACACGGAGACTCCGCTTTCAGCTTAAAACTCTCCGACCTTAGTTCTTTGGCCATCTATTCTCTAGGTGCCACCAAGTGAGACAACCATTTAGAATAGTATGCTAGAGACTAGACCGGAGACTCTGCATGGGTCTGGGCAAGCCGAGGACTCCGGTCATTTTTACTAGAAACTTTGCACGAGGCCAGAGACTCCGAGGTTATTGTGATGCAACAACTAGTTTTCACGGGGACCTATAAAATGCCCCTTCTTCCCAAGGCCAGGTTACTTCTATGATTTTCTCTCTCCTCCATTGTTGATCTTGAAGCTTTACCCTAACTCTCTATTCCTCCTCAAATTATTGCATCTTTTTGAGGAAAAAGAGAGAGGAGATATACATCCACCAATCAATATATCTTCTTAGTGAATAGAATCTTGGAATATAGATCCTAGAGAAATTCGGTGTTCTCCGCTTGTGTTCTTTCGCTCTTATTCCCCCATAGCTATAGTAGCTTTGGTCAAATTTAGGAGAGAAAGATTTGAGCATCTTTGCATCAGTTTGAGTTGTGATTGCATCTTTGCATCATTTTGAGTTATCCATGGTGATTCGTTTGGGTGAAAGTGAGAAGCTTATTACTCTTGGGTTCTTGAAACCCTAGATTGAAGCACAATACTAGTGGTGTAAAGCTTCGTGGTGTACTTGGCAGCCTCCAATTAAGTTGTGGATATTTATACTAGCTCATGTAAAGGTTTCGATCGCCGCCTTCATGGCCATTGCATAGTGGATCGTCTGCCCACCTTGGTGGTGTGCACACGTGACAATAAGGTGATCCTTTGGGGTGTCGGTGAGGCGTGTGCGCCCGCATATTGGTGTGAAGACTTTGTGGCGTTTGCTGTGAATCGAGCAACCACACTTTAATGTGTGTTGTTTGTTGCGTTTTGTGTGCTAAAACATAATGAAAAATAAAACTATCATGCATTAACATCCATGTGTGACTCTTGAGGCAAATCCTCCCCTATTAAAACATATTCATGACATCTTGGAACTTTGTCATGTGGCCATTTGTCACTGAATATCATTTTTGTTTTAGGGGGGATATTTCTTCCTTGGAAGTGAACTTCAAGAATCAAGATAAATCATCGTCTCCATTTGCCTCAATTATTTCTATATTCAAGCTCTTCACTATGCACTTTACTTGGTGAGATCTTCGTTCTTGATGTTATTTTTTTCATCACATAGTTGCTTGTCTTGCTTAGCATAATTTATTGATATAGATAGTTCAACCTAACATTTGTAGGTGTTGTACTTGTTACATTTATAAAATACAAGCCTAAACCATAATTTTTTTAAACCGTCTATTCACCCCCTCTAGAAGATATCCGTGTCCATTCACCGTGCATCTTGAAGATCTAGATGTAATTACCCTACAACCTGTATCATGGTGGATCCGTGAATAAATAAAATGAAAACTTACAAAAAAAATGTGTTTTCAAGAACATAGAACTTAATTGTCAGACTATTACAACACTACTAGAGTGCATAAATGAACCATATTGCTATTGGAGACCTAACCTCCAAGGGTGAACTTCTGCAATGCTTGTGAAGTGACCCGACATGTTACAATATAGGAACGTGTAAGTCTTCGACATATTGCAAGCAAAATGAAGTATCACAAACAATATGCTGACCATAGTAGCACAACTAAAGCATCACAGCGGTCTATAATACAAACTTACATTACAAGATTCAAATAAACTCCAAACTGAGATGTACTACAAAGGTTCCGATATCAAGGTACAACAAGAACTTCTAAAAGCGTGAAGAAACTTGAACGGAGTTTATACTACAAGGACAGACTTATCAACTACTCTCTTGATACGTACTACACGACTAACTCTCTACGGATAAGCACTATAGTTGCTAATTGAAGTCCATGTAGTTGTGGAACTCCTCCCCCTGGACGTCCAAATTTAAGTATTTTGGTTGTCCAAATTTTAGCTTTCATGATAGCATACGGTATTTTGCAATAGTTACGAGACCACAATAAAAAAAAACTACTTTCCATACAAATCGAATGCAGTTAGTTTTTTTTTGTCAAATCATCGTACTGTAATTTAAAAATCAACATACACTCTATTGTGACATATGGGAGAGAGTATCTAGAGATTCCTTGGTACTGTTTCTTGGTTTACTCTTCTCCCACTTGAGACTGGTGTGAGAAATAGTCATAGGAAAATTATTATAGCTTGATTGCTTGAACGTGTCAAGGTCCACACCTTGTTCCTTTCAGAAGTTGCAATTGGCTTTATTTCTGGTAAGTAACGGTAAGCCAACAGATCAATTCTTGTTTACACATAACATGGAAAACTTAGGTTAGGTATGCTTCGTTCTTTGTAATATGCATCTGGTATGACTAGCCTATCCTTGGTAAAGTGGTGTCATGGACTCTCAAGATGATTATTAGGAAACCTTGTTAACAATGGATAGAGTTGTCTCGTTATGAATTCATCGAACCCAAACCTGACACTACACTAGAAACCACACATGGTCGCGCCCGCAGGACAGGCATCCTGACGTTCCCGCGTTACAGATGCCGAACATAGAAGAAACCTGACAGAGCTCTGAATGTCTGTCTGTATACTCTGTAAATCCTATGCTCGGCCATCGAAAACGATGGACGGAACACGTGTCGACTAGACAAACTAGTAAATAACGAGACCCCCTTCGTGGCGACATCGGCGGGCACTCCGGCCGTGTCATCCTAGGCAGCTGTGAGGGCGGCCGTATCATTCTTCTTTTTGCTGTCTTCATTCTTGTAGGTGGCCGCCTGCTCGTGATAGGAATAGGCCACTTGTATTCCTCAGGAGCCAAAGGTCATAATATATAGTACACGTACATGTGAAAATATGCAGAAAAACCCTTTAACAAGTGGGGACATACAATATACGAATATACATTTAACACACACACACACACACACACACACACACACACACACACACCCTCAAACTCATGGTGGCTCGACAACACTGAGTTTGGAGAGCAAGAAAGTATGCTGCGCAATAGTCTGTGTCTTCGTAAAGAAATCCGCTAACTGTAACTCTGAAGGCACATACTGAAGCGCAACAACCTGAGCCTGCACCTGAGCACATGTATAGAAAGCATCAACACCAACAGCAGGGGGCACGACGGACAGGAGACCTCGCCGGAGAACACACCCCAAAGACGGAGACCGCGCATGTAAACGCGCATAAAGACAGCGAAATCAGGATAATTCGCGCCATCGGGGATCACCGGGCAGCGAGGAATCGCAACATAGCCCGATGTAGAAGACATCTCTCTCTCACTTTTTTTTTCAACTCTCGATCTCAGATCCGATCGGAACTGCAGCCGGATGGATCACTCGATCCCGATCGAGACACAGAGGGCCGGCGGGAGGCACGGCAACGGGAGGCCGGCTGAGGAAGACCGGCGGCCGACGGCAGGAGAAGACCGGTGGGGCGCGGGGCTGGCCGGCGGCAGAGCAGAAGCGGGGCGGACCAGGCGGGCGGCAGCCGCCCACGACGGAGGAGGAGTGACGGTAATCTGCAATTGTACATCCTTTTGTCGCTTGACAATTATTCAGTGAATGCTGGTATAATCGATGGGAAGAATATATGTTGCTATCACTTCGTCCCCCCCACCCCAAACCAATTTTTCTGCCTCCGACACTGATTGGGATGACCTTTGCATCCTGGTAAAGAGATTGACGGAGGAAGTTGGCAATGGCGGTCAAGATAAAGACGATGGACGACCTGAGAGATTCACGGGCCGTTTCTTTGCGATCTGTTGGGGTGTGACTGTATTTAATTCTGATGCGTCAGGGCTTCAAAATATCAACAATGAATTTGTCTGCCTACTGGCCAAGAAACCTGACGTCTTAATGATCATGAATTTCCGACCCACAAGTCTAATACATGGCACCCCGGCCCGGCCCGTTGGCTCTCTGAATAAATAAGTGAAATACACTAAAAATATGTTTTTTTGCAGGAACATAGAACTTAGCTATCAGACTATCGCAGCACTATTGGAGTGCACAAATAGACACCATTGTTACTTGAGCTGAGACCTCCAAGGGTGAGCTTTTCCAGTTCTTGTTGGGTTGCGACCTGGGAATGCCCCATGAAACGCTAGATATAGTGGTTTCGTGCGTCTTTTTTAGGTCAGCCGAAAAGGTTTTACGGACCGTGCCATGTTTAGGGGAACTATTCATACAAAAACAATGCAAAACCAAAAACCTGTCAAATTTTATCAGTTTGGAGCCTTTTTAGGTATCTGCAAGAGACACATGCATGTGGATGGGAATCTATATACTCCAACCGAAAACCCGTTGAATTTACTCCCATGTCTTAAAATAGAGGTCTCGGTTTATCAAAATTTAGATGAATCTATATACTAAATAGTGTCTAAATTTATTTAAATTTTGACAAATCTGCAACATCAATTTTGAGACAGAGAAAGTATTAAATTTGGTATTTTCTTCGTCTAGAAATAACTGACATGCGTTTGTCTAGATTCAAAAGTATTTATACACTAAAATACGTATAGATACTATCCGTAAAAATATACGTATAAATATATTTAAATCTAGACAAAACTACTTAGTTATGTCTAGATGAACGGAGTCTGTTTTTTTTTTTTTTTTGGCTATTGACCCAGCTAAGCCGACGGTTGAACGAGTCAACTAGAGGAGGCATAATGGTCGTGGGGCTGCCTTTTCGTTCCTGCACCTTTGCTGGACTCGTGGCACAAGCAAAAGGGCCTATCACGCCAAGTGAGCCAACCGGTTTTTGCCCATGCGCTCGATAGGATTTTGCTACAGCTGAGATCAATCGCTGCAGCTTGCGCGCGGACGCGAAGCCCGGGCAAGCGCCGGGTGACACGGATGCTGCGTCCGCCCGTGATTGTTAGCCTAGAAACTTTGAAACTTTACAAGATCTTCATAATGTAGAGCAGTGTAAGAAACAATCCCAATATGACATTAAATCATCTCAGCAATATTACGGCCACTATGGTGAATCCTCCCAAGTTTCCTTTAGAATTCCTATACTGACAAATAAGGACTATGATGAATGCGGACATGAAATTCAAGCTCTAGTCAGGCACTTTCAAATAATCGAAAATAATATTTTATTTTTAAAAAAATTATATTTTTATGAAGATACATAAAGATGATTTCTACGAATGTGATGAAAACTACATGTAATTTTTGCCAAAAAAAAGTAGGCATTATAAAAATTTATTTTGGTTTTCACATTTGTCTTTTTTGTAGACATATCCACATAAACTCATATAGTTTTCTTCTAGTAAAAATTTTTAAGTGAAAAATAATTTCTCAATTTTTTCAAGTAAATATCAGGCTTCCTAGACCCCGGGGTTTATTTGGAGTTTTTGGAACTATTTTGACCTTTCTTTCCATAATTAGTCAACGGTGGTGGTCTCTTGTCACCTATAGAGCAGTGGCAAAGACATTCTTCAAGAAGAGCGGAAAATCAAAGCCTGTACAAAATCTAGGAAATTGCTTGTGAGGAGATGCAAAATTTTCGTTAACTACATTCCATGTTTCAAAATTTATTATGTTTCTGGCTGTTCAAATTTTAGCTTCCATAGTAGCATACAATATTATCTAATAGTTACAAATCCTTTTCTTTCAGAGTGAATAGTTACTACTCTCTCCTCTGAAAATATAATATGTTTTAGCCTTTTACTACATATATTTAGAGCAATATAAGTGAACATACATACTAAAAGACGTCTAGATACATGTGTTTTAGAGAAAAGCTAAAGCATCTTATATTTGGAACGGATGTAGTAGATCTTTTTTCTGAGTCAAAAGTTAGAAGATCACAATCATAGGAAAAATGCATTTCAATATGAACCCAGTGCTATGAATTTTGTGTCAAATCACATATTCTATTATCAAAATACGTTCTGTTTTAAATTAGGAGAGAATACATAGAGACTCCCTTATATTTTTCTCTCTAGAGGAATACTATTTTCAGAACATAGTGTATTTTTTGTTATCCTCATTTTAGCTTTCATCATAGCATACAATACTTTGTAGCACTTACAGTATCACAATCATAAAAAACTGTTTTTCAATAATAATCCAATACTGTCAATTTTTGTGGCAAATCACTGACTATGAACAATAAAAAACACACTCTATTTTGAGAAATACTATGTAGAGATTCCCTCGTAATCTCGTATTGACTTTTGACTCTGAGAAAAGATCTACTCCCTCCATTCCAAATATAATATGCTTTAGCTTTTTTCCGAAACACATATATCTAGACGTTTAGATACATGTATTTCAGAAAAATGCTAAAATATCTTATATCTAGGAACGGATAGAGTAGTAACTATTCACTCTGAAAGAAAATGATTTGGACGAAAGAATATCATAGCTTTATTATTGCTTGAATGTGTCAAGGCCCACGCATGGAGTACGACCCGGTCCACACTGTTTTCCTTTCATAAGTTGACTGATTTTAATGCTACATGAAAACTTGGTGTGGTTGCGTAGCTACTAAACACCACCTAATCCCAACATGTGCTCTGTTTTTTTGTAATATGGCCCGCCTCTAACATGACATAGGTGAAGTGTAGTGAGCAAGGTGAAGGGATTTATGATGCTTGAAATAAACAGTGTCATGGACATTCAGGATGCAATGCAGCAAAAATCTCAAATTAGGAAAGCTTGTTAAAAAATGACAGAGTTGTGTCATTAACAATTCACCAAACTGAGGAATAGCAAAATCTCTCAAATTTTTAATCGTGTATTTAGGCTGTTCGCTTGCTTCTGAGTTCTGATTCGTGTGAGGTTTCCTGAAGACATCTTCCCCCTCATACTTTATTTACTATACACAAGAAAAAAAATGTAGGAGTCAATTTTGTTCTGGCTGATGGTGCAATTCATGTGATTTCTGTAATTTGTGCACGTCTTTGCGAGGTTTTCGAGAATGTTATGAGCAGAGTGTAGCTTAGTTAAACATGCCAAAGTCCACACAAGGACGAATCAAGTACTGTACGTGCTGGTTGACTGAATGTTGTCAATGATGAATATATTTTTGTCTGTAATTCCAGGTCACCTTATTCGCTATCCTTGGTGGTTATACTACAATATGCCTATGGCCACCACCTCCCTAATTATGTTTAACATACTAGAAATCAGAATTACTATAAATTTACATGTAGTATAACTTGACACACTGTCCCATGTGCGGAGTAAAATATGGCATGAAAAAATTAAACGGGTTAACCCTATCAATTAATTTCAAGTGCACCAATTAATTTTCCATTTCCATGAAGCAATCTGCTGAGTTTGATTCACTTCCCAAATAATGGTTATATTACAATTCACTCCAAAACTACTTTTCCATTGCCAAGAAAAATTGCTTAGTTTGATTCCCTTTCTACCTAGGGTTTGGTTCTTTTGTTCTCACGGTGGTGAAATACAATCATTGAATATGTACACTAAACATGCAAAAGTATGTCTCTATATAAATGATATCAATGTAGAAGATTTATCTCAGATAAATTTGTGTCTTTATAGCACCTGATTGTGAACAGCGTCTGGAGCAGTGCATGCCTGCAGATGATATTCCTTGAACATTTTGTCTTGCTTTCTTGTAACGTTGTAGGAGTAATAGCTAGTAAATAGGCATGCAACAAATGGATGGTTGGTGAAGTAATACATATCACACACATCTGGCTACATAAGGGTAAGTTTTCCAAGGGCTAATGTGTAGCTCGTTATACAATACTAGCAGCTTGCTAGGTTGCCCTTTTGGTTACTGGAAATTAAACATCTTCACATATAGTTTCACGGTGATTAAACTAGAATTTGCATGATTACATGCTGCTCATGTAGGAATGAGACGTACTGGGATGTTTATAGTCAAGGCGATACGCAAATTATGCAGATTTATATTTAGGAAGTGTGTTCTGGTGGGTGATTGTTGCCGATGACCAACACCATTGGCTGTCCCGAGTTCCCTAACAGCTAGTCTGTCCCGTCTCCACGATGCGAGGAGCTGGAGAAACTGAGTCAGCGACAGCCGCAACGTCGATCCCTTGGCTTGTTTAGAGAGTGGGTGCCTGCCTATAGGCAATCCTGCAGTGATCTTCATCACCATGTTACTGCGCAGGGCGTTAAGGTGTTCGAGGACTGCAACGATGCGCTGAGTCCAACCGGCCAGGGACTGCCTGAATATGGGGAGGACCGGGGATGAAATGTCATTATTCTATTAGTGTGATAATATGACAGTAGGCCAGGAGGACATACTGTCAATGTTATTCTCGGGCTACTGCCCTCTATGATGTTCGCGAGATCGTGACATGGTGCCGCTACTACAGCTTCACTCTGGCCTACTGTACATATGAAAATACTGGACATCGCTTTGTCTCTCCCTGCATCTCTGGCCTCCTATTTAACCGAATGCAGTTTGGGGTTTGTGCTCATGAGAAGAGCATACATAGGCAGAACCAGCATGCATATCTTTTAATCCAGCCCATACACTCTGGTTTTCTAGCAGACCTTTGTACCAGTGAAAAATTTAAAAACTTAGACCTCAAGAAAATTCAGCACTGAGAAAAACCACTGGACAGGACTAAGCAACGAAGATTTAGAATTTGTGAAGTAAAACCAAGCAATCAGTGGGTGTCACTGAATACACAGATTCATCAACCCTTCACACAAAGTACATAAGTCGTAGCAAAACTGCCCTAGAGGTCTCTGGTAGTTGCTTCGATGTTACTTTCATAAAGTGAAGTCATTACCATACTAGACTTGTTATTTGGACGTATTTGACATTCAAACTTGTTTAGTCCCCTCTTGTTCAATATTGAACAAGGAATTATATAATAATAATAATAATTATTATTGCCTCTATAGCATAATCCTAACAGACGGAGACTTCGTAGCAAAACTGAGCTATTATAGCAAAACCACAAAAAAATATTATAGCAAAAAGGTTGTGTTAATGTAGCGAAAACGACATCTCCGAAGACTTTCGCCAGAGATCTCGCCACAGATCTCATAGAAAAAAAACTTTGTGCTATTGTAGTAAAACCATAAAATGGTTGTAGCAAAAACATTGTGTCTTTATGGCAGCATTGAAGCATTTTTTGCGGTAGAAAATACATAAAAACAATGTAGCACTCACAGAATAACAAAAGCAGCAACAAAAATACCAGCATGTAGCTAAAAAATATGAATGTAGAAAAAAAGATAAGAACAATAATCTACAACCCTAGAAAAGGCGGGCGGAGGAGGATGACGTCACAAACCTTGACCGCCATGTTTGTCGCAGGCCACCTTCTGTGACCTCGCTCCCCCTCGACAGCAGCATCACTTCGTCGCGGGCGCGGATGAGAGCAAAGGCGGAGGAGGGCAAGGGGTGGAGGAGGGCGCGGCGGCAGTGAAGTCAGGTGGCGGCATCAGCCACAAGCAACATGCGAATGACGACAAAGGTGAGCGTGGTGGAGGAGACCCTTTACAACAGCCAATCGATAGAAGGTGACAGGGAGACCCCTTACAAAGTAGATCAAGATAAGTAAGAAAAATACGAAAGATCAAAACTTGCCACCAAAGATCAAAATATGGCAGGAAAAATTAAATGGGTTAAAAATTTCAATTAATTTCTAGTGCATTTCACGCCCAGATTAATTTCCCATTTCGAAGAAGAAATTTGCCAAGTTTGTTCACTTCCCAAATAATGGTTATATTACAATTCACACCTAAACTACTTTGCCATTTGCCAAGAAGAGAATTTCTTAGTATGATTCTCTTGCTACCTAGGGTTTGGTTCTTCTATTCTCGGGGTGGTGTCGTGCCTGTTGTTGAATATGCACACTAAACTTGCAAAAAGTATGTCTCTTAATGAATGGTATCAATGTAGAAGATTTTATCACAAATAAAATATGTTTCATTATGGGTGTGGTAGCACCTTGATTGTAAAGAGCATATAATACTCCATGATCATTTGTATCCTGCTTTCTTATGAGTTGCAGGAGTCATAGCTAGTAAAGAGACCTGCAACAAATGATGGTTGGTGAAGTAATACATATCACACGTACACATCTAGCTACATAAGGATAAGCCTTTCCAAGCCTATATAAGGATGGGTAGCTCGGTATACAATTTTCTCAGCTTGCTAGGCTGCCCTTTTGTTTACTGGAAATTAAACATCTTCACATATAGTTTCACGGTGATTAAACTAGTAGTAGAATTTGCATGAGTGCATGCTGCGCACGTAGGAATGAGACGTACCGGGAAGTTTATAGTCAAGGCGATATGCACATAATGCAGACTTACTTTTAGGAAGTGTGTTCTGTTGTCTGATTGTTCCCGAGTTCCCTAACAGCTAGTCTATCCCCTCCCGGCGACGCGACAAGTCTGTCTATTGGAGAAACAGAGTCAGCGACAGCCGCAACATCGATCCCTTGGCCTATTTAGAGAGTGGGTGCTTGCCCGTAGACAAGCCCACAGTGATCTTCATCACCATGTCGCTGTGCAGGGCGTGAAGGCGTTCAAGGACTGCCACCGTGCACCGACTCCCGCGGGCTAGGGACTGTCTGGTTATGGGGAGGACCGGGGATGCAAAGCTATAGATTTCTCATTTCTCCTATGACAGAGAGAGATGAAGAGTTGAACACATGTACCCGGGTCGCGAGTGGAGAGGTCGAGCAGAGGCAAACATGCGCCGCAAGTTCCAGTTGTTGTTTTTTTTGTTTGAAAGGAAAGTCTCAAGCTTTATTATGAAATTTACTATGGGAAAATGGTCCACCACAACTTTATCAACCTGTACATCATCTACCCAACTTACAACCTCATTAGTTTTACATGAATTACCAATCCTAGCAAGCTCATGGGCTGCTTTATTAGCATCACTTCCTCGCAGGCGCGGATGTGAGCAGAGGCGGAGAAGGGCGCGGCGGCGGTGAAGTCGCATGGCGGCATCGGTCACAACCATGCGAACGACGACAGAGGTGAGCACGGTGGAGGAGACCCTTTGCAGCAGACAATCGATAGAAGGTGAAAGGAGACCCCTTACAAAGTAGATCAAGGTAAACAAGAAAAACACGAAAGATCAAAACTTGCCACCAAAGACACTGTACGTGCTGGTTGAATACATTTTCGTGTCTAATCTCGGGTCACCTTATTCACCATCCTTGGTAGTTATATTACAATGTGCCTATGGCCATCACCTCCCTAATTGTGTTAAACATATATACTAGAAATTGGAATTGCTATAAATTCATATGTTAGTACTGTATGGCGCTCTGGACGCGCCACAGTATAATTTGTCACACTGTCCCAAGTACGGAGCAAAATATGGCACCAAAAATTAAATGGCTTAAAACTTTCAATTAATTTCAAGTGCATTTCACACCCAGATTAATTTCCCTTTTCGAAAAAGCAATTTGCCGAGTTTGTTCACTTCCAAAATAATGGTTATATTACAATTCACTCCTAATCTACTTTGCCATTGCCAAGAAGAAAATTTATTAGTATGATTCTCTTCCTATCTAGGGTTTGGTTCGTCTATTCTCGTGGTGGTGCCGTGCCTGTCATTGAATATGCACACTAAACTTGCGAAAATTATGTCTCTTATTAAATGGCATCAATGTAGAAGATTTTGTCACAAATAAAATATGTTTCTTTATGGGTGTGGTAGCACCTTGATTGTAAAGAGCATCTGGAGCAGTGCATGCCTGCATATCCATGATCATTGTATCCTTCTTTCTTATGACGTTGAAGGAGTCATAGCTAATAAAGAGGCCCGTAACAAATGGATGGTTGGTGAAGCAATACATATCACACACATCTAGCTACATAAGAATAAGCCTTTCGAAGCCTACATAAGGATGGGTAGCTCGTTATACAATTTGCGCAGCTTGCTAGGTTGCTATTTTGGTTACTTGGAAATTAAACATCTTCACATTTAGTTTCAGGGTGATTAAACTAGAATTTGCATGAGTGCATGCTGCTCATGTAGGAATGAGACGTACCGGGATGTTTATAGTCAAGATGATATGCCGATAATGCAGATTTACTATTAGGATGTGTGTTCTGTTATCTTATTGTTCCCGATGACCAACACCATTGGCGGCCCCGAGTTCCCTAACAGCTAGCCTGTCCCCTCTCGGCGACGCGATAAGTCTGGTTGTAGGAGAAACAGAGTCAGCGACAACCGCAACATCGATACCTTGGCTTGTTTAGAGAGTGGATGCCTGCCCGTAGACAAGCTCGCAGTGATCTTCATCACCATGTCGCTGCGCAGGGTGGGACGGCATTCGAGGACTGCCACCGAGCGCTGACTCCCGTGGGCCAAGGATTGTCTGATTGGGGAGGACCGGGGATGCAAACTATGGATTTCTCATTTCTCCTATGAGATAGGGAGGTGAAAAATTGAACACATATACCCCAGCCGCGAATGGAGAGGTCGAGCAGAGGCAAACACACGCCGCAAGTTCCAGTCTTTGTTTTTTCTTTGAAAGGAAAGCCTCAAGGTTTATTATGAAATTTACTGTGGGCAAATGGTCCACCACAACTTCAGCAACCTGTACATCATCTACCCAACTTACAACCTCATTAGCATTACATGAATTATCAATCCTAGAAAGCTCATGCGCTGCTTTATTAGCTTTACATCTGCACGCACAAACTTCAGTAAACGAAAACCAGGTTCAAATCTTCAAATCGCCATCTGGAAAAAATCAGGTCCGTGCAGATTTAGCACCATTGCAAGGACTTCCGAGTTTGTCTCAAAAACAACTCTCGCCACAGCTCTTATTTTTATTCTAACGTGAAAATATGACATTGTCCCAAGTTTGTTTAGGGTAGGCCAGGAAGGCATATTATTGCTTCCATTTCACTCTCGCCAACTGCTCAGATTTATTCTCAGCCCCTGCACGTTATCACAGTATCCTGCTGTTTAATTCCATACCAGTAAGGAGATGCTTACACAATTGGTTTATGTGTCTTGTGAGACGGCAGATAATAAGGCGCAGCTGAACGTTTGTAATGCAGTCATGTCACAAGCTATCGTTTGCACATGCCGCTGAGCTAAATGCCTACACATTGGCCGAGCCCGAGCATCTATCTTTAAACTGGGGTTTGTGCTCATGAGCAAAGCATATCTTTCAATCTGGCCCATACACCATAGTTTGTAGTAGACCTTTGTACCAGTGCCAAAATAAAAAAAAGTATACATCAAGAAAATTAAGTATTTAGAAAAAACACTGGACAGGAGTAAGCAACGAAGATTCAGAATTTGCCAACTCAAACCAAGCAATCAGAGGGTGGCACTGGATACACAGATTCATCAACCCTTCACACGCAGTACATATATGTCGTGATTAAAAAAAAAGGAATAAATGGAGTTCCCAAGAGGGGACTAAACAACAAGTTTCAATGCCAATAACGTCCAAATAACAAGTCTGGTACGATAATGACTTCACTTTATGCAAGGAACATCGAAGCAACTGTCCCCCTCCACTTCTTAAATGAAACTACTACTACTGCTGCCTGCACAACAAATGTCATCATGTTAAGATCCGGATATGAGCAGAAAGCATCCACAACAAACTAGTAAGATTATCTTGGCAAGGCATGTTTTTATTTCCATCTTACCTGTTCCAGGTAAGATCTTTCAGACCAGTGGATAATGATCTAAACCTGTTACGCCTCTCCACAGCAGCTTCAAGCTGTTTGACATCACGACCTGTCACTAGCATAGTCCTCTTCATAACATTCTTGCCTTTGAGATCTGCTTTAACAATCTTTACATATGAATGTAAGATTTAACAAAGGTAAAGTCAGTGTTAGTTTGTGATCTGATTCATCAACACCAAGGAAATGTTTAAAAGAAAATTTCGTGAGTTGTGTTTTGAAAACTGCAACTTACCACAGAGTATAAATTGGTGTTTAGAAAGCCGAAGAGCTTGGGGACTTGTCGGTCCCCCAGAACCACATCAGCAGTTGAGACAACATGCATAATGTATTTTTCTTTACGACAAAAGCATTGTGGTTTAATATACTTGAAAAGAAGACCATGATTTACCCACTTTGTTGTGTTGAGAATTATCTTGGGGTGTATTTCCCAATAGGGCATTATTTAGTTAACATAGTGAATAAATAAAACAGTGTAACAGTACCCCTTTACACATAATCACAATAGAAATGAGAGATACTAAACTAAATGGGTCATGTTGAGCGTCCTCCAGGGGATCAGAAGACCCGATCCCCCACATTCCACCGTCTCGTGACCATGTGATCCCTGCTTGTGTCTCTCCCCCTGATCATACTCTCTCGTTTCGGAAAAAATGTGACGCGCTAGCGCAGCAGTGCGGGAAACGACAGTGTAACAAGCTGTACGTGTGACGGATTTTGCGGTGCGGGCAATGGAGGCGAATGGATAGGGACAATGGGAGAATGTGGTGGAACTCACACACTGTTATGCTTACGAGCATGTGGAGTGCGATCAAGCTAGACACCTCCGAGCGAACGAATCCTCTAGATGAATTAATGTCATTTTCCAAACTAAATACCACCTTAATGAACAACCAGTCCTGCATTTCTGATATATCCGGCTGAAAATTCCATGCAGCAAAGCACCGTCTCCTAATTCAAATGTCCGCCTATTCGATCTAAACCAATTCTATACCATGGAAACCAGCAAGATTTCATGAGTCAAAACAAGATGGTCATTTCGAAGGGAAATATTTATCTCCGCTAATTGCAGTACACATGACCGTGTCAAAACATTATCTCATTTGCATGCCGAACACAAATGCATAAAAAAGGCAGTCAATACAGTCAAATGTGTCAACTTTCTTTTATGCCCGGTAAGCCAGCTCTTCTGTCTGAATCTAAGTGGTACTGAACAATTTTACATAATATATAATTACTATTTTAATTTTTATGAAATCAATAAATTATTAGATGATTCAAATGATGAATGCATCAAAATTTATTCTGCAAAAAATAAAATAAGATTTAGGAAACAAGAGGAGGCCTGATTGTTTGCATAAAAACGGAGCTCTATGCTATAAAATAGTAGTTCTAATAAAGTTCGTCTAGATAACAAACTGAGACTGTGGGTTAATTAGCCAATGCCTTCCCTGAATTGTTTGATTTGCAACATTATCTATCCCATGCTCCTTCGAACTTTTGACTGTGAGTCTAGGAAAGAATATGCCAAGGTAGTGATCAAATAAATTATGTTTCATCAGTGCTGCTTTTGCTTCTGTCCTGACGTATAAAACCCAGATGATGGCTATGGGACTAAACAATGATTCTTATTTTAAGTGGGATTGAGTCGCAACAATCAATAATTAGTGGTCAACACAACTAGCACCAAGCATTTGTGGTTTATCTGAACATTTTCTCTAATTAAAGCAAGGAAGGCAAGGCAGTGTATTTTGGTAAATAGCAGGCCATGGCTAAGGAAACACATACTTGAGCAAAATTCTCACTCCAATCGAGACAATGCATTTTAACCGGATATTCTCCGGGCGCTGCCAACTTACCATGGTGGCGTCTACTTTCTCTACTGGTATCCTTGGGTATTTGTTCCTTACCGCTTCAAACTCACGTGACATCCACCAACCTATAAGGCCAAACAAACAGAATTAGCTGTGAGTACATAACAACTGTATATGTTTCATGCAGCTGACCAATTACTGAGCTTGATTAAACATACATCAATGCAAATGGTACCTTACCACGGATTCATACAAAACATATAGTAAAACTTCCGTCACCAAGGAATAAGGCGCACACGCATTACAAGACAAAGTTTGACCGAAAAAATTGAGCAACAATATATTGATTATATTGTGCATAATTAGTACCGTTGAATTCCTATTGAAAAACACTTTCCAACGATGCTAATTTTGTAGCAACATTGTTTATATATTTAGAGTAATTTTTGATTAAAAAACACACAAAACGAGGACGTATTATTCCTTGAAAATGAGGGAGTATGACTTAATTACACCGTGATTATCAAGATCCAAAGGTCCAATATCAAAGTCTTACGCATAAATTGAACACAGACAACGCTAGCTGAAGATAGTCATGCAGCCAGAATGCCTTCAATAAAGAGACGTGAAAATGCCGGCAATTTTTTTTTGGTTTGCGACAAAAACGATGTCGATAGTTTGCTTGCTTCTTCTGTATGCGATGATTCCAAATTTCCAAGTCACTGTTTCTGCAACCTGTGCCACATGTTCTGGTTCTGTTACTCGTACCACTACGAATAGCAGCACAATATTACTTTCCCCTCCAAATGAGGGAGGATTTACAGGATGCGCATGTAACTGGAATAGCCAGCAAACTAGGAAGGGCACTTACCCCGGCCGAACCAGACAGACTCGTACAGGGACCATTCCGGGAGCTTCTTCTTGTCTACAAATGGGGGAGCAGCCACATCGGAAAGAGGTCTCTCGATCCCAAACTATTGTAGTATTTCCTTCCGACCCATATTATTTGACTTGAATTTGTCAAAATTTGAATAAACCTATATACAAAATAGTGTCTAGATTTATGTAAATCTAGAAAAATTCAAGTCAACTAATATGGGTCGACCAAAAGATGGAATGAGGAGTAATTAAGGAATCAGACAATCACCTTGGACCTTGGAGATGGCACCCATGCTGGATCCGGATTTGCCTGCAATAATAACCAAGAATTTGTCCGATTCAAGAACCACGCGAAAAGAATCGGCAGGGAGAGATCGGCGTGAAAGGATGGCGAGAACGTACGCGTGGAGGAGCAGATGAGGTCAGGGCCGGTCCTGAGATTTTAGGGCCCGAGACGAAACTAAAATTTTGGACCCCTTAGTATAATTTTTTTTATATATATAAGATGATAAAAAATAAGTAGTTTAAGTACACTTTCAACTATAATACTCATATAAAAAGAACAGTGTTTACATGATACCTTAAAATTTCCTTCGAAAATTCCTAGAAGCAAAGTCCGTGACGATGGAATCAATATCAATCTCGTCCAATAACTTCTTCTCGATGCATAGACTTGCCAAACCATTTAACCTCTCCTGAGACATTGAAGATCTCAAATAGTTCTTCAATAATTTCAACTTTGAAAAGCTTCTTTCAGCTGATGCAACAGTCACGGGCATAGTAAATAAGATCCGATAAGCGATAGAAATATTAGGATAACAATCCGCTTCTCTGACAAACTCAAAAATCTCCATAGCAGACATTGAGGTATTTGGCAAAGTGAACTTCATAACACTTAACTCGGAAATAAGTGCATTTAACTCAACATCACATATATCAGGTTCATCATCTTTACCAGGCCGAGTAAATGTTTTTGCAAATATAGTGCAATGTTCTTTCAGTTGAGAACCATCCAATGCCTTCAAGGATGTCGAACTCATTAAAAACCCAAATATATTTTTAAATGACTGAAGTTCTTCAAATCTGCGCTTCAAAGATGTGGTCGCCATATCGACCATAACCAAAAAGTAGTTCACTTTAAAATCCTCCTCCGCTTGGAAGATTGCTTCCTCGCATTCAGTTTCATCAAATTGCTTTGTCCTAGAAGCATGACGCTTTACACGGAATGATTGCTCTACACCCAGCTCAGATGCAATATCCTTGGCACTCTTCAAACCAGCAACAAACCCTTCATTTCTATATGTTTGAAAGTAAGTGTGCATACTTTCTATTAGTTGTATTGTAGAATCAATGCACATGGATGCTGATTGCAACTTCTTGCTGACTCTGTTTACTGCAAATAAAATTTCATACCAGATAACCATACCAAATATGAATTCAAAGCTACCAAGCACTTTAAACAAATTTTTTGCATCACTCCTATCCTTTGTTTCAGTATCAACATCTTCACTTAACTCAAGAAGAGCAGACCTTAGCTGAGGAGCTTGAAATCTAATTGCTTTGACACTTTTGATTCGACTCTCCCAACGAGTATTAGACAAAGACTTCACAGTTAAACCTTCCACGTGGTCAAGCAACACTTTCCATCTTTGGTAGACCCCGAAAATAAAACATAGATCCGTTGCACGATACCAAAGAAAGAAACAGCCTTACCACAAGATTTAGCCATGTCACAAAGAGTAAGATTAAGACTGTGGCAAGCACACGACATATACAAAGCCCTTGGACTTACCTTAATCAACCTGTTCTGCACTCCTTTGTTCTTTTCTTTCATATTAGAGCCATTATCATAACCTTGACCCCTAATATCATCAATAATAAGGCCATATGACTTGATGGAATCAACCAATACCTTGAAAAGCCCTTCACCAGATGTGTCATTCACCACCAAGAAACCAAGAAAGTACTCCTCAACTTTTACCTGTGCATCAGAGGTATTAACACAGCGAACCAACAAACTCATTTGCTCTTGGTGACTCACATCTGGGGTATAATCAAGAATAACTGAGAAATATTTAGCCTTCTTAACCACCTTCAGAATAGTGTCTGTAATGCTAGAATCCATTAGTAAAATCAACTCATTCTGAATTTTGTGACTAAGATAATGATAATGAATCTCATTGCTTTGAATCCGTCTAATGTGGTCTTGCATTACCATGTCAAATTCTGCAATCATCTCAACACAAGCTAAGAAATTACCATTATGATCATTGTAAAGCTGCTCATTGGATCCTCTAAATGCCAAACTGCGCTTACCAAGAAATTTCACAACAGCAACTATTCTTAGCAAAACTTGTTTAAGGCGCTCCTTCTCTTTTGTGATCTCATGTTGCAACTCCTTATCAATTGTTTCATGTTTGCTTAGTCTATTTCTTAATTCGTTCCAAGATATTATGCTTGTCATATGCTCGACACTAACTTCATGTTCTTTGAGTCTATCAGTGATATGTTTCCAATCATTAAACCCATCATGTGCCAAGGCACTCTTGCAGTTAATAGGGTTGAACAACTTGCATAAAAAACAGAACACTTTGTCAACATGTCTTGAATAAACCAGCCATTTTCGATCACGTACCTCTCCATTGCTCATGTGTCTAGAGTAATGAGAATATGAAAAATGTCTTTTACCGGTTAGAGGAAAAGTGATATTTTCTTCTCTGATAGGACCCTTTTCCACTAATATGTCCCTTGCCTTGTTATCAAGAGTACCCCAATTTGCTGGATTATAAATATCCACACTAACTGGTTCTGGTTCATCATCAAAATTAGGAGATTCATCATCATGATTAGCCACATCGTCATCATCTGTGTTGATATGAACATCGTCTTCTGGATCAACATTAGTCTGTTCCCCCACAAGAACTAGAGCCAACTCATCTGGATTCTTCGAAGTGCTCGTGTTGCTCTTCAAAAATTTATGAAAAGATCCTCTCTGCGATTCAATTAATTTCTTCTCTTGTTCTCTTATTTTTCTTTTCTAAGCACCGGATTCGGACGGCATAATCAGTTAACCTCGGGCGCTACAAACAAGAACAAAAATCAGGTACTAAACTACTATACTCCCTCTGATCCAAATTAATTGATTTGAATTTGTCTAAATTCGGATGTATCTAGCACTAAATTATGTCTAGATACAGCCAAATCTAGACAAATCTGAGTCAATTAATTTGGGTCCGAAGAAGTACTAATTAAAATTGTGAACTAAAAATTAGAACAAGTCGCAACCTACTCTGAACGAGTAAAATTAAAATAACCTGCTGAAGTGCTAATGTTGATCCGTCGATTCGATCTAGTACAGGAACAGGACAAAGGGACAGCACCAAGGCAGGGAGCAGCCGAGCAGACAAGCAGTGTCAGCGTCACGGACTCACGGTCAGGGACTCAGGCAGGGGCGCCAGGTCGACGCGCGCGGCATGCAGTCCTGGGACATGGGCGGTAGGCGGTAGTGTCGTGGCCGCGTGGCCGCGTGGGCGATCGTCTCGTCCGTCGAAGTGGGCGTCGTCGCGACGAGTCGTATGAGATGCGAGCGGCTCTTCGAAAAAGTGTTTGACTCGATCGAGAGAAGCGAAGCGACGGGCGGGCTAGGCGGTGTCGATAAGTCGATTAATGCGCGATATGCGCCTGCCACGGTGCCGCCTCGGACTGGGATCCGGCCTGGGTCTAGCCGTGCGAGCTAATCTAATTTTTTTCTATATAAGTATATTAGAACTATATTTTTTTGGGCCCCCATATTTTTTGGGCCCGGGGCGGCTGCCCCGTTGGTCCCCCCCCCCCCCCCCCCCCCCCGGCCATGAGGCGAGAGAGGGCGCGGGACCATGGCGCCGCCATTGAGGAGCTAGGGAAGGAATGGAGGGACGCGAGGCTAGGTTTTGCCGTTTCTATTGTAGCTTGGCTACGTCGATCTCACCTTCACCAGGAGATAACTACTGTATCGTGTATCCTGTTTTTTACGGGCCGTGCTTGGCGGGAGTCTGTTTCTATCCTTGACCGATCAGCCGCCTGCAAAACCGTTGGATCTCACTTAAAGTGTGGGATCTAGACGCTCAATTGATAGGGCATCGACCTTTTACTACAGGAGAAGACTGATACGCCGACGGTCAGGTCCTGTCGGCGTAGGCTGGCCCGACGGTTGCTGTTGGTGTATGTCTGTCGGCGTACAACCCCATAGGCGTAGCCCCTCTTTTCGTCGGCGTAGAAAAACCGTCGGTGTATATAGCATAGACCGTATGGATCCCACCTAGATTACTAACGCCGTTTGGCTACGCCGACGACATTGCAGTCGTCCTAGATTTTTTCAAAAAAAATCAATTTTTTTAACATTTTTGAATCGTTTAACTTGTTAATCTCACATGGACATTTTTTATTCTAAGTACACTTAGTTTCAAGTTAAATTGTACAAGTAGTCAAACTTCCCAGTCGGTCACTCATCCTAACACTACTCCAGCCCAGCACGCTTAACTTCTCCATTCCTTTCACATGAGCTTGTTAATCTCACATGGACATTTTTAATTCTGAGTACACTTAGTCTCATTCAAATTGCACAAGTAGTCAAACTTCTCAATCAGTCACCCATCCTAACATTACTCCAGCCCCAGCATGCTTAACTTCTTCATTCCTTTCACATGAGCTTTCGACAAAGAAAATAGAACTTGTTGTGAATATTATCATATCAATCCTATTAACCATTGGACTATAATGTTAGACGTCTTTATTTTTTAACATTCCATACAATTGTTTGAGTAAACAACAATGAATAAGTAATAATAATCTTAAATTCAAATAAAAATAAAATAAATTTTATTTATTTTGCCTTTTTTTCATTTAAAATTGAATAATTCATATCTACAAATCCGTAAATCATAATTCGACAAATAATATATCCAAATCGATCAAAAAAATGAGAGGAATCCAAATATTACATACCTATCATCTATTTAATTATATATCATAACTTTTTAATATTATACCAATCGAAACTATGTTAGGATTCATGAAACACCCAGTTTTTGGAACTCGGAAAATAGAAAATAGCTTTTTGGTGCGACAAAAAGGAAACCTTGCATTAGATCTCTAAATAAATAACAAATTTTGAATCTAAAAATTATTTTTGCAAAAAATCATGAGCATCATATCATGTACATGTAGTTCAAATCTAACTCATTTCCTGCCGATTCGGCAAGAATTTGTCTTTTTCAAGAGGGGTGGACGAAAAGGTTTGAGATACCTCGGTTGGAAAATTGTCCATTCAAAGAGGTATAGTATTTTTTTAAAATGTGGTATTATCATTTTGAAACTTTCATTTGGTGGTTGCTTCATAAAACACCCCTTTTTGCACTCGAAAAATAAAAAATGGCTTTTCGATGGGACAAAAAGGAAAATTTCCTCCTGCAACATTGTTCTCCATCCCATGATAAACATATGTGCACAATATGGACATATTATCGCAAAATATACCACGATTCTAGCAATAACATTGGTCATTTGACCTGAAATCCAAAAAACCTCGATTGAGATAGGTCATTTTGTGAAGGGTTTTTTGAGACACAATCAATATACCAAGTTTGGTATTTTTTTTCCATGCAACTATGTCACATGATATAAGACCACGCAAAGGTTTTGCATTGTTTCGACCGTTTTTGAATTTTTTATGCCCGTTTCAAACTATCGTCAAACTTTCTAAATCGAGGGGCATAAAGATTCTTAGCTCAAAGCTGAGCCTCACTAAATTTGCATTAGATATATGATGAAATAGAATATTGTGAATCTAAAAATTATTTTTGTAAAAAATCATGAGCATCATATCATGTACCTGCAGTTCAAATCTAACTCATTTCCTATCGATTTAGCAGGAATTTGTCTTTTTCACGAGGGGTGGACGGAAAGGTTTGAGATATCTAGGTTGGGAAATTGTACATTCAATATGGTATAATATTTTTGAAAAATATGTTATTATTATTTTGGAACTTTCATTTGGTGGTTACTTCACAAAATACCCTGTTTTTTGCACTTGGAAAATAAAAACTGGCTTTTCGGTGCGACAAAAAAGAGAACTTTATCCTGCAACATTGTTCGTCATCCCATGATACACATGCGTGAACAATATGAGCACATTATCCCAAACTATACCGCGATTCTAGCAATAACATTGGTCATTAGACCTGGAATCCAGAAACCCTCGATTGAGATAACCAATTTTATGAAGGTTTTTTGAGACATAGTCAACATACCAAGGGTTTTTTGTACATTCGATCGTTTTTTTATTTTTTATGCCCGTTTCAAACTATCGTCAAACTTTCTAAATTGAGGGGCATGAAGATTATTAGCTCGGGGCTGAACCTCACTAAACTTTCACTAGATATCTGATTAAATAGCATATTATGAACCTAAAAATGATTTTTGCAAAAGATCATGAGCATCATATCATGTACATGTAGTCCAAATCTAAGTCATTTCCTACTGATTCGGCAGAAATTTATTTTTTTCACGAGGGATGGCCGAAAAGGTTTAAGATATCCAGGTTGGGAAATTGTCCATTCAATATGGTCTAGTATTTTTTTAAATATGGTATTATAATTTTGAAACTTTCATTTGGTGGTTGCTTCACAAAACACCTCTTTTTTTTGCACTCGGAAAATAAAAAATGGCTTTTCGATGCGATGAAAAGGAAAACTTTCTCATGCAACATTGTTCGTCATTCCATAATACACATGCGTGCACAATATGAGCACATTATCGCAAACTATTCCACGATTCTAGCAATAACAATGATCATTTGACCTGAAATCCAGAAAACTTCGATTGAGATAGGTCATTTTGTGAAGGGTTTTTTGAGACACAATTAATATACCAAGTTTGATATTTTTCCATGAAACTATGTCACATAATATGACACCACACGAAGGTTTTGCATTGTTTTGATCGTTTTTGAATTTTTTATGCCCGTTTCAAACTATCATCAAACTTTCTAAATCGAGGGGCATGAAGATTATTAGCTCGGGGTTGAGCCTCACTAAAATTGCATTAGATCTCTTATGAAATAACATATTGTGAATCTAAAAATGATTTTTGCAAAAAATCATGAGCATCATATCATGTACCTGTAGTTCAAATCTAACTCATTTCCTACCGATTCGGCAGGAATTTTTCTTTCACGAGGGGCAAATGAAAATGTTTGAGATATCCGGGTTTGGAAATTATCCATTCAAGATGATCTACTATTTTTGAAAAATAGGGTAGTATCATTTTGAAACTTTCATTTTGGTGGTTGCTTCACAAAACACCCCTTTTTGCACTCGAAAAATGAAAAATATGTTATACGAAAGTATTTGTATTTTTTAAATAATGTTTTGGAAAAAATATGTAATATTTGAGTTTATATAGATAGATCCTATTTTTCTGCAAATTTTGATATATTATATGTATTTTTCTAAATTTAAATGATTTAGTTATGATTTTTCTAAGATTAATGTGGCAAAAAAAATAACTACGTCGACGGCTTTGCCGTCGGCATAGGTGTGAAACCTGCCGTCGGCGTAGACTTAACATCGTCGCTCTACCGTTACCATAATAGGCTACGCCGACGGCTGCCGTCGGTCTATTTATCCTATGCCGACAACAAAACTGGACCGACAGCCCGTCAAGCTACGCCGACGGCCCCGACATTTTGCCGTCGGCGTATAAAAAGACCGTCAGCCTATCTGGTTATTCTTGTAGTGTTTCCGACGCAACATCTACATTTACGTATGCAATATGTAACTTTGCGACATGATCCACAAATAGTATGTGTTGAGATGCATGCAACAGTCCGAACACGTCAATGCAGCAATAAATTCGAAATATGCAACATGCCTATCGGGTCCATCAAAAGCTTAGAGAAAAACAATAGTATGAAAAGACATGTTCAAAAAAATAGTATGAAAAGACAACGTGAATCATGGCCAACGACACTCTCATATATAGCATAAGATGCATGAATTTGTAGCAAACCACACACATGATGCAACATAAATAACTCTCCATATAAGTTGAACAAATCTTCAGAGCGTTATAGACCGTGCTAATGTGTCATGACCTCACAAATTTCATAATGTAAAAAATATATAACAAAACTATTTAATTATTAGAGTCTGCGCTGCCTTAGGATACATGCTTACATGCAATCTACCCACATTATGTTCATCACTAAAGCATCTCCTTTTTTGAAAATAGGATCATTCCAGAGGTGCCAATATCTCCAATCAAGAGCCTTTCCTTTCCTGAATTCACGATCTTATCTTGAGTTCTAGATAAGGAAAATCACAAATATCCTACATACTAAAACACATGGCCTTCATCATTGTGAATTGACCACCCCATGCAGTCCATCCCCACTACCGTGTAAATTATAGCCCTTTACTTCTCTTAAGTGAAATGGAAAGCATTAAAAATATATGTTTTGGAAGGAACATAGAAAATAAAACTTAATTTTCTAATTCTTACTGATATCAAAATTTTCCAAAAACCTAAGACATGTTCAGCCTTTCAACAAAAAACAAAATTGTTCAAGTTTGTTACTATAGATTTAGAAGATTGGATGTAGGTACTTGTAAATCAATCAACAATCTTAACAAAATCATAGATATTAAACATAATATAATGTATGAATTTTCAAAGGATGTGCCTCAATAAATCCCAAATAAAGATAGAGTCAACTTAAAAAAACACAAATACAACCACTTCTATTCCTTGCACAACGCACATTTGATCGTATCTTTGCATAACTTTCTTGTGTAACCCGTGTGCTTGAACATGATGATTCACATCCATGATTTATTCTAATTTTATTACAAGATGCACAAGTGTAACATTTTATCCCAGCATTTAGGAACCTAACGAAGGGTAGATTTAGGAATATGTATTGTTGCATGCATCTATTTGTGAAAATGTGGGTAAAATTTTCGCCAAATAAAACTTTAAGTGATCAATGTTTCTTTCTTACTTTAAGATTAGGTTTAGACTTAAAGGAGGATGGCTATAAACTTTGATGTGATCTTAAAGGAATTATGTGTGTTTTGCAATGGGTTTGAATTTAAAAACTTAAGTGTTTGAATAATAATTTAAATGATTTAGATATAAGATTTGAATCTTAAATTAATTAAGAGATAGATATTATAACTTACATTTCAAAACAATAGAAGCTATGAAATTCATTTTCATACTATAAAGACATCAACAAGTTACAACAGAATAAATAATAAGAATATTCTTTATTAATAATAATATAATCTTTATTACAATTGAAAAAAATAAAGATTACAAGGATTATAAAAGAAAAATTACAAAAGAATAAAAAATTACATCTACTACCTATCCTATATCTAAAATCTACACTAAATCTTCATCTTTATATTTGAACCTACAAAACAAAGATTAAACAAAAACAAAATAAGATTAGTGTTAGTATATTTCTCTCAGATAAGTCAGTGAGATGCACTTGACAAACTCATCATTGAGAAATGTTATAGAGGGGCAAGTTTCACCAATATGAAAGATTTCATCTTTCATAAATTCACAGACAGAATGCAAATGACAGCCAAAAGGGATCAATTCACCTGCCAGGTGAAAGTAAGCTAGTAAAAGTAAGTTCAAATTTTCTGAACCTATCCACAGGTGCATAGCAGGCACACAACCTGGACACACACTAGCATGCAAAGGGTGTGCTGTCGACTTCACAAGCACAGCCAGATCAAACAAAACCACAGCACAGCCGTGGGGGGAAGCACTAGTGCATTACTCCACTACACATCACACTAGAACAGCCAGTGTAGAACAACAACCAAACCAAGAACAGCAGCCAAACCAAATCATCCAGATAAACCCCGAACATCACCTGGATGGTGACATAAGGAGAGGGATGAATCTGGTGGACAACTAGGTCAAGAAAGGAGCTAGGAGGAGCAGGCAAGCTCAAGAGCAAGCTCAGGAGCCCAGCAAAAGCATGTCAAGATCAAGATCATCATCAATCAACTACACCAACATCAAATTTTGTGGTGAGCCTCATAAAACCATCACATGATTTCATCATATTATCTAAACAAAAGCATGTGTTGCTTTATGAAGATATCTCTCAATAATCACCTAGAGGAGGTGAATCTATCCTAGAGATTTTAAGTATAAGATAAGAAATCAAGCTCAACCACAAGAACTGAACTCTCAGACCAACATCACTGAGTTCAGTGTTACTTTTGCAACTTAGATCATTCATTTTATCTTATCAGATCAGGGCACATCTCTCAAAGAGAGTAGCACCTCTAATCCTACAAGTTCCAAACAAACTATTGCCAAACTAACTAGGAATTAAATCCTAGAGCCTCAGACCAACATCATAGGCAGGAAAGATAAGAAATCTTTCATATCATCTTATCAGATTTAATCATAAGCCTTATCAAGCTAAGGCCAGAAATAAAAACCTAATCACTTGTGTGCCAGAATACAATGGTATCACAAGGACAAGTTCTTAAGGAACTAAGACCAATCTTTTCTTAGTTCCCACAGGAAAAGGGACAAACCACTACATATCATTTTCCTGAAGCCAAGTGCCAGGAATCAATCTTAAATTCATACATCCACAAAAATCATTACATGTAATGATTTGATTCAATGTGAATAATGTTATACAAGCCAACACTATAATTACAGAAAGCAACCACTAAAAGAAACTACTGTCAGTATGAGCATTCTGATAGTAGAGTAAACTCTCAGATCAACAGCATAATCCAATCAAGGATTCCATTGAAACACTAGCATGGATCATAGTGGATTACCACTAGAATAATCTCACAGGCAACTAGTATCATCAAAGCCACTACCAATCATTAACCACAATAGACAATTATGATCGGATATGATCCACACTAGATCTAAAGCATCATAGATATGATCAACAGGGGGTTATGAACCCTAATCAGAGTAAGAACCCTAATCCAGAGATGAACCCAATCAGCACATAGTCATTAGGCATGAGAAGAGCCACTAGATACACAGAGAGGATCATGATCATGGTAGTAGCAGGAATAAAAAACCACACAAGCAAACTTACCCGAAGTCCTCGCTGACGAATTGAAGAGGAAGCAGAGAGGCCGACGAACCGCGGCGGCACAGGGAGCACCCATAGGGGCGCTGCAACCTGCACCTGCCAAGGCGGCGGCCGCAGCAGCACACAAGCCCAGCGCACCACCGCAGGCGGGGTGGCGGCAACGGCGGCAGTAACTTTTCCTAACCCTAGGGCTCGGGAATGGGCGGACCTGGCCACGGGGAAGCCCTAGAGACAAATCCAAGTGGATAGAACGAACGAGCATCGTCGACAACCTCAACTCGCACCATGGCGGCGGCCAGAACGGCCGACGGCGGCGGGAATCGACGCTGGCGGCATCGCCGGCCACGGGGTCGAGTCAGAGGAGGAGAGGATAGGGTCGAGGGAGAGAGGAGACAGAGAGTGGGCTGGGTGGGCCAAAACCCCCTCGGGGGAATGTTTTGACTCTGCCCTATTAGGCCACACTGGCCCAATAAGCCCAAGGGGCCAGCCCAAGTTATTTAATAAATCTTTTTGATTAATTGGAAAAGACCAAAATGCCTGTGACCTAAATAAAATTCTAGAAAATAAAATATAAGTCCAAAAATTATAAATAAAATATTTTTGGATTCACAATAATACAATGTGTCCAAATAAAATAAAATATAAAATTTTGGACATTTAAATTTTTATAAGAATTATATAATTTATATATTATTTATGGAATTTTAAAAAATTATTGAAAGGTGATAAAAATAAATAAAAATCACTTTCATTATTTATTAATATTATAGTATTTATAAAAAATATTAAAAAAATATTTAATAATAAATTTAATGTATAATTAATAATTCCTAAAAGAATTATTAAATCAATAAAAGTCAAATAAAAAGGGAAATGAATCAACAGGTGCAACAAATATAAAAATAATATTTATAAATGCTTTATTAAAGACACCTTATATAGGGAAAATGCATATAGAATTAAAAAAATGCATTACATTACTTGCGTAATCATTTTGCTTCTTTAAATATTGTCCTTACCGGGCAATAATGATGTTTTTGTAGAACTAGAAGCTCAAGGTCCAATGCAAGCATCAGACTTCACTACCTTGCCATCACAAGGCAATTTCATCACTTGCTCATGTCCTTTGAAGAGTCTTTATCAAAGTATTTGCAAATTGTGTGTTATCATATATGCTATAAAAGAAAGAAAATATTATTTTCATAAACAAAGAAATCATAGATATCATCCTTAGTGATGATATAATGGAGCAATAGAACTTAGGGTTCTACTTGCAACAATGATGACCAAGTAGGGACTTAATAACCCCTGACATCAGTGATTCTAGCGCCGTATATTACGCGTTAGCCATGAGATTTGGAATGGAACAGAGAAGTCAGCTGTATCTTCTTCCTCTCGCATGAAGCCGAATGTGCAGGTCGTGGCTGTTATCCTCGTAACATGCATATTAATTGGTAATTCATAGAGGATATGCAGCATATGGGTGGGAACCCTCATCGTCCCACGATAGTTCTGGCATCTAACGGTTTGTACAAACCATTGCCGTAATTCATTATGTGGGCATGGTGTACACCAAGGAGGCATGCGGGGTCGCGAAGGAGGCAGTGATTGGCTTGGACCAACTACTAGGCCCCACATCATAGAATTGTGGACGGGAAAGTACGCCCGGTTGTGCAACAAGGAGTTGATCTCTCATGGGTAAAGTAACGCACCTCTGCAGAGTGTAAGAACTATAACTTGTTACTCCCTGTTCCGGGAAGGAGCTACGAACGCGGCAGGAAAGGAACTCCATGAAATTTCTAGTCAACCTGTGAAGGATGATTGTCATAGTTTTTCAGAATAAAATCAATCTTTGAAGAAAGATTTACAAAAATTGCATGGATTTACAATCCGAGGTGGTAGTTAGAGCATCAAACTTCCCACCTTGCATATAATGAACTTGTTGGGTAACGCTGTTACTCATTCTTTCCTTTGATCCCTTGCTTAGACTCTGAGGATCCCGAAGAAGTGCCAATGTATGCAGCTGAATGCCAAGAAGACGTGTTCTACGAGGAACCTGATCTATCCGGAGGAGTTAAAGGAGTGGATTACGAGATCCGCTACGGTGTCGATGATAATGAGACCAACGAAGTACCTAGTTAGTAGTAACCATCGGAGCCGAGCAGCATGAACTCTATAGAATAAGCTGTTGAGCCCCATTCCTAGTCGGAGTTGTTACTTTTAAATTTCTGCTGAACACTTTATATTTTGGTTTGTAAGTTGGATCTTTGGAAATCTTGAACTTCCAGTATTTTAATAATAATAATGTGTGTACTTTTGTAATATGTACCCGCAATGTTTCTGTTGTACCACTCAGAGGGATGTGATATTTACGGAACGGTGTTCTGTGGATGTCATGTCAACGACTATAGTGTGATACAGATGCAGTGGTATGCTGGGTCACCGCAACAAGCGTGAATATAAACTCAAGGCTCACCTTGCATATATGTACATTTATATAATTAGTCTAAAATAAAAATGTATACAATAGTGGAAAATACAAAACTAAATATAAGCCACAATAACCAGGGACGATATTCCACCTATTTTGCAAGATTAACCTTGAGACTAAGAATGATAATATTAAAAGTTTATGGCAAAGTTTCATGATATTGCATATCTATTTGTATGCACATTAATCTTGGCTAAGAAGTCATCTCAAATAGAGTTATAAGGGCTCGGACATTGGAATTCCGACATTCCATATAATATTTCAAGTTTTTGCATCATATATTTTTAGTCAAATGGCTCAGCAGTATATTGTGGCCTTTTATTACAAACTATACTAGAGGTTCACCTTATGCTATAAAATCAACTGAAGTTTTAAACATTTTTTCAAACTTCATTGAAGTGATTTTCCCTTGATTTCCTGTTGTCAAGATATTTTCTTAGTGTTATTCACTATCTAATTTATTGTTTCATTGCAATTTTTTCCAAGAATATCATGCATTGCCAAGAAGCAAATTGCTTAGTTTGATTCACCTTTGCCCTATATATGGATTTTTTCCCTTGCCATGGTGCCCAAACTATCGTTGAAATTGCACAGAAACTTGCTTCAAGTGTATAGTGTCTCCTCAATAGTAGCTCCTTCTCAATAGTTGCATAGTACCACTTCATTTAAGATATGTAATGTGTTTTAATGAAGAGTACTACCTTCATTATAAAGAGCTTTTTTGGGGGACCATTATAAAGAGCTTCTGGTACTTTTTTGCACTCCTCTAGATCGTACAACTTACTCCTTTTTTTCCTTTTAATTTGCTTCCGGTGTGCTAAGTCATAACTATATTAATAGCAATCCAGCAGGGATGGAATGACAAATGCACGGTTGGTTAAGTAATTGACCTCATTCATAAGGATATGTTTTCCGATGCTATATATAAGGATGTGTGTCTTCATATGCATTGTTTAGAGCTTGATAAGTTGGTTTGTTAGTTACCAGCAAATACAATACATAACTATCTCCATATATATTTAGGTGCATGTTGATGAAACAAGAATACAGGTTGTTGTATGCATGTCGGTAAGTTATAAATGAGATGTCTCGGGATACTTAGACTAGGCCTGAATATGCTTATATGTGTGTATGGTTTTGTCTGAAGATATCAATCTGTCACCCCATGCTTTCTCGCCTTGCATACACTCTCCTTACTATCATGCTTCTTCGTGTATCTCTCACGGCTGTGGTAAAGAGCATCTCGCCGGTAGAGCCTATGTTTGATCGCATTAATGCGAGTAATAATATAACAACGTTGATGGTGTCACAATGCGAGTGAACACCATAATAATATTGTGTGTGTAAATGAACAATGTCAGCCAGAATGAACTGATGCAGCATCCTACGTGCGGTTCATAAAATATCTCGAACCACTAGCGATCGACCTCACTGTCAAGCTCTGTTCAAGAAGGCAATAAGTGTTTCTGGCTTTTATCAATAAGGCTCCGGGTCCAGATGGGTTCCCTGTGGAATTTTATCAGACATTTTGGGAAGTAATTAAGCATGACCTCATGGCTTTGTTTGCACAGTTGCAGACTGATGAATTGCCCCTATATAAACTTAACTTCGGAGTAATAACTCTTCTTCCTAAGAAAGAGAATGCAATCCAGATTCAACAATATAGGCCGATTTGCTTATTAAATGTTAGTTTTAAAATTTTTACTAAGGTTGCGACGAATCGCATATCGGTGATAGCTCACAAAGTGGTTCAACCAACTCAAACTGCTTTTATGCCGGGTAGACATATTTTAGAAGGGGTGGTTATTTTACATGAAACAATTCATGAACTTCATTCTAAAAAATTAGACGGTGTTCTTTTCAAAATTGATTTTGAAAAGGCATATGATAAGGTAAAATGGCCGTTCTTACAACAAGCGCTCCGTTTGAAAGGTTTCGACCCTTTATGGTGTAAGTGGATTGAAAGTTTTATTCAAGGCGGGAGTGTTGGGATTCGAGTGAATGATGATATTGGACATTTTTTCCAAACAAAAAAAGGCGTACGACAGGGGGATCCGTTGTCACCTATGTTATTTAACATTGTTGCTGATATGCTGGCTATTCTTCTAGCAAGAGCTAAGGAAGAAGGTCAGATTGGTGGTCTTACACCTCATCTTGTTGATGGGGGGATATCCATTCTGCAGTATGCTGATGACACAATCTTGTTTATGGAACATGACCTTATGAAGGCGGTAAACATGAAATTAATTTTATGCATTTTCGAGCAACTGTCGGGGCTCAAAATTAACTTTCACAAAAGTGAAATCTTTTGTTTTGGTAAGCCAAAGGATCATGAGCATGAATATAGGGATATATTCGGATGCGAGTCAGGATCCTTGCCCTTTAGATACCTTGGGGTGCCTATCCATCACAGAAAACTCAGAAACTCTGAGTGGAACCCAGTAGAGGATCGTTTTCAAGGAAAGTTAGGATGTTGGCAAGGAAAATTGTTATCTTATGGAGATAGATTAGTGCTAATCAACTCTGTGTTAACAAGCATGCCTATGTTCATGCTATCTTTCTTGGAAATCCCAAAGGGGGTTATGAAAAGATTAGACTTTTATCGTTCACGATTCTTTTGGCAAAGTGATGAACATAAGAAGAAATATATACTAACGAAATGGAATATTATTTGCCGTCCCAAGGACCAGGGGGGTTTGGGAATTGAAGTGTTGGAAATAAAAAATAAATGTCTACTGAGCAAATGGTTGTATAAATTAATGTCCGAGCAAGGAGTATGGCAGGAACTTCTTCATAATAAGTATTTGAGAACCAAAACGTTGGCACAAGTGCAAGCTAAGCCTACGGATTCCCCTTTTTGGAAAGGCCTAATGCAGGTAAAAGATAGTTTTTTCGCCAGAGGGGTTTTTAAAGTGGGGAACGGGGCTATAACTCGCTTTTGGGAAGATATTTGGTTAGGGGATGTACCTCTTGCCCAACAATATCCTACTCTATATAATATTGTGCATAGAAAGAACATTTCTGTGCATGATGTGCTCTGTCATAATCCTCTTAATATTGGTTTTAGGAGGAATTTGCATGGGTCAAAATGGGATGCATGGCTGCATTTATGTCAGAGATTGATGCAAGTTACCTTAACTAATGAACAAGATGTGTTTTGGTGGAATTTGACCACAAATGGGGTGTTCACAGTTAAATCTATGTATGAGGATTGGATGAACGATCATCGAAATCCTCCTAAGAAATACCTTTGGAAACTTAAAATACCTCTAAAAATTAAGATATTTATGTGGTTTCTGCAGAATAAGGTTTTATTAACAAAAGATAATTTATCAAGAAGAAATTGGAATGGTTGCAAGAAATGTTGTTTTTGTGATGGAGATGAGACAATTGAACACTTGTTTATTTTGTGTCCCTTTGCTAAAATTATCTGGCGTATTGTTTTCTTTACTTATAATCTTCCACCTCCGACCAATATTACTAATATGTTTGGGAATTGGTTAAATGGAATGGATAAGGCTAATAAAGCTAATATACGTATAGGGGTATCGGCTTTATGTTGGGCTATATGGAAATGTCGCAATGATGTTATTTTTAACAAGGTTCGAGTTCCATCTTTTTTGCAGGTTATTATCTCGGCATCACGATGGATCCAGCTCTGGGCTTTTTTGCTCCCGGAGCAGTTACGTCCCATGATGGTTTCTGGATGCAGCCGTCTGGTGATGGTCGCTCAGGATATTTACTACCAGGCTATGTGGCGTCATGCTAGTAGATTGACAGATGTTTAGCCTTTGCTATGCTGTCCTTTTTTTAGCGTCCCTTGATTGTTCTGAGGTTTGGTTGTTCCAATCTTCATGATTGTCCAATTGTAACTTCAATACTTTAGACTCTTAAGTAATAAAAAGGGCTGTGTGCATCCTTTGGATGCAGAGGCCGGGGCACACCCCCATTTCGAAAAAAAAAGTGTTTCTGGCTTTAGAATCTCCAATGCATGTTAAATTATTATACAAATGGTTTTTCGTATATCTATTACCACCACAATCTCGCTTTCTCGCTATCAATATTTTGCAAGTATGCATATTTGAATATTTTACTGTATATCAGTAGGCACATCTCTCAGACCGTGCGGTACAACAATCTCAAAAGGTGTTCCTTCTATGTAGTGCCCATCCATTGATTACAGCAATAGACGGATAAGTTAGTGCACATCCCAATGGATATGAGGATACTCCCTCCGTTTATAATTAGATCGCGTTCTAGGTTTAGTCAAATTCAAACTTTTTAAACTTTGACTAAATATTTAGCAAAACATAAAATTATATAAAATGTAAAACCCATAGTATTGGAATAATTATAAAGTATATTTTCTTAATATATATATTTGATATCATGAATATTCATATTTTTTCTATGTTTTTGGTCAAAGTGGACAAAGTTTGACCTTACTAAATCCTAGAATGCAATCTATTAAAAAACAGAGGGAGTACAGTTGTGCGAGATACCTGGTAGCGGTAGCAGTTAATACGATTCACATAAAGATGTGTGAAAAAAATTAAAGGATGTGGAGAAGCACATCTTTCTTTTTGTGAGCAAAGGCAAGGGTGATATTTTAATGTGCTTATCATGGAACCTAATTAATTTAGAGGTAACATTAGGATAGTGTGCTTATCTAGTGGGCTTAGACTAGTCCTAATGGGGGTATCATTGGTAGTATCATGCACTCATGCATGCAAAATGCTTATGTGTTACTGTAATTAGTGATTAAATATATTGTGTTGGTATCATAGGTAGATACGGTATCATAGCACATAGAACTAGAAAAACTAATCTTAAATAAACCTTGTACACAATTTTACATTGAGATTCTACAAAACAATAAATATATTAAATCTATGGTACTACTATATGATACTATGCATTATGGAGATGATATCATATACCTAGTATCATATGCAGGATACTACTATTTATACTCTCTATTGTGACTAGTCTTAGTTTGATTGGCATTGCCTATGATTAGTCTTTTCCTCGCCGGAGAGCCCAACTGCCGTAAAACATGGACATAAAATTACTACAAGTGTATTATGTCTCCTTTGTAATGGTCGGACTCTAACACTCAATCTCAGATAAACAATGCGTATTGCTAAGGAGGAGCACCTTAATTATAGATGGCACGAGATACTATACTAGTCGGCATTCCTCTAGATGATACTACTTTCTCATTTTATTTTGCTTTCTTCTGATGGTGTGCGAGTCATAACTATAGTCGGTCTGTTGATCACACCGATGGGCAGATAAGTCTAGTAAAGAGCACATCCATCACCCGGGTACGTTCGTGCATGTGCAGTTTGCGCAATGTACCACAACCTCAATCGGAAACCCGAGGAAGAGGCCGCGTTCCTTCCTCTTCCATACTTCAACTAGTACTCCACACTTGGCGAGTTGGTGATTTCCTAGAGTGGTTGTTATGGCTGGTTTCACGAATGGTTGCCTCAACATCCGGTCGACGAGGAAGACGAGCATCTCGGAGCCTTATTAAGCACCTGCAGCACCTAATTCTTCATTTTCATAGTGGTTACCTACTTGTACATCAAGATCTTGAAGTTGCTGAGGCCGCTACCAATGTCAGTGGAGTGCACAATGACATGTAGGAATAAGATGAAGAACATCACATTGACTACTGCCACGATCTTAGGGTCTAAAGCGGTGTCCGGGCCAATGACAACATCTAGCTCCCCAGCCTTTGTATATAGGCTGAGGACTCGAGGTCCAAAGGCATCTTGGCCAAGTCACGAGGTACTTAGTGAAAACCGAGAAAGAAAAAGTTGAGATTTTCTAGAATCTTTCAGCTAGCTAATTTCCCTTCTCTTTATTTTTGAGGAACGGTCAGTCCGATTTCCCATCTAGCATGCAATTCTGATGGGTTATCATGTGCTAGAAAGCTTCATGTTTTGTATTTAACTATCTTTTTTTTTCTTTTCTCTTGTACATCTATATTTTACCACATTATAACTTGTATCCTTTTGCATCTCTCAATAATACGAAAAACTGATGATACAAGTGACATTTGAATAGAACTGATAGAATAGTGAAAAAATACAACAATATAGAAGTTATGACAATCATTTATATGAGAATCAACTTTTTGTGTGTAAACTAACTTTAACGTAAAACATAAATACTGAAAAGCATTGCAACATTTTTCATATTGTATATTTATTTGTATTATATTACAAAAATACTCACAGAAAAGCCAGGAAGGCTCTAACATCGGCAAGTGGGCTTACTGCCCTGCCCCGAAAGATTTTGCATAGATTTCGAGATAATTGACTAAGCTGTGTAGCTGTGGTTTTGTGTTACATATTTGCTTCCGGGTATGGTTTAATGCGTTGAAATCCATTAGAGTTGTATATTCCTTTACCCACTACCTTCAAGGCTTGTTTTCCTACAAAAATTAATTTCTCATTACCAGTAATCAATTTGCTTAATTAGTTTGATCCTACTGGAATAATATTTTATCGCATTTAGCTCCCAAACCACTTGGCCATTGCCAAGAAAAAAAATTGCTCGTAATAATGAGACATGTAACTAATGCGTGGTTGGTGAAGTACTATATAATACAAATAGCCCACGTCTAACTGCACAAAGATAAGTTTTCCCAGGGCTACATAAGGGATGTGAGGATCGGTATTCATTTTTCCCAGCTTGCTATAGGTTGCTCTATTGGTTACTTGATACTATATTCCAAATATAAACATCTTCACACGGAGGTTCACGGTGATTAAACTAGAGTACATGTTGCTAGAGGCGTGTTGGTCTCGTAGGAATGAGATGTATCAGGATGCCTGAAGTCGGGGTCATATTCACAGTGTTTTAACTTTATTTTAAAATTTGTGTTTTGGCGGTAGATTGTTGCCCACGAACAACGTCACTATCTACACTTCTGTTCTGTAAAGGCTCGATTCAGTCGCCTTCAGCTTATATATAGGTCTCCTGGATCGTGAATAAGTTTTCGCTCAGCAATGTAAAATATATGGCAAGCTAGCATTGAGCAGCAATTAGCACAGTAGTGAACCTATAATTATGCATGTCGATTATCACCACTTGAGTAGACTGTATATATTTTGTGTTTCATTTGCCTCTAAGTAAAATGAAAAACAACACGACGCATAGTACGCCATGCACCGCTTGACCCGTCTAATTAACTTTTTTGGGTTTCATGTAGATCCTTTCAGCGTGTGCACGCTAGCTTTGGCTAACTCGGGCCATATACAGTGTACATACTATCGAGATGTGGTCGTACAATTGTTTATCGTCGAGCCCCTATCAATAATCATAACAGAGTTATGAAGGCAAAGTCGTGTCAACATCTTGAGATGAGGTTCGAACTCAGATCTTCTCCATTTGTCATCGTTTCGACCGGCATGTCTTTCCATTCCCTCTTTGATTTCGAGAGAAAGCTGAGACTAGGGGGAAATGGACCGTTTTCTCGAGTTTGAGGATTCAATGTTTCAAATTCCCTAAGGCCTTGTTTTGCACAAGGGTTTTTAGGCGGATCGAGGGTATTTATTCCACGGATATCCGGTGAAACCAGTCCGTTCGTCCAAAACGCACTGACCCGATCGACGAGCGAGCTGAGCTCCAGAAACGCGAGGCGAGACTAGCTTTTCAATACACGCGCGTATTAGTGTGTTTCAGGCGGGGTTTTGCTGGGCATCTGGGGGCTGAGCCCGTAAAAAACCAGCATGAAAAACAGGTCAACGGGGATCTGCGGGTATTTCGGGCTAGGCAGGGGAATAAGGATGGCAATGAAGCAGGTTTGGATGGATATACCAAAACCAAATCCAAATCCAAATCCATAAACCTCACTCTAGCCCGCCCATGAAGATATCCATGGGCATGGATGTCGCTCCAGATCCAAACCCGCCGGATATCCATGTATCTATGGATATCCATTGGTCTACACACTATATACATAATCATAACAACATTCGGCATCAATTAGGGTTCAGTGTGGGGAGGGAGAAAAAGGACCGTCGTAGAGTAATTAGAGGAATTGGCCAATTAGGGTTAATTACAATTTAGGTGGGCCTTTGGGCCTGCAGCTTGGAAGTTGGGGTCTTTTATATTGAAGTAAATATTGCACATATAAAAAACAATCTCACTAACATGTTGGTCACATGTGTCAGCCGGGTATCCGTTGGATATCCATGGAGCGAAACCACTACCTATGCCCGCCCCATGAATTAGCGAATATCCGCCCCATAAAATCCGTGGATATAATTAGGCCTCCATACCCTTACCCACCGGGTCGGATATCCGTAGATATCCGGATCCATGGATAAAATTGCCAATCTTAACTCCCTGATCCCTCCGAAACCCTCCATGCAAAACGAGGCCTAATGGCTAGTTTGACCCATCTCTGCCACACGAGTTGAGTTTGCATGCTTGAGTAACAGTGCTAGTTTATAGAGTCGATGACCTCCCGGAGGTGAGCGTGTGGTTGTGCTCAACACCACGGCGCAACGATGGTGCGAAGATGTTCAGTGGATTTTTCCTTTGAGAGAGGTGAGCGACGGCGCTCCGGTCGTGCCTGGATTTGACGAGAAGAGACAAGCGCAGTACTTGGGCTTTCGTTAGATCGATCACCGGGCGTGCTGAAGATGCTGGACACTGAACATTGCTCTGTTCCTCTGTCCTCCCGTGTAACCGGAATGCAATTTCGGCAGGGCCAGCATGTAGTATATCTTTCAATCTGCCCTGACTCGCGACACTCTGGTCTTCGTACCGGCCGGTGCCATAATAAGAATGTACACCTATACAAAATCGAGGAGAAAAACACTGGACAACACACTACCTAAGACCAAGCCATGAGAGGTGGCACACAGATCCAGAGAGCAAAATGTCCGGAACTTAGAGCAGTGTAGTACAAAAGTCATGATAGAAAGGGCATAAATGGAGATCCAGAGAGGCGACTAAACACAAGTTTTCAATGCCAAATGCGTCCACAAGTCTGAGACGTACGATAGTGCCTTCACTTTATTCAAAGAACATCAAAAGTGGCTGCTCACCTCCGTTCTTAGACGGAACTACTGCTGCTTCCTACACACCAAATGAGCAATGTCAAGGGCGTCACAACCGAGAGTGTGCTCGAAACAAGCAATTCAAAAAAAATCTGTTTGCAGCGGTTGCCAAAGTATTAAGATTATATTTTCCAGGCCCCATTTCCATTTACATTTACATTTATTGCAGGTAAGATTATAGAGACAGGAGTGTATTTCAGTTGGGAAAAAAAACGGGACACCAGTTAATGATCTTACTTGTTAAGTTTCTCCACGTCAGCTTCGAGCTTTCCCACATCACGGCCTGACACTAGCATAGTCCTCTTCACAATCTCTCTGCCTTAATTTGTAGTCTGTTTTAACTACCTTTACACATACGAATGCAAGATTTAACAAATGGAAAATATAATCAGTGCTTCTGATCTGATTCAGCAAGACAAAGAATTACTTTCTAATGTATTTACTACGGATTCGACGAGGTTGCACATAATAAGTTAGATACTACGTACTTACTAGAAATGATAAAAAAAATTTGTCATGAACTGTGGTTTGAGCGAGGATTGCAAGCTTACCACAGAGCATGTATTGAAACTCAGAGCACGGCCGACCTTGTTCAGTAGTCCTTGCCCGGCAAACTGAAAAGGGACAGAAAAGAACCTATACATCAGAAAAGAACCTATACATCAGAGAAAGGAAACACACACTTGAGCGAATTAGTCACTAAAATCAAGACACTGCATTATTTTAAGGAAAATGATACTGATCCCCCGGAGAATCGCGCGACTCGCGTTCCCCGGTTTCTTGTGTGTGCAACGGGAGACACCGTTTGGTGGTGGGGTCTACCACAACGTTATCCTTCCATGCTGAGTCTTCTTCTCCACTTATTTTCTTCTTTCCCCTATATCCATGGCACGCTGCTCCTTGCTCTTTCCGTGAACGTCCCCGGCGCCCAGCCTCCCACCGAACCACCACACCGCCATGGCTCCCACCACCACTTCTAAAAGGCACGGCTCCCGCTGTTGCTGCTACTGCAAGGCGCGCCATGCCATCCCTCCGCCGCTGCTGCAAGGCGCCCCTCTGTGGTCTCACTTCTAAAAGCCCGTGGCCAGGGTCAATGCTACCCATGCACAGATGCTAGCACGGTGTTGCTGCTACAAGGCCATGGCACTGGGGCGCCGCTACAAGCCACAACGGTGCTTGCTACAGAGCTTTGCTATAGAGGCAGAGGTGACTTGCACAACAGCGGCTGCCCTATGCTACAAGCGGTGGCGGCATTTGCTACATCTGTGTTGAGGCTTTGCTATATTGGGTTTACTATGTTGCTACTTGCTTTTTTGCTACACGGTCTCCGATGAGGTCTACCGGGAAAGCCTCCGGAGAGGTCGAATATGCTACGTTAGCCCAACTTTCTTGCTACACGGTCGCCGGCGAGGTCTTCGGCGAAATCGCCGATGAGATCTGGTCTGTTTTTCTATTGTAGGCTGAACCGTTTTTTGCTACGTGTAGCAAAAGCGGGTCTATTTGTAGCAAAAGCGGGTATGTTTGTAGCAAAAACGGGATTTGAGGGCATTTTGGAAGACACGTGTCAGCAGGAGGACCCGGGGGATTTTGGGAAATTATCCTCCGGCGGACACCTAGTAGTACTAGGCGTCCCCCGGAGGATTTGTGTTTTTTATCCCCCGGTCCCCAGCCAACCACGTGTCCTCTTTTTTGGTCAAAATCCCGCTTTTGCTACAGAAAGTCCCTTTTTGCTACATATTATTCCGCTTTTGCTGCATGTAGCAAAAAACGGTTCAGTCCAAAAAATAGAAAAACAGACTGAACCTCGCCGGAGATTTCGCCGGAGACCTCGCCGGCGATCGTGTAGCAAAAAAATATCCTAATGTAGGAAAATCGACTTCACCGGAGACATCGCCAGAGACTCTCGCCAGAGACCTCGTAGCAAGAAGTTTGCGCTATTGTAGCAAATTTAGAAAACTGATATAGCAAAATAATTATGCTAATGTAGCAAAAGGCAACTTTGTTGGAGACATCGTCGGAGCAAAAACTTGTAGCAAGAAAATATGTTATTGTAGTAGCGCCGCTCATCACAGGTAGCAAAACCGGAAGCCGTATGTAGCAGGTTCGATCGCCGTGTGTAGCAGGGCCAGTTGCCGCAGGTAGCAACTCTAGAAAATAGATGTCGCCAGGTTCTTCATCTATGTCACAAATTTAAAAAGCCAATGTAGCGAAAAATTGTCAATGCGAAAAATGATAGAACGCCAGGCGCTAGTGAGCCCTCCCCCACAGGAGTCTACGAATTGCAGCAAATAGACGGTGTGCCGGAGAGCAGAGTGGCCATGGACGGACTAGCCATGGAGCAGAGGTGCGCATGGAGAGGGAAGAGGCAAGGAGAGGGCCGGCGGCGACAGCAGCGGGCGACAAGAGGGCGAGATGGCCGGGGAAGGTTCGGTGGCGGCTGGACAGAGGGACGACGACGGCAGCAGCGGGCGAGAAGAGGGCGAGATGGCCGGGAGAGGTTCAGCGGCGGCTGGACAGAGGGCCAACGACGGCAGCAGCGGGCGAGAAGAGGGCGAGATGGCCGGGAGAGGTTCAGCGGCGGCTGGACAGAGGGCCGACGACAGCAGCAGCGGGCGGGAGAGAGGGCGAGATGGCCGGGAGAGGTTCAGCGGCGGCTGGACAGAGGGCCGACGACGGCAGCAGCGGGCGGGAGAGAGGGTCGGCGGCGTGAGGTCTGGAAGCGGGCGGGAGAGGGCCGGCGGCGGACGGGAAGAGAGCGGTGGAGTCTGCGCGGCAGCGGCGGCGACGGAGTCGCGCGGGCACGAGAGGTTGACGAGATGCGTTCGTCTCAAGTCTGGAGTGCGGTTGTGGTAGGCCCTCCCACGATGCTAGCTATTCACACGCACCCGGGGATCCCCGGGCGGATACATATCATTTACCCTTATTTTAACAGATTTGCTAGTTCTTAAACGCATGAGAACTTCTTAAGTCTCGGTCCTCTCTTTCACCTCGTCATTCTTGCAAAATAAAAGTTACACATAAGTTGCAACTCGGATGTAACTGAGAATTTAATTGAAAAATAATACAAATCTTATAAGTTGCAACTGAAAATCGATATAAATATTAAGATGACATTAACGACTTGGACATAAGTAGTTCTCAGGTGCCTAAGATCTAGACACTTTCTTATTTTAACCAGAATTTTTTTTGGCAGATCAGAATAGCAGCGCTTACTTACCAGGTCGGCGTTCTCGGCCGGTATGTTGGGGTACATCTTCCTCACCTCTGCAAACTCATACGGCATTCGCCTACCTGTTAGTTAGTATGCACACACACAAACAGAATTAACAATGAGCCCAGGACGTACGAAGGTCAGTATCGAATTGCTGTCATAGTCATAGCTAGGCACGTTGGAGACGGCACTTACAGGGACCGTACCAGAGGCCGCGTAGGGACCACTCCGAGGGCTTCTTCTCATCTGCAGGAGAGAGAGAGAGAGAGAGAGAGAGAGAGAGAGAGAGAGGGGGAGGCCATTAAGAGAACGAGAGCTTGCATCCGTCGAAGACAGGTGCGAGAATCTGGGACGAGGAGTTAGGAGTCAGGCGGCGCACCTTGGACTTTCGGGTTGGCGTTGGCGTTGGCGGTGGCGGTGGCGGTGGCGATGGCGGCGGCGTCGACGAGAACCATGATGGAATGGAAGTAAACCGCGTGGAAGAGTCGGTGGGGCCGGAGAGACCGGTGGAAGGCGCCGCCGGCTGGGGAGGAGCAGGGAAAGGAAAGGAAGTCAGTTTGCAACTAATCCCGCGTACGCCGCTCGCTCCCCCGGTAGACGGTAGTCTCCTAAACATAAGTGGCGTATGTGGACGGGTCCACTAAGCCCACAGACGCCAGCCCAGCGCGGGCCTCCATTCCGGCAGTGCCCTCGCAGACGGCCTTCATGGTGATCGGGACATCTCCGACATCGTCTTCCTCCATTCCGGCAGCAGGCTCCCACCTTCTGCTCCTCCGCGCCTCAGCAACGGCCAAGCTCAGCACCACGCCCGAACGCCGACTTGCTCCCACATCTAGCTCGTCGTTCGGGTGCCTGTTGTGTGTGCACCTGAACTGTTACAACTTCCACGTTGTGTGTCTCGCTGATCAACTGCTGATCTCCGTTAAATTATGTCTCTTCTTCTCGTGTGCGTGTGCGTGTGCGTGTGCGTGTGCGTGTGCGTGTGTGTAATACACTGTGTCTCGACCATGACATCCGTGTGTTAGACTATGTCTTAGGAGGGAGTACTAAAATACATAGCAAGTAGTTTACTTCGGGCTTATTTGTGCACTGAAACCTACCTTCCTCTCTCTTCATGATACATTAAAAAATGCTAACATGAGTGTGTCACGTTTATTGGTTTTATTTAATGGAGAACGAACGGAAGAAGTTCATGGTGGATGGAGTATTAAACATCACAAAGAAATAGCTATATAAGGATATGTCTTCCCAGCCACTAGCTAGGTTAGACCAGTGGATACAGGAAATTAGAAGGTTCTTGTTGATTAATAAAAAATACTTGTTCGAATGGACGTTGGTCGTAGGAATGAGGTGTATCAGTATGCTTGGCCACAGATCCAGACACAAAACCCGTGAACTCAAAAGCTGTGCTATGGTTTTTGATTGCTACCGACGGCTAACAACATTTCTAGCATATGTAATTCCTACGATAAATCATATGTAATTCATATTATTAGAGAAAAAATGGTAAGATATGCATATGTAATTCATTCATAACATCATACAAAGAATGTGGCCAAAGTGGCATCGATTCAGTTTTGTTGAGACCTAGCTGATGAATTCATGTATAACTAATGGTCTGGCTGGAGGAGAATCATCCATACTGCCTGAACAACTCGATCAAATGTCATGATCTGAAGAACTCGCTACAGAGTATCTAAATATGTGAACAAGGAAACAAGTTCATCTTCCTTATGAAATTAGACACACAAGCTATGGTGTTTCAGCACACAGAACAATTTAAACTTTACCGTTTCTAATATGATTGGATACAAGTTAGCCAATTCATGCGTTGCACTACAAGTTAGCCAATTCATGCGTTGCACGTGCAAGCTTAGTAGTGAGTACAAGTTAGATACCTAAATCAACGCGTCAGTGTACTCAGCGGGTTAATCCGCCTGACAGATCGGTTTTCGCAATAACTTTTAGAAGAAACAATACTTGGTCTTCAAGTGTAATTAAAAAGACAAGTGATTAAAGAGTCACCACCCTTTTCCATCTCTTGGTCTTAATGTGTATTGTAATGAAAAAAGAGAAGTAAACAAGTATGTATCTAGAATGTTCAAGAAGTTCCTGGTCTGTTCAAGAAGCAGAAAACCTTGCACATGGCAAGAGAAGCATTTATGAACGCCTGGCGTCATCATCCGCACCTTCATCAAAAACGCCTGACGATCCCACACGGAAATCCAACTGCTTCTGGTACTTCTGCCGCCTACGTTCGTCAAACTCCTCCCAGCCCTCGACCTGCTTGGGACGAGTAAAATGACATTAGCACTACAAAATGTCTACGCTCCAACCAAGCCAAGGTCAGGCATGCAAGACAGTAAAGAATCTCAACATATTTCATCAAGCAAAAGTAAAGAATTTCGGATGTAAAACAAATATAGCACTTATTAACATGGTTGTATAAACATGGAAACTACATTATGGGGATAGCAGACTTCTGATGGTGAAGCTGAATTTTTCCACTCCAAATGTAAGCATCTTTCTTAGTTCTATTGAAAAACAAAACTAACAATGTGTGAAGGTTATAGCCTTTTCGGGAACTTATACCTGTCGAAGAATATCATTTGTGATTCCAGTTCCATGGAGATCAAGTGTGGTCAGCCGCCAGCACTTCTTGAATAAAGTTGACGGTAGGGAATTAATACCATTATTCCTTATGTGCAAAGCCTGTTGGAAGAAAGTTTTTACAAACAATGAATGCTACACAATCAGCAAGATAGCAATTATCGACCAGATAAAATGAAACCAGTCTAAGCTCTAATTTACTATGGCATGCAATACAACCAAAGCGTGAACCAGTCCATGCTCTAATTTACTCAAGTGAATGCTCTAATTTACTCACAAGTCATTAGCCAAAGTTTAGTGAATGGTACGCTGAGAAAAAACAAAATTAAGTTACATGCTCAGCCTAAATGAGGTCAAAAAACAGCATGAAGTAATAATAGACATAAATAGCGGCTCACGTTATTACTTCATGCTCTAATTTACTCACAAGTCATTAGCCAAAGTTTAGTGAATAGTACGCTGAGAAAAAACAAAATTAAGTTACATTCTCAGCATAAATGAGGTCAAAAAACAGCATGAAGTAATAATAGACATAAATAGCGGCTCACGTTGTTATGGTATTGCATCGCGGACAAGAATTTGCATATTTACATGTTAAACATCTGCATTTTGAGCGTCATTACAATTCGACATTGAGTATGATGTGCTATCATATTCAACTGCAAGACGCTAGTGTATTATCAACTTAGATGTTGTGCTCAGTCCCTTCAGGATTTTATTTACTCCCTCCAGTCCTCTTTATTGGATGTATAATTTTTTCCAAAGTCAAACAGTGTAAAGTTCGACCAAATTTATACAAAAAAACTACTCTATCAATATTATATAGGCATCAAACATATTTTAGTAGTACATGTGCATATCTATTATAGGACGGCAATCAGACCTGCCATGCTTTATGGAGCAGAATGCTGGCCCACTAAGAGGCAACATATCCAACAGATGAGTGTCGCAGAGATGTGTATACTAAGGTGGATGTGTGGCCCCACAAAAAGACTGGATTAGAAATGAAGTGATACACGATAAAGTAGGGGTGGTGCCAATTGAAGAGAAGCTTGTCCAACACAGATTAAGGTGGTTTGGGCATGTCCAACAAAGGCCACTACAAGCACCGGTTAACAGTGGTACTCTAAGGGGTATCGATAATGCAAAGAGGGGTAGAGGTCGACCAAAGTTGACATGGGAGGAGGCAATTAGAAGGGATTTGAAGTAGTGGAATGTACCTAGAGATTTGGCTTTTGATAGGGCTGCATGGAAATCAGCGATCCACGTGCCTGAACCTTGATTTACTCTTTTGCTCTTTTATTTCACTTGCACTGTCCACTATTTTGTGCTTGACTTGCACTTTTCACTAGTTTCTGCCGTACTTGCACTTTCCACTAGTTTCTGTTTGGGTTTCATATCTAGCCTACCCCAACTTGATTGGGATAAAAGGTTGTTGTTGTTGCTGTTGTCTATTATTTGTTGGGGAATGTATGTACACATGTACCTATAGGGGGTTAGCACATACCTTGAGATTGTGAAGGTTCCCAAAAGCCTCTGGTAGCTCAGCTAAAAGATTTGATGATAGGTTAACCTGATGAAGAACAAACTTTGGTGAACTAAACTGCCAAATGCAAGCTCAAAAGAGTTCATGGGTGTTTGATTTGAAGGACCACCACACACTAGGATAGGTGGGAGCATCATCGGATCATCACATTTTTGGTGTACAGGGGATGAATTGGGGATAACCAACTCATTCCACCTCTAGAACTAACAAGTGAATGTGAGGATCGGACAGCATGGATCGTCCCAGACCTTAAACCAATGTACCAAATGCACCAGAGTGCTCAGTATGTACTCCCATAGAAGAATGTAAGGAGCAGAAATGGGGAAAGAGAGAAAAGGCACACACCTCAATGAGAGATTCACAATCTCCTATGGAGTAAGGCAGCGAAGTTATCCTGCTAGAAGTGAAAATCATGTCAGAATGTGAAACATCTATAGTAGAACTTCTAATATTCAAACCTTCAAATTTTCAAACTAAACACTACCATTGTAATTACCATGCTACTACACGCTGCAGATTGTTAATTGAACAGCTTACAAGATGTATAGTAAAACTTACAACATGCAAGCCTGCGAGGCTGCGAGTATTAAAGATTGTCATAAAGTACCACTAATAACCTCACGTTTTTCCATCATTCCAGTCCTACAAACTATGATGAGATCATCATCAGAAAATTAAGAATTTAACATACAGATCGTCCCTCTTCGCAGTAACCTCATATTACTTATCAAATTTAATACTAAACAAAATCAAATTAGTATTAAGCAGGCCTATACATAAGCAGAAAGTATAAATTCTGATGACAGCACATTAAAACATGAGATAAAATCAATGAGCTACTGCAAGTCCAGCAACTGGTGAGTTCTAGCACATTACCTATTATTATTTGCTATCAAAATCTCTAGCTGTTTCAGCAAGCCTATTTCAACAGGTAGGTTACCAATCATGTTATTTGCAATGCGAAGTTCACGTAAAAAGGTCAACGAGCCCAAACTTGGAGGTAAAGTAACCAGTCTGCAAGATAAAGCAAAAAAACATCTTGTTATCCTGAGTACTAAAGATATATGTCCAGACTAAAGATCGAATTGTTTAGTTTTGCCAACAAAAGTCATGCAAAAGAGGTATCCAAACGAGGACTATGAAACAAGCCCTTTCTGCCGGCATGTAATCTTGTACAACTAAAATAAGTAGTTTTAGTTGTCCAGTCAACCACACAAGATTACTAGATAGAAGAGCATCTTGCCCCAGATGATTAAGGAAGTAAACAACTATAGGGTTTCCATCACAAGCAATTTGATAAATAAACAAGCGAATAAATTACAATATTAATTGCTCTACTGTTATTTCAACATATGAATCTGTGTGTTTCAGTTTTGTGCCAAATATCTGTTGTTCTCGGTCAACATGTTGGTTCAATGGTCAGAGATGGGTGATTCGAGAAAGATGTATAAGATATGGCAGAAAACTTTTACATGCGGGTCATAAGAGCACAAATGTACAAGATGGGGAGATATGATAAATTTAGGGGATTATAAAAGGCTCAAGGTTTGTCTCTACACTTGCAACGTAACAAAGATTTACAGTACAAATAACACAAAAGAATTTTGAAAATTCAGACCAACCGATTTTGGCTTAAGGATAAAACTGTTAATGTCAGAACACATGATAGACCTTCCCAGCAGATGCCCCCATCAGATAAATTATTGGCAGTTACCAGCAATTTCTACAAGATAAAATGATGAAACATTAAACTATATCTCCTTGTGAAAGAACAAAATCCATCAAACAACTTGTCGGGAAAGAGAAATTACATTTAATGATCTAAGGGCAGCAATTTTCTGTGGAATAGTTTCAATAGAGTTGTTACAGACATCTAGTACTCGTACTGAGGAGCCACAGTCCCAGACTTCTTCAGGCACTACCTGTTTGAAAAGGTAACCATAAAAAGTAATTCCCTAACAGCAACAAAAGGGATAAACTAAATATTCGAAATTAAAAATAAAAATGCTTCGGATTCATAATCTAAACAGCTCGAGGTAATGAATGATGGGTTCATTGGGTTGTTGATGTAACAATAGAATAAGAGAATTTTCGGTGATTGGAAAATAAAGCTCTCCTTTATCACTTGGTGTCTTGGTGATGAATTTGGTAACATACGCTGTGCCAGACCTAATTACATTAGCTGGCTCAGTGAACATATAGACCTCAAGTCAGTCTACCGATCAGGAAAAGAACCTTATTATCAAGACAAATTCATTATTTCCTCTGGCTCTACTCAATAAAAATAACCATTAACCATTCAAATGTATTGCTGCGCTATAATTGACAGATGCTCTTTCATTTTTTCCATCGAAAGGTGGTTACTGCTGTGTTTCTTTTCTTTTGTTCAAAGGTATTGCTAACAAGTTGGAATCAGATACCTTCAAGCCGGAATCAGACAATGCAATAACACCCGTTATCTTCCAGCGCTCCGGTCGGCTTTTGCTGATAATCTCCTGTTTTTGTGTGTGATTTTCCTTAACATTTGAGGTCTTCTTTGCAGTTGCTGCTGGACCACTGCTATTCTTAGTGATAGGGCCGTCCTGTTGGAAAGTAGTGACAAGTTGATTGTAACAAATTAGATAACATGTCATCCTGCTTTCACATTTGACTCGTTTAAGTTGTTAACACTGCAACATGGACATGGCAAGAACTATGACTTTGCACAAATTTCCCCTAACCATCAGAAAATCCCAGTGGTTCAAAAGTAAGGGCATCAAACTGAAGATTGAAGTAAAATCAAGGTCGTTATCCGCACAACCGATGTTTCCGTTCAATTTCGAGTCACCATAAAAGCTCAGCTGGCTTAAATGGAGCGTCTGCGCATGCTCACGGTCTCACGAACTGCACCCATTTGCACACAAGTCGTTGCTAACATCTGGTCTGAAGGAAATAAAGGTAGAAACGAACGAGAAAAATAGAACATATTAGGGAAGATCGAGGTGATTTACCCCCTGATGGAGACCCTGCGAGGCGATGAGCATGACCTTGGATCCGTCAGCCACCTGCATCGAGCTCAGGCTCGCTGCTTCCGCGAGAACTTTTCCTGCAATCGAAGGGAAGTAAGAGGCCAGCAAACTGAAAGCGAATTCCTGTTCAGTGTAGGGGTTTGGGATTTGGTGCCTTTGCAGATGAGCCTCTGGCCGCGGGGGAGGACGTTGGTAAGCGGCTGGAGGAGCAGCTTCAGCTCCGCGGTGGAGGCGGACGCCGGGACCACCACCGGAATGGTTCGGCCGGCGAACTTCACGTGGACGGTGATGGTGGGCGGCGAGTCCTCCATGGCTTCTTTCCCCTTTGTTAGATCGAGCAAGGGGAACTGAACTCTTTTTTTTCTTGCTGCAAAGGCGCAAAGAAACTGGGCTGATTCGTACGTTACGGCTGTGGGTTACTCGGGCTGCACACGTGGATCAGCCCTCGAGCCCAATTTCTCCTTCTTATTTGGTGGCCCGCGTTAACACGATTAACGCATCTCCACCGGGCCGATTTATCGGGTCGATCCAAACGATCCATTTCTATTCGTTTGGTCGGGCTACAGTCAATTTGGATAGGAGGTCTGGTCTGTCCAGCCAGCCACGTCCAGCGGCACAATCCATTCCTGAACAAGGCAACTTTTTTTAAGATTTATTAAAACAAACAACTCGCGCGAAAAACTGGCATAGTTTGTACTTAATTTATATTCAAAATATAAAAACATAATTTAAACTAATCCTAGACCTGGCTACCGATCTTCGTGTATCGGTGTCGTCTCGTCCATTTATGTGTTGAGGTCGATGTACTCCGGCAGCGTCCAGAGGTTGGGCGGCGGCAGGGCCGGAGCGGGAGCGGGTGCAGGCGGATTGATCGCCCGCACAGGCCACGGCGCCCAATCGTACGGGAGGTGCGCTAGCTCCATCCCCACCTCTGGCGCGACCGGAGCGCCCAACCCGGCAGCGGTGACGGTGGAGGTAGCTGGGCGTTCGTCTCAGCCACCATGCGGGTGATCTCGAGGGCCTCCTCGTAGCCACGCCACTGGGCTTCCTCCTCCTGCGCGCTGGCTGCAATGTCCTGCTCGGTAAAGGCATCCTCGTCGTAGCCTCGCGCCAGTACCTCGCGGTACTCCGGGGGCAGGTTCGCGGCGACGTCGTCCACCGCCTCCTACTTGACGATGATGTCGTCGTCGCCGTCCTCGTCGTTGTCGTCCTTGCTGTCGAGCTCGGCGTCGGAGTGGTTGAGGCGCCCTCGTCGTCCGAGTCGATGTCGGGGACGGGGTAGACCTCCCCTGGCTGCAGGTCATGGAGGATGGTGGTGGCGCGACACACCTTGTGCTCCCACTCGAGAAACTTCTTCCCGTGGGCCTCGCTCTTGTAGGCGGCATCCCACCGTTAGGCCGACGGGAGGCCCCTGATCTAGCTACGGATCTCCTCCTCCAGCCCTTTGCCCGTCTTGGGCACGGGCGACACCGGGACACGGTTTCGGTTGAGGTGTCAGCCGATGGGGAGGGACACGTCGTTGTGTCTGATGCCCTAGCCCTCCCTCTAGCGGCGCTCGCACTCCGCGATGCAGAAGTACTGCCGCTCGCGGCGTTGTCCCTCCGGCTGCGGTGGCGGGCGAACCTAATCCCCCGACCGCGACGGAGGCGGCAAGGACGTGCCGCGGAGAAAGGCCGACAGCCAGGAGCGATGGCCGCTAGAGCCAGACGCCATGGTCGTTCTTGCTCCTCCCCTTCTTTAGCCACAGCGGCGTCTTCATCGTTGGTGGTGGGGGCGGCTATGGTTTGCGATGGCGAGAGGTGAGGAGTGCGGTACCGACGGGTGCAAGGTTAAATAGCCCCTTCGCCCGCGAACACGCGCAGCTTCCTGCTCCTTCGCCATCAATGCCGGCGCGAGAACGCAAGCGGTGCCCAGTGGGTCAGCGTGTCGTCGCGTCACCATTGATGGCGTAGGCCGCCGCCGGTCAGCCTTCCGCCAGCGCCTCTGAATCGGTGCGGCGGTTGCGTCTGAATCGGTGCCGCTGACCGTGTCTGAAGTCAATGCCGCGGGTCAAGGTGGTTGACGGGTGGGACAGTAGCGCGCAGAAACAACGGTCGCGCGCGTCCGGGCTAACGCAACTGAGCCCCAGATTAGATACATGGATTGGTTGAGCCGGACGTGTTTGGCCGAATGGGTCGGCCCGCTGGCGTGCGGCGTACGCCCCACGCGTCCGCGGGAACAAGTTCGGATACATTCGGACCGGATGTTGCCCGATAGAGATGCCCTTAAAGAGACTTAGTAGAAACTCTACCTCAATGTTTGGCTGTCTGTTTTTTGTGTTTTTTGGCAAAGCGTGGTTGTTTGGTTCACCGCATATATGATTTCTCACGTCTAATCACATCTAACCTCAGCAGTGACTTATCTAGTTAGCAATGACGCCACCGCACCTCGACAGACCACGCACCACTTCGCCACCATGCCGTCGCACCTCGATGGTGGCCGAGCTCCAGGCGCGCCTACGGGACCTCGTCGAGCGGGGAGGATGAGCGACAGCGGCGGCGGCGCGGCGAGGGTGGAGACGAACTAGCAGAAGAAGGAGAACCACGAGAGGTGGAACGCGCTCATGTGCTTCCTTGAGAAGGAGAAGAGCCAGGACTCTCTGGCCTGCTTGTTGTCAGAGTCCACCGGCATCCTGAACTTGGGCTTGGACGCTGCCATCGGCTTCGACTTGCGCTTGGTCCTGACTATGGTCGTCTTGCTTTGCATACATAACAATCAAATTCATGGTGAGTATGTGTAATCTAGTATACGTAGCACAAAGCATAGACGTCGGGGCAGTCCTACATTTCATGACGTTCCTCTGCAGCTTTACAATCTCGTGGCCCTCCATGTTCCGCTGCAGCTCGACCTGAAGACTCAGACATGTTGCTTTGCTTCAGTGTCAGTCAGAGTCAGACGTGTTAAGGGTATGGTAGTTTGTGTAATGATATCCTCTGTTTTGGGATTGGGTACGTGTTTATAAAGGCCACAGCAGGCAGAGATTACATATATAGAGAGAGAAGGGAGAGGGAACGCTCTTAGGATCAGATCGTTTTACAATATGTTAACAACCTATTTCTCTCTCCTTATCTTTACAACTCTTCACGTGTACAACATATGGTGGTACGTAGCATATGCAGTGGCGGAGCTACCAGGTATGCCGGGTGGGCCTCGGCATACCCTGGAGCAAGCGATGCACTAGTACTAGTATAGAAAAAACTGTTGCTGATCGATTGTGTAAAACTGGCCAGCTGAGTGCCTGAGTCCCATACGATGTAGAAAAAAACAAATACGTGATCCATAACAACAAGTCAATAACTGCATATGCTAATCCATCGGTGTCTAGAATACGCCGCCACCGCGCGTCCGCCTATCGCCGCCCGGCCCCCGGTCAGGAGTATTGATCAAATCAGATCAGCGATCGATCTGCTGCGGCGGGCTACAACAATTCTCCAACACGTCAGACCCGATATTATTTCTAGACACCGGCATGACCGCTCTCTTTGGTCTATGCTTCGCCCAAACGCGTCTCGAGATTTCCCGGAGTCAGGTTTCAGCGAGTTGCATCCGTGCATCTATAATTCTCTAAGTACGCTCCCCAACCGTTGACTCAAATTTGTCTAGATACGGTTATATTTAGCACTAAAATTTGACTAGATACATTTACATCTTGGTGAATCTAAGTCAACTAATACGGCTCGGAGGGAGTAGCTGATTCTCTAAAGGATCGACATTCATATGTATATAGTATCTTCAAATTAAATAGTTCAGTATAACTAAATCGTGAATATCTATTTTATGATTGTTCTTGTTCTTTTTGCAAAGAGACTAGGAACTATGATTCTAGCGCCCCATATGTTTTTTGTTACACATATTGTATATAGCCAATTTATGGTACTTATAATGTTTCCTTTTTAATTATTCAGATATGAAGAAGTGAGAAGGAGACATTGTATCATGTTTCAAACGTGCAGCAAAGAAGGCTGCCGCTGCTTCAAATCCTTCGCCGGCTGAAACTATGGTGGAAGAGCACCCTCAAGCTCAAGAGCAAGATACGAGAAGTGAAGAAGTTGTGAATCGTATGCCACCGCCACCGCCACCGCCACCACCACCACCACCGCCACCGCCGGTTTATGACATGAACAACCTTCCATATGATCCAGGTGAAAGGCAGCCCATTCAAAGTAAGATGGGTGACAGTCTCTTGGATGATTCTCTAGTCACATACATTGAGCGAGATATTTTTTCTCAAGTGGATGAAGATGATATAGTGGAGACGTTCATGTCATTAAGGAGGCGCAGGCCACACAAGTCAAACAAGTAGTATTGTAAGTTTCTTTTATTAATATTTTAGATTGATAGTATGGTGATTAGACTATTAGTATGGTTACTTATGCATTTTCCATCTTTAATCATCAATTACATATTGTTTACTTATTCTATATCCTATTACAATGCAAATTTATAATTTTGTATATAACTATCAAATAGATTTTATCTAGATGGTCGGCAAGATTTTGGTGCGGCATACCCATTGATAAAATCCTAGATCCGCCACTGAGCATATGTAATGGAAACCGAAACCAAACCGTGTACGAGTATTTCCAACTTCCCTTCTCAATCACAACCTTTCTTATAGTTGAAATTGTACTTGAACATCTTAAACTGTCGTGTAAGTAAGGCATTAGTAAAACCATCTGCCACCTTATCCTTTAAAGAGATGAAGCGAATCTCAAGCAATTTACTAGCAACTCTTTTTCTTAAAAAATAAAAGTCTATCTCCACATGTTTTGATCTTGCATGAAACACATGATTAGCAGAAAGATAAGTAAGCTCTCATATTATCAAACCATAAATATGTAGTTTGCTTTGTTTTAATACCAAGTTTTCTCAAAAGAGATTCTATCTATATTAAGCTGTAGAATTTGCTCCAGCCTTGCATTCAACCTTTGTGTGTTGGTCTAGAGACTATTTTGTTTTCTAGCACTCCAAGGGATTAAATTAGGACCAAAATAAAAAGCAAAATCGTATATGGACCTTCTGTCATCAACACAATCTGTCCAGTCAGCATCTAAGAATCACTTACCAGAGTAGAGGAGGATTTTCTAAAGGTTAATATAAGACTTGTAGTTCCTTGATATACCTTAGTATCCTCTTCACAATAGTCCAATGAATGGTAGTGGGTACATGCAAATACTAAGAGCATCTTCACCTGTTCCCCCATAGATGAAAATTTGGTGTGGGGGGGGTGGGGGGGGGAGGGCGCTGGCTGCCAGTCGTGCCCTCATATAAAAATTCAAACGTTTGAAATTCGTGTAAATACGAAATTATGGGCGATTTCATAGGCAGTTCAAACATGTTTGTACAAAATTTAAAGGAACAAAAAACTAAACAAGTGGTGGCCACGGCCACGCCTGCCCAAGCCAAGGAAATGGTACATCGCCGCCACGTAGTCATCGTTGTCGTCGTTGGGCTCTTGCTTCGGCGGTGGCATGGTGCTACAGCCCTGGCCTGGATCGCCACCATCGCCGCTCCAGCCCGAGTAGCCGGCCCCATCGTCGTTGCCCTCTAGGTTGATGAACAGTCCAAGGCGGTACGCACGCTCGGGCTGCTCACGCCGGTACTCCACTGCAGACCAAGCCTCGACGAACACGTCAGTCGCTGGCGGCACGGTCTTGAAGGAGACATGCTCGGCGATGTGCTGGACTAGAAACTCCTCTAGGTCCTCCCCGATCTTCAGCTAGAGGGCGGCCTCCTTGTACTTCGGCGGTGGTATTCCACTCCTTCACTTGGCGTTGGCCTGGCGAGGTTCAAGCGGTCACGGGGAGGAGAAGGCACACAGTGGTCCCTGATGGCAACAACGCCTGAGCACCTGTGTGAGGAGGAGCGGGCGCTAACGACGAGGAAGACGTCGAGGAGGAGCGGGCGGCATGTCAGCGGGCGCCAACCATTGGCCCGAATAGCGTGGCTCCTACCACGGTTGTGTTGGAGGCATCGTCAGGGGAGGGTTGTTCCCGCCGATGATGTGGGCCAGGACGCAGGCGAGCGTCCTGCCTAGGGCGCTCCACCACTGAATCTGCTCTTCGATGTTGTAGTCCTCCAGTGGGGATCCTATTGGATATATGCCCAAGAGGCAATAATAAAAGTAGTTATTATTATATCTTTGTGTTTATGGTGAAAGTTTACATCCTATGCTATAATTATATTAATCGAAAACTTTAATACGTGTGTGATTTGTAAACATAAAAGAGTCCCTAGTAAAGCCTCTTGTTAAACTAGCTTGTTGATTAATTGATGATCATGGTTTCCTGATCATGAATATTGGATGTTATTAATAACAAAATCATAGCATTAGGAGAATAATGTGATGGACATACTCCTATAGTTAAGAATAGCATAAGATCAAGTCATTTAAATAGTTCACTTGCTATAATATTTCAGATACATAGTAACCTAAATCTTTCGACCATGAGATCATGTTAATCATCATCACTGGATGGATGCTTTGATGACATCAAACACCACTTCGTAACTGGGTGGTTATAAAGGTGGCATTGAGTATTCTGAAAGTATGTGTTGAGGCACATGGATCAAGAGTGGGATTTGTCCATCCATATGACGGATAGATATACTCTAGGCCCTCTCGGTGGAATGCCATCCAATTGGCTTGCAAGCATGCTACTAGATCACAAGGGATCACATATCACAGGAATGAGTAAAGAGTACTTATCAGTAACAAGGTTGAACTAGGTATGCAAAGATACCGACGATCAAACCTCGGATAAGTAAAGTATCGCGAGATAAAGGGAAATTGGTATCGTATGTAAATGGTTCATTCGATCATGAAGTACTCGTAGAAATATGTGGGAGACATATGAATTTCCATATTCATCTATTAGTTATTGATCGGAGAAGAGTCTCAATCATGTCTGCATAATTCATGAACCGTAGGGAGACACACTTAAGGATTCGATGTTGTTTAGTAGATATGGAATGTGAGTAAGAGCCCGAATGTTGTTCGGAGTCTCGGATAGGATCCGGGATATCACGAGAAGATCCGGAATGATCCGGAGAAAAAGATTCATATAAAGAAAGTCCAATTCCGGGGTTCGGAAATGTTTTCGGTATTTTCACCAGAAGCTTCTAGAAGGTCCACCACCCCGGGGGGATGGGTACTTGGAATGTTCCATGACATTGTATTATGGTTGCATCATACCCTAGGTCACTTGGCTGGGCAATAGGAAGAGAGATTTCAAACTCTAGTTTGAATAGTCAAACGCTAGTTTGAAAAAGTCAAATCCCAACATGATTGCCTAGTGGGAGGAGGAGAGGAAACCTAGTGGAGGAAGGTTTCCCCTCCCTCCCTTGCCACCGGCCATGAAGAGGAGTTGGCCGCTCCTCCGTCGTGATGGCGCCCCAGTAGTGCCGGCAGATCTCCGCCGCGCGCGTGATGCATGTAAAATGAATACATGAGCTTTATAGTTTGTTGATATGAATTACCACATATTTACATCATATTATTAGTTATTAACAATGTTCTTAATGATTTTGGGGATTTTCTAAACAATATCCTCTCTTTTGGTTTTAACTCTGTCTGCAGAAAAACTCTTTGATAGTGTTTTTGACTTTCCTGGAGCAACGGAGCTAGGTCAACGGGAGCTATTAGATAATTTCCATATGAATTCAACAAGATAAAGTAGAGCCCGAGGGGCCCAACAAGCTAAAAATGGCAGCCCATTTACTTTAGGGCACACTGCTATCTCAGCCGTCGAAACTCCAATGCCTCGGCAAGCGTGCGCCACTAGTCACGACGTGCATGCCTCGGCGAGCGTGCGCGGACTCAAGGCTGACGTAGACGCGACGCTCGGAGCGTAGGTGCGGTGGCACGTGCACCGATGGGCCGCAAAATAATGAGGAGCCACGCACTCACGACGACCTTGACACGGAATTGCGGTGGCGGCCGCCGCCAACGGAGGAGCCGACCTAGTGGTCGCTCCGGCCTGGCCAGAACCAGCCCTTCCAGGCCCCTTTCGTCAGAGTGGGGAGGGATCGTCTAGGGTTTTGGGGTTCGACTGGACTGGGGGACTAGGAGTTGAGTGTGGCTGGGAACGAGGATGCGGTCCCATTAAAAGGACGCGGTCCCATTAAAAGGACGCGGTCTCTCCTTCTGGGACACCGCCAGGTAGGACCCATGGATGGATCGGGTGTACATGATCGGACGAGGAAGCCGTCCATCCCACCGCATTCCAGCACCAGGTTTGGACCCGGTTTGCATCGAAACCGACCGCATCGCTCTTTCCTCTCTATTTGCTGGTGCGCGTTGGGCCATAGGATGTGTCCGACATGACCAGTTCGGACATGCGCGATCCGTTTTTGGGAGCCATTGAAGTTGTCTTATGATGATCTGAACTCAGGCCTCCACGATCCCGATTGCGTCAGTTGCAGGTCAAATTTAGTCCACTCATCTCATATAAGACACAATGTAGATCATATTCACCAGATCATACCTGTCGACGACTTTGATTAGGAGAACATGACAACATCAATGATCTGAACATGAACTACGATGTGATGAACACTCCCCACCTCGTAGCCCTGTTGACCTGCACCCTTAGCTTGGACATGTGCCGATGCGCGCGGCCGTGAGAGCGACTGATAGCATGTACATACAGTTGGCGACCACGCGAGCCATGTAGAACTTGGTGGTGCTCCTATCCACAGCGCAGATCTCCAAAGCGTCGGCCCCGATCATGGCGGCTCGAACACAAGGTCGCCAAGGCTGACGGCATAGCGGCCACACACCAACGTCACCGGAGCGTTGTGTTTCACAAAATGTTTCTGCCGAGTATGATAGATCTTTTCGTGTAACGACATGGGGGATTTTCTTGGCGTGTAAAGAGACGAGCAGGGAGGAAGTGGTGGAACACGATAGGAGCAAGTAAGCTATCAAGTGGGAACCCGCCCCCCTCACTTCTACTTTTTTTAGTGAAATTTCACCAATCTATTAATAATCATCAACATCAGTATTATTGCACCACCTAGCGACAACTACAAACACTAGCGCGAGCCGAAGACGCATTGTCATCCTCATCCTTCTATCATCGGAGCTGGAAAAAACTTGTCATAGTAGATCTTGTTGTAGTAGACAGACAAAAAGTTGTCATGCTAAGGCCACAATGGGCCATTGCACTAGAGCAACAACCATCGCCAATGATGACATCCGTAGATCGGAAGAAACTGACCTAAAAACAAACCGATGAAATAAAAACAAACAGATGAAACAAAAACAAACAGAATCTCAGGAAATCCACCGGACAAACGGCTCCACATGCCCTCCGTTAGCGCTAGATGCACCACCGGAGCAAGGATATAGTGGGGAGAACCTTATTCTGACATCAGGACATAGAAGTTGCTCAACATCCCTAAGAAGACACTAACAAACAGACGAAACAAAAAAGGGAAAACCTCCCGCCGACGAGAGGTCGTGGTCTGTCACACCTCTAAGGCCCTAAGGGCACCGGAGGAGGAGCGGACCGGACCAGCGATGTTGCCGACAAGGGGTGCGAAACCCTAGATGGGTTTTCTCTCTCCCGGTCGCCTCTCCTGGCGGAAGCGTACATACCGGTTGGTGTATGGAAAGATTCCCATGTCTACTTAATTTGTCAAAATTGAATTTGATTTTGGTAAATGAACTAAGTGGGGCTTTGATGCGATCCCACTTAGACACACTAGGAGCAAGGGTGGGAACAGGAAAGCCGAGACCAGGAGGATCACGTTCCCATTTTTTCAGGATATATGAGTATAGAGGGGATTTGTGTCTCTATGTTGTTTTGGCGGTGAGATAGATGTTGAAGAGATCAGACGGTCGAGAAGCGTTGAGTGTTGAGTGGTGAAGTACTATCACCACCACTAATTTAATAATATTAAATAGATAAAGTAGACATGTGCACCAATCGCATATTTGGTGGAGTAATAGACATCACACATGTCCAAATCTACATAAGGATGTGCCGTTCAATGTCTATTCTTTACAGCTTGCTAGACTAGTCATTGGTTACTGGAAACTACGAATATAAATATTTTCACACTTAGGTTCAAGGTCACGGCGTGTGCCAGTCAGATAGAAATGAGATGTATCAGGATGCTTAGAATCAGAAAAAGCAAAATATGTGGTGAATTTAAGGTTAGAAATGGTGTTTTGTTGTATGATAGTTTCCCGATTCTAGAATCACATTCTAGTTGACATCATTCTTAAGGCTCGAGCCAATCCCATTTCGCGCCCTCGTCGCCGTTGTTGTCTGCACGAAAAAGAAGTCTTGTCACCAAGCGTGCTGCACACCATCGTCAGATTTGATGATGTTGTTTTCAGCGTCCAGGAACAATGAGCACCACCACGGCGACCAGCGTGGTGATCTCTAGGTCGAACGTGAAGCGCGTGAGCCCATGCTACCTTGGCTAGCAGACGGAGCTAGAGAATAGAAAGAAAACGCATTTTCTAGAACCTCTCTAGTAATTTTGTTTCTTCTTTTATAACTAGTAGGCAATTATTTTATTTTATTTTGTGACTAATAATCCAACTGGCGATTAAAATTTAACGAGTCACATTCCATGGTGTAATCCTCATAAAAATTGGAAAAGCAAAAGGGTAAAGTAAAATGTAAATATTATTTGAAGAGCGAGGAGCAGGCCCTCACTGAAACAGTGAAATCTAGAATGATATTTTGCTTTTACTATACAGATTGCACGATTGTAATTTTAGTTTTCTATTAACTAGCAAGAGGGCCCTCGCATTTGCGAGGGCAACATCTTTATCATATTGGATAGGCTATGGAATAAGTTTATGTTTCCCGAGATACTAAATTTTTGGAATTCTAAACTACATGGTTCTATGACCAAAAAAATTCTCATATTAAGTAAAACAATACCTATTGAAAAAATATTTATAACAAATTTAGTTTGTTGTATAATATTAGTTTCAATATTTCCAAAAATGTCATGTCACCATTTTTTTACATGAAGCAGTGTTGATTTTATTTACTTTTACTTGCTACCTATTATTCCTCACTCTTCAATTTAGTGGAGCTGCAACCTTACTCAATGTATATTCGGGTGCAGTCACATGAATATGCCGGCACATATTCCTCATAGTTTTATAACTAATTTGTCACAAATTTGATATAGTGACATGTATGCTGTGATTTTCTCCATTAAACCATTGATTCTCATTGATCATGTTCTCTTATATTTCCTTTGTTTCTGCGTTTGTTCAGGGATGGACAACAATATGGTGCCATACCTTTCCTGAGGAGATGGACTAAGACTGAGTTGGGAGCAAGCTGTGGCCTACGTAGGATATTTGAGAAATTTAGTCCATATACTAATTCTATGTGAGAGGGACATATACTAACTTTCAAGCTAATTGTAAGGTAAATAAATCCACCCTAAGTGCATGTGCACCCTTCTAGCTACATGTAGCTTCTCCTAAATGACTTCGTGAGAAATGTGGCTATGGAAATTTTGCGCTCAAAGATCTTATGGTCCCATTTCTAAGTGGATGTCTCTTACGGCTTCGAAAACTCACAATGTTACTCTAAACTTTCGAGATCTAATAACGTGTCTACTCGTCAATGGTGAAAAGAAAGAATATAGGATGCAACGAAAGAATAGTTGAATTCGAGGAGTTAAGATGGAGCTTTAGTTTTTATTCAGAATATTTTTTTTATCTTTTTATCTATGAAATAAGCTTTGCCCTGATGCTTCTCCGGGAGATGTGACTATGGACATAGTACGCTCAAAGATCTTACTGTCCCATTTCTAGGTGGGTGTTTCTGATGGCTTTGAAAACTCACAATGCTAGTCTAATCATTGTAGATTTTATTCAGGTGTATTCATCACGCTGAAATGGAGGAAAATAGGATGCGATGAAAGAATTCTTGATTTTGAGGGACCATGACCGAGCTTTTATATTGGGAATTTTTTGTACGCCTTCATTTCAGTTTTTTATCTATCAAATACTTTTAATAGATTATTCTTAATAAAATAATACAGTCATTCGCACTTGAAGAGTGAATTTTATAAAAATAATACAATTATGGAAATGCTTTATCTAATTAACTACTTTACTTTTGCAAAAATATATAATTCACTACTTGTAGTCTAGAAAATAATATAGTCCATCCTCGATTTTTTTCCTACTCCATGTTAATTCATTTTCGCTATAATCCAATTTAGGTTTGTAGTTTAATTAGCATCTGCTTGCCATGATACGTGTGTGTAATTCTATTGGAGAAGTCTATGTGTAATTCTTTTGAAAACGTCCATCGTGTAACGGGTTATCATCATAATAATTTAGATGATGTGGATTAACGTGGTGTGCGTCCTCCTATGTTTAACAAACAGATTAAAGGGTTACGTTACTGCCAATATCTTGTTAATCTAAACCATAAATTTTAGATCGAACGATCATAATAATTTAGATGATGTGGATTAACGTGGTGGCTCTATTCCACATTCTTATATTGTTTTTAGTATATAATAGATATGAACATGGATTTAGGGAAAAATAAGAGATACCCAATTGAGAAAATTGTTACGATTTTCAGGGCAGATACGTACGATAGTGTATGTTGAGAAGACAATGGAAAATTGTGTGACATGGTGTTTGCCTCGTAATTCTATATATATGCACCCAGTTGTGAAAAGTGCATTTTAGAATGTAAAAAAAAAACGAGAAAATCTCGGATGTCCATCGCTCCAATTAAACTGTCCATCGCTCATGGCTACAACGCATTGGCAACAAATTTTCGCATGATGCTGAGAGAGAGAGAGAGGCAGCAGGTCGTTTCACCTGCAAGCTCAAGTGTGCCCAGCATCAGGTGTACAACACATCTTTCTCTACTACGCAGTCAGCTGTCTCACAACGACAACAAATGATCGGCTATGGTACGCCCACGACGACGGCCGGCCGCGCCAGCACCGCTCGCTCCCCGTGCGCGCCGCAGCAGAGCAGTCACGTCCGGCATACACCCGAGGCAACGGCGGCGAGCGCGACGATGACCACCGCCACGGCGACCACCGCGGCCACCTCAAGATCAAGTGCCATGTCGGGGCTCATGCGTGTCTGCCTTGATTGATCCAACGGCAATGTGTTTGGATTCTGCCGTTTTCTTGGCCTGACCTTGCTTTGTACCTTCTTCTTTCGGCTAACCAAATGAACAGCAATCTGGCCTTCATTTCCGTGTCTCCCCTCACTCTGCTCGTCCAACTCTGATTTTGTGATGCTCTTTCCTAGAATCTTTCGGCAAATTTACTTCTTGCCATGCATGGTTCCTTTCTTTCTATTTTTTTCATGTGTAGTTGCGAAACACTGCTGTAAGGTCCTTTTACTGTAACCCGATTTGGTGGTCCTTTTTTAAGTTCAAAGTTTAGTGCTTACATAAGTGAGCAATATCATGGTTGGTGAAGTAATAGACATCACACAGCCCGAGCTACATACGATGTCTTGCAGACCTATATAAGGATGAGCGGTTTAGTATATATACGTACTTTTTAGAGCTTGCTAGAGTGGTCTACTGGATACTGCAACCAACAAATATAAGTAGATATTTCCGCGCTTTGGGCTCACCGTGACACGGCGTACGGTCATATAGGAATGAGACGTGTCAGGATGCTTAGACTCAGATCCACACAGAAATAGCGTGAATTTATGTTTACAAATGGTGTTTTGGTGTCTGCGCAAGTACGTCCAGAAACACAGTCTCATTGACATATTTTTTTAGAAACAGGAAATAAATGTCCGGATATAAATTAGTAAAGCCCAATGAATTCAAATGGAGTAGTAACGATTACATGCTACTGCATACAGCTTGCCAAACAACTAAGATAACCAACTACTACTAGCAAGGATAGAGCCATAGAGGGGTCGGCCTCCCAAGGACAGACCGATCAAGCTAGCTAAAAAACTGGAACTGCCAGCGACGCATGAAGCTTCCTGGGCTCATTTCCCACCCACCGAAGCCCTTACATGTCTTTGTGTTTGGCGCTTATCGCTCACAGCTGCAGGAAAATCATAGTTTTGAAGATAACATCGGTCTCAATTGTAATTGTGTTCGTAATTTGCCACAAAGCCCAAGATTGTGCTGAAAAAGGGATCCACAACAGTCTTTTCGGTTTGCCAAAGAAGCCAACAAGAATAGCATGAAATTGAGCAAAGTTAACCGGGTTCCAATGGCACCCTAGCAATTGTCTGAAGACACACCAAGCGAATTTGGCTAATGAACATGTGAAGAAAATGTGAGAGGCATCATCCGTGTTGTTGCTGATAGCGCATCTCTCTAGTAGACAATTATTGGTTGGAGGGTAAGCGGTCCAAAACTAACTGCAACGAGAAGACTCTAATTGTCAACGGAATTTTGGTGTTCCAGATATCCTTGAAGTGGGCAACCGACGTTCCTTGTGACAGCTTCTTATACATTGAGTTAACATAGTACACTCCCGAGCGATCTAGGTGCTAGCTTATAATGTCGAGACCTTTGTAGGGGTTCGTAGCATGGAAAACAAAAAATTTCTACCGCATACAAACAAACAAGCCAAGATCTATCTACTAGATTGTAGCAACGAGTCGATAGAATAACTCACCCTCGAAGATTTCAAAGTGTTTAACGAGAGCGGATTCTCGTGGGTGATGTAGTCATACTCTTCCCGATCTCAAGATCGCGTAGACGATCCTTCCGGCGCTGCGTTCCGGCAGCGCTTCCGCAGTCGGTCTCACGTTCGGTACTCGACGAAGACCTTCCTCTCCCTTGTTCCAGCAGGCAGCAGAGGTTGTAGCACTCTCCTCGCGATTCCGGCAGCACGACGGCGTGGTACCGGAAGTAGAGGGGAGATCTCGCAGGGTTTCGCCTTAAGCCGGAGCGAGTATGGTTGACTATGAGAGAGCCTCGGTGATCTAGGGTTTAGACACACCAAGTAGAGGGATCTAGGCTGGCGGCTAGGGCAACTAGAAGCCCTAACTCGGCGGCTTGGGAGAAACCCTAGGGCGGCGGCAGCTATGGTGGGCAGCGGCTAGGGTTAGGGTTTAGAGGGGCAAGGGTGTAGGTCTAGGAGGGGCATCCCTGCCCCTCCTTATATAGGTGGGAGGGAGCGGCCAAGGGGAGGGGAGTCCCTCCCCAACTCGGCCTCCTTGGCCGGTGGTGGAGGGAGAGGGACTTCGTCCCCAAGTAGGTTTCCTACTCTCCCTCCACCAAACAAAATAGTCGTTTGACTTTTCAAATTGGCGTTTGACTTTTCAAACTAGGATTTGATTTATCCCTTTATTTTGTTCAGCGATGACACCTATTACATGATGCAACCATTCCAACTTGTTATGACACATTCATGTACCCTTCCCCTCCGGAGTGTCCGACATTCTGGAACCTTCTAGAACATTCCCGATGAAAACACCGGAACCATTCTCCAACCCCGAAACAGGACTTTCCTTATATGAATCTTATTCTCTGTACCATTCCGGATCTCCTCGTGATATCCCGGATCCCATCCGAGACTCCGAACAACATTTGGTCTCTTACTCATCATTCCATAACTACTCAACAACGTCGAATCCTTAAGTGTGTCTCCCTACGGTTCGTGAATTATGCGGACATGATCGAGACACTTCTCCGAACAATAACCAATAGAGGAATCTGGAAATTCATATGGCTCCCACATATTTCTACGATTACTTTGCAATCGAATGAACCACTTACATACGATACCAATTTCCCTTTGTCTCACGATAGTTTACTTATCCGAGGTTTTGATCGTCGGTATCTCTGCATACCTAGTTCAACCTCGTTACTGATAAGTACTCTTTTATCGTTCCCGTGATATGTGATCCCTTGTGAGCCAGTCACATGCTTGCAAGCTAATTGGATGAAATTCCACCGAGAGGGCCCAGAGTATATCTATCTGTCATATGGATGGACAAATCCCACTCTTGATCCATGTGTCTCAACCAATACTTTCCTGAACACTCAATGCCACCTTTATAGCCACCCAGTTACGGTGTGGTGTTTGATGTCATCAAAGCATCCTTCCGGTAATGGTGATATGCATGATCTCATGGTCTAAGGAATTAGGTTACTATGTATCAGAAAGCATATAGCAATTGAATTATTAAAATGACTTGATCTTTATGCTACGCTTATCTATAGGATTATGTCCATCATATCATTCTCCTAACGATATGATCTTGTTGTTAATAACATCTCAATGTTCATGATAGGGAAACCACAATCATTTATCAACCAACAAGCTAGTATTATGAAGAGGCTTTACTAGGGACTCTAATTTAGTTTACAAATCACACAAGTATTAATGTTTCCTTGTTAATACTATTATAGCATGAATGTAAACATTTATCATAAACACAAAGATATAATAATAACTATATTTATTATTGCCTCTAGGGCATATCTCCAACAGTCTCCCACTTGCACTAGAGTCAACTAATCTAGATTACATGGTAATATACCGAACACCCATGGCAGTTTGGTGTTGGTCATGTTTTGCCCTCGGGAGAGGTTTAGTCAACGGATTCGCCACATTCAGATCTGTGTGTACTTTGCAAATCTTTATGTCACCATCTTGGACATGTTCTCGAATAGCGTGAAAACGTAGCTTGATGTGTTTCAGCTTATTGTGTGACCTTGGTTCTTGCGCATTGGCTATGGCGCCCATGTTATCACAGTAGATAGACATTGGGTCCAGCGCACTTGGAACCACACCGAGCTCTGTAATGAACTCTTTCATCCATATCGCTTCTTGTGAAGCCTCCGAAGCAGGCATTGAAGATCTCGCCACAACGCTTTGCTTTGCACTCCTCCAGCTAACTGATGCACCATTCAAAGTAAATACGTATCCAGATTGTGATTTAGAATCATCCGGATCGGTGTTCCAACTAGCATCGGTGTAACCATTAACAACGAGCTGTTCATCACCTCCATAAGAAAGAACCATATCCTTAGTTCTTCTCAAGTACTTAAGGATGTTTTTGACCGATGTCCAATGATCCACTCCTGGATCACTTTGATATCTGCTAGTTAAACTAACAGCATATGCAATGTCGGGTCTAGTACATAGCATGGCATACATTAGAGATCCTATGGCTGAGGCATAGGGAGTTTTACTCATCCTTTCTCTATCTTCTGCCGTTGTTGGACTTTGAGTTTTACTCAACGTCGTATTGGGCAACATGGGCAAGAACCCTTTCTTGCTATCTTCCATTCCAAACCTCTTTAGAACTTTGTCCAAATATGTACTTTGTGACAATGATATTAGGCGTCTCGATCTATCTCTATAAATCTTTATGCCTAATATGTAAGCTGCTTTGCCAAGATCTTTCATTGAAAAACTATTATTCAAATATTCCTTGACACTATTAAGAAGGTCTACATCATTCCCAATCAACAATATGTCATCTACATATAGTATTAAGAATGCTATAGAGCTCCCACTCACTTTCTTGTAAATACAAGCTTCTCCATAAGTTTGTATAAAACCAAAACTTTTGATTACCTTATCAAAATGTTGATTCCAACTTCGGGATGCTTGCTTCAATCCATATATGGACCTTTGAAGTTTGCACACCTTGTTAGCATCTTTAGGATCGACAAAACCTTTGGGTTGCATCATATACAACTCTTCATCAATGTCTCCATTGAGGAACGTTGTTTTGACATCCATCTGCCATATCTCATAATCATAATATGCAGCGATTGCTAACATAATCCTCACAGACTTTAGCTTCGCTACTGGTGAGAAAGTCTCATCGTAGTCAACTCCTTGAATTTGTCGAAACCCTTTTGCGACAAGTCAAGCTTTATAGACAGTAACATTACCATTAGCATCTGTTTTCTTCTTGAAAATCCATTTGTTCTCGACAGCCTTCCGGCCATCCGGTAAGTCCACCAAAGTCCATACTTGGTTTTCGTACATGGATTCAATCTCGGATTTCATGGCTTCTTGCCATTTATTGGAATCTGGGCTCATCATCGCTTCCTCATATGTCACAGGGTCATCGGTGTTGTCCACCAACATGACACTCATAACGGGATCATACCAATCAGGAGTGGTACGAGTTCTCGTTGACCTGCGAGGCTCTGTAGCAACTGTAACTGAAGTTTCATGATCATCATCATTAGCTTCCTCTCTTATTGGTGCAGGCACCACAGGAACTTCTTCCGGTGCTGCGCTACTCGCAAGTTCGAGAGAAGGTTCGACAACCTCGTCGAGTTCTACTTTCCTTCTAGTCACTTCTTTCGAGAGAAATTCTTTCTCTAGAAAGGATCCATTCTTGGCAACGAAGATTTTGCCTTTGGATCTATGATAGAAGGTATACCCAATAGTTTCCTTTGGGTATCCTATGAAGACGCATTTTTCCGCTTTGGGTTCAAGCTTGTCCGGCTGTAACTTCTTTACATAGGCTTCGCAACCCCAAACTTTAAGGAACGACAATTTAGGTTTCTTCCCAAACCATAATTCATATGGTTTCGTTTCAACGGATTTAGATGGTGCCCTATTTAAAGTGAATGCGGCTGTTTCTAATGCATAACCCCAAAATGATATCGGTAAATCTGTAAGTGACATCATAGAACGAACCATATCTAAGAGAGTTCGATTACGGCGTTCGGACACACCATTACGCTGTGGTGTTCCCGATGGTGTCAATTGTGAAAGTATTCTGCATTTCTTCAAATGCTCGCCAAACTCGTTACTTAGATATTCACCTCCACGATCAGAACGTAGAAATTTAATCTTTTTGTTACGTTGATTCCCCACCTCACTTTGAAATTCCTTAAACTTCTCGAAAGTTTCGGACTTAGGTTTCATGAAATAGATATACCCATATCTACTCAAGTCATCCGTGAAGGTAATAACATAACGATAACCACCGCGTGATGCTACACTCAATGGACCACACACATCGGTATGTATGATTTCCAATAAGTCCGTAGCTCTCTCCATCATACCAGAAAATGGAGTCTTAGTCATTCCCCACCAGACATGCTTCACATCTTTCAAGTGATTCGAAATCAAGTGATTCAAGAAATCCATCGGAATGGAGTTTCTTCATACGCTTCACTCCAATGTGAGAAAGACGACAGTGCCACATATAGGTCGAGTTATCGCTTGATTTCAAACGTTTAGCTTCAATGTTATTAATATGTGTATTTCCACTATCGAGATTCAATAAGAATAGACCATTTATCAAAGGTGCATGTGCATAAAACATATTACTCATATAAATCGAACAACCATTATTTCCGGACTTAAACAAGTAACCGTCTCGCAATAAACAAGATCCCGATATAATGTTCATGCTCAACGCAGGCACCAAATAACAATTATTTAAGTATAAAACTAATCCCGATGGTAGATGAAGAGGTAGCGTGCCGACCGCGATCACATCAACCTTTGATCCATTTCCCACGCGCATTGTCACCTCGTTCTTCGCTATCTTTCGTTTATTCTGCAGCACCTGTTTCGAGTTACAAATATGAGCAACCGAACCAGTATCAAATACCCAGGCACTACTACAAGTACTAGTGAGATACACATCAATAACATGTATATCGGATATACCTTTCTTCTTGATGTTGCCGTTCTTCAAATCCGCCAAGTACTTTGGGCAATTCCGCTTCCAGTGACCTTCTCCCTTGCAGTAAAAGCACTTTGTATCAGGCTTGGGTCCAGCCTTGGTCTTCTTCGTCGGTGCGGTAACTTTCTTACCACCCTTCTTGAAGTGTCCCTTTTGCTTAGACTTGCCTTTCTTGAATTTGGTGGTCTTATTGACCATCAACACTTGGTGCTCTTTCTTGATCTCCACTTCTGCAGATTTTAACATGGAGAAGAGTTCTAGCAATTGCTTGTTCATGCTTTGATATTGTAGTTCATCACAAAGTTCTTGTAACTTGGTGATAGTGAATGGAGGACACGGTAAATCCCCAAAGCATTAGAAATCACTATAACCAAGCTTTAAAGTTTGTTTGCGTGCCCAGACATCTTAAGCACATGCTCACTGACGGAGCAGCCCTCTTCCATCTTGCAGTTAAAGAACTTTTCAAAAGCCTCATAGCTCTCAACTGTCGCGTGAGTCTCAAAAATCAATTTGAGTTCACGGACAATATCATGTGGGTCTGAATTCTCAAACCTTTTCTTAAGCTCCGATTCTAAATCATACAAGATAGCACACTGAACTGTGGAGTACTGAGTCTTCCGAGCGAGGTAAACATTCTTTACTTCATCAGTAGCAGTAGCTGCAGGTGGGTCACCCAGCGGTGCATCCAGCACATAGGTCAAATTACCAGCATTGAGGACAATCCTCAAATTGCGGAACCAATCCACGAAGTTGCTTCCATTGTTTTTCAACTTTTCTTTCTCTAGGAACGCATTAAAATTGATGGTAGGGGCCGCCATTGATCTACAACATATTTGCAATAGTTTAGACTAAGTTTATGACAAATTGAGTTCTAATTAATAGTTAAATTAATCTAGGTGAACTCCTACTCAAAACAATATCCCTCACATTGTTTTAGTGGTAACACGAACCAAATCCACCACATCAAAACTGATCATCACGAGAGTTGATGTAGCTTCAATGGCGAACAATCGACATGTTCATCATATCTACTATATGATTCATGCTTTACCTTTCGGTGATCCGTATTCCGAGACCATGTCTGTACATGCTAGGCTCGTCAAGATCAAACCTTAGCTTCCGCATGAGCAAATCTGGCTTGCTCACGTTGTATACACTTGCAGAATCTATCACACCCGATCATCACGTGGTGCTTCGAAACAACAAGCTTTAGCAACGGTGCTTACTAAGGATGAACACTTTAGAACTTGAAATTCATGTGCATGAGGGATCATCTTATAATGCTACCGTCGTTAACTAAGCAATACAAGATGCATAAAGGATTAACACCACATGCAATTCATAATATGTGATATGATATGGCCTTTCTTCTTTGTGCTTCCGATCTCCATCTTCAAGCACGAAAATGATCTCCATCATCACCGGCATTGCATCAAGGTCAATGACGCTGCTCCATGGTTGTCGTCCACCAGCTTCAACTATTACAACTACTTTGAATAGACACGCGGGTCTTAACAGAAATTTAAAGACAACCATATGGCTCCTGTCGGTTGCCAACTTACAATAAGGAACATTGCATACATCAAATATAATCACAATCATGGCCATATCACATCACAGCACACCCCTGCAAAACAAAGTTAGACGCCTCTAATTTCTTTGTATGTTTTACATGGTTTGGGGCTTTCAATAAGTGTCGATCTAACTTACGAACAAGAACCACAACGTTGATGTTTGAACTATCAAGTGCCCGTTGTAAATTCGATCTATACTATAATGGGAGAGACAGACACCCGCAAAGCCACTTATGCAATACAAGTTGCATGTTGAGCGTGGAGCAAGTCTCATGAACGATGTCATGTAAGGTTAGCCCGGGCCGCTTCATCCCATCATACCGCAAGATGCAAAGTACACAAGAAGCAATTGATAATAAAAGCACCACCGCCCACAATGAGCATTGTGTTCTACTCGTGCAACAGATCTACATATAGACACGGCTCTGATACCACTGTAGGGGTTCGTAGCATGGAAAATAAAAAAAATTCTACCGCATACAAACAAACAAGCCAAGATCTACCTACTAGATTGTAGCAACGAGTTGATAGAATAACTCACCCTCGAAGATTCCAAAGTGTTTAACGAGAGCGGATTCTCGTGGGTGATGTAGTCGTACTCTTCCCGATCTCAAGATCGCGTAGATGATCCTTCTGGCGCTGCGTTCCGGCAGCGCTTCCGCAGTCGGTCACATGTTCGGTACTCGACAAAGACCTTCCTCTCCCTTGTTCCAGCAGGCAGTGGAGGTTGTAGCACTCTCCTCGCGATTCCGGTAGCACGACGTCGTGGTACCGGAAGTATAGGGAGATCTCGCAGGGCTTCGCCTTAAGCTGGAGCGAGTATGGTGGACTATGAGAGAGCCTCGGTGATCTAGGGTTTAGACACACCAAGTAGAGGGAGCTAGGCCAGCGGCTGGGAAACTATAAGCCCCAACTCGGCGGCTTGGGAGAAACCCTAGGGCGGCGGCGGCTATGGTGGGCAGCGGCTAGGGTTAGGGTTTAGAGGGGCAAGGGTGTAGGTCTAGGAGGGGCATCCCTGCCCCTCCTTATATAGGTGGGAGGGCGCGGCCAAGGGGAGGGGAGTCCCTCCCCAACTCGGCCTCCTTGGCCGGCGGTGGAGGGAGAGGGACTTCGTCCCCAAGTAGGTTTCCTACTCTCCCTCCACCAAACAAAATAGCCGTTTGACTTTTCAAATTGGCGTTTGACTTTTCAAACTAGGATTTGATTTATCCCTTTATTTTGTTCAGCGATGACACCTATTACATGATGCAACCATTCCAACTTGTTATGACACATTCATGTACCCTTCCCCTCCGGAGTGTCGGACATTCCGGAACCTTCTAGAACATTCCCGATGAAAACACCGGAACCATTCTCCAACCCCGAAACAGGACTTTCCTTATATGAATCTTATTCTCCGGACCATTCCGGATCTCCTCGTGATATCCCGGATCCCATCCGAGACTCCGAACAACATTCGGTCTCTTCCTCATCATTCCATAACTACTCAACAACGTCGAATCCTTAAGTGTGTCTCCCTACGGTTCATGAATTATGCGGACATGATCGAGACACTTCTTCGAACAATAACCAATAGAGGAATCTGGAAATTCATATGGCTCCCACATATTTCTACGATTACTTTGCGATCGAATGAACCACTTACATACGATACCAATTTCCCTTTGTCTCACGATAGTTTACTTATCCGAGGTTTTGATCGTCGGTATCTCTGCATACCAAGTTCAACCTCGTTACTGATAAGTACTCTTTTCTCGTTCCCGTGATATGTGATCCCTTGTGAGCCAGTCACATGCTTGCAAGCTAATTGGATGACATTCCACCGAGAGGTCCCAGAGTATATCTATCCGTCATATGGATGGACAAATCCCACTCTTGATCCATGTGTCTCAACCAATACTTTCCTGAACACCCAATGCCACCTTTATAGCCACCCAGTTACGGTGTGGTGTTTGATGTCATCAAAGCATCCTTCCGGTGATGGCGATATGCATGATCTCATGGTCGAAGGAATTAGGTTACTATGTATCAGAAAGCATATAGCAATTGAACTATTAAAATGACTTGATCTTTATGCTACGCTTATCTATAGGAGTATGTCCATCATATCATTCTCCTAACGATATGATCTTGTTGTTAATAACATCTCAATGTTCATGATAGGGAAACCAAAATCATTTATCAACCAACAAGTTAGTATTATGAAGAGGCTTTACTAGGGACTCTAATTTAGTTTACAAATCACACAAGTATTAATGTTTCCTTGTTAATACTATTATAGCATGAATATAAACATTTATCATAAACACAAAGATATAATAATAACTATATTTATTATTGCCTCTAGGGCATATCTCCAACAACCTTGCCCCAAGGCAGTCCACCAACTCCATCCAGTTAGCAACACCTTCTTGGTCTAGAGATCTCCTGAATCTATTTCCACTTACTATAGACACACCTGGTCTACTATGATCTGGTGACCGATCATCGCAAATAGCAAATAGAGAGGTGAATTTGTCCGTGCCACCAGTCAAGCAAAAACATGGTGGGAGACCCAACTCGCACGTCGTGTTTAGCCCTTTCCTTGAACAGGTGTTCGACCTTGTGCATGCTCTTCCAAAACTATGAGCCCCCAGAGTCGATGACATTTAGGTTGATGGTCTCACGGAGTGTGTATAGTTTTTTGACTTATCACTATAAATGGTGTGGCAAGTGGTCACTAAAATCTTCAAACTTTTAGTGATGCCTTAAGGATGATACCACTTGAGAAAACCGTTCCTCATTCTAAATGTACAACACTTCCTTTGGTTCGTTGCGAGTTATGACTTACATGACGTGCATTCCACACTGATATTTTCCCTGTCATGGTTTTTTCTTAAAAGACAAGAAAACAAAGACCGGAGTCCTCTCTCTTCCAAATGATTTTGTATTAGTCTAATAGTCAACTATATATATGCACATTTTAATTAATTGATGGCAATGCTAGTTTTTCTACTGCAAAATACTTCCAAATTAATTGTCCATTGCCGAGAAGTGAATTTCTTAGATTGATTTCCACCTGCCCTAGGGTATATCTCTTAGGGTGCCATGGTAGACTACATGAATTTGGCATGTTTCTCCAATTGCAACAACTTTTGCCTTTTCTCGTGTTTGGTTGGATGCCAGATCTCTCCAACCATATAAGTATGCCTCTCAAATCGGTAGCTTATCCAAGGCCAAGCTATACACAACACAAAGCAATAAGATTTCATTCTTACCTATATCCGGACACATCTTTATCTCATCACTCATGTCAAATGCACTTCTTTTTCACATGTAGACAACCAAAGAGCTGTGCTTTTTGGTTGTTTGCTCCCTTGTTTCTTGTTTTTCCTTCATCTGTTTCTTCCTTGTGAGTGTTCCCGAGTCATAGTTGTATTAAGCTTTTAAGAAGGCATGCAACAAAGCGCATGGTTGGTGGAGTAATAGATATCGCTCAACCCCGGCTATATAAGCATGTCTTCCAAAGCTATAAAAGCATGTATTGTTCAGTATGTTTTTTTAGAGCTTGCTAGATCACTGGTCTATCGGTTACGGCAACTTACAAATATAAATATTTCCCTCCATTTCAGAAACAAGACAAATATAAATATTTTCATACTTAAGCTTCATGTGATAGTGCATGCCGCTCTAATAGGAATGAGACGAGTCAGGATGCTTAGACTAAGAACCACATTAATATTGTGTAATTTATGTTTAGAAATGGTGTTTTGGTGTCTCATCGTTTCCCAAGTACATATAGATCCGCACTCAAGTTGACATATTTCTTAAAAATCGAGCCAGTCACATTTAGCTTGGAGGTTGGACCATGTGTGTATAGTTTTTTGGCCTATCGCTGTAAATTCTTTGCCAAGTGGCCACTGGAATCAGCAAATTCTTCTAACTTTTATTTATGTCCCAAGGCCGACACTACTTGAGAAAAATATTTCCGATTCTTGAAAGTACAACACTTGCTTTGTTCATTGTGAGTTCTCACTCATGTGGAATTTCACACCGATATTGTCTCCCTCGCAATTTGCTTACTTCACACAAGAAAACAAAGCGCGGTATCATTTCTCTTCCAAATGATGCTAGAATTCCTCTTAGTTACTTACTTAAGCTATGGAATTTCAAATGATCCTAGAATATTTCTAGTAATTTCTCTTAATATTCTAGTAGGTAATTAAAAGCTAACCAATAGTAGGCTCAAAAGAAGTGAGCTAGGCTCACTTGGTTAGGAAAGTGGATGATGTACAACCCAACCACCGAGGCTCAAGTCCCCACGAATGCAGATTTGGGGTCTTATTATTTCAAAAACCAAAATCACTGTAGGGGCTTCCCCTACCGCATTCCTTTCAAAAAAAATCCTAGACCTAATCCTTATTCAAATTTGGAAAAGCAAAAAAAAAAAGTAAACTATCTGAATACCATGTGTTGCCATGGCCAAATGAACTTAGAACTATCAAACTAAATTAAAAAAACACATACTGGAAAATCATAATGAAGGTTAATTATCATAACTATTGTAAAATATATTTATGATCTTCATAGGAGTAGGACAAATAAAAAGTTGATCTTCATTAGGAGTTTATCGTGCAAAACAAAGTCAATGAGATCCATTAAAAATAATAAGATGAGGAAACAATTGAGGTTAAAAGAATTACTCATGGGCATTCGAATAAAGTCAATGGGCTCCTATGCATTTGAGAAATTGCAGTTCCGTATCATATTTAATGTATCCTTTTTGGAGAAAAATCTCTCTACAACTTATTGTTATATAATACTCCCTCCGATCCATATTACTTGTTGCAGAAATGGATGTATTTAGACATATTTTAGTGCTAGATACATTTAGTTCAGTGATAATTAATATGGATCGGAGGGAGTAACATCTGTATATGTCTAGCTCTAGCTGAAATCTGAAATATCCATCGGGCGACACACTGACACCTAACGGCACCAAACTCCAATTAACCATCCAATGCCCATGGCCGACGCATTGGCAACAAATTTGCATATAAACCGAAAAAAAATCCAAGGAACATAGTCCTTTCACCGGGATGCTGAAGTGCCCAAGAGCAGGTGTATGATGCGATTTTCTCTATTGCGCAGTCTCCACGACAAAAACAAGTGACTGTCTATGGAATGACCGACGGCTGTGTGAGCGTCGATTGCCTAGGTCCGACGTATCTGAATCCACTGGTTAGCGACTCACCTAGTGGCGGACCTTGGGCTGAAATTCTGGGATGGGGGCGAAATATGGGTTTTAGGCTGATTTCAATTGATAAATGGGTCAAATAGCTGTGAACAATAGTCAAATTCTACATGGGTTGGGGGGACAACCCCTTTTAGCCTCCACTGAGGTCTGCCAGTGTACTTGGCGATGTCCGATGTCCGCAAGACAGTAGGAATGGACAGTTTATCCGGGAATAATCCCACATACACAACACAAATTAGCAAGATTCTCACATGGGATCCAGACAAGAGTGTCATGTCTTTACACATGCAAAACTCGGTAGTATAATAGGAACTCTCCTTGTCCTTGCTTGATTTATTTTCTCATGTACACAAGAAAATAGCTAAGCCTTTTTGTGGGGTTTTTATTTGAGTTAAAAGGCAGTCGCCCGATTAGATAGAAAAAAGGGTATATGCAGAGGTTTATAAGCTGAGGCTCTTGCCTTTCATGCTTCTTTGTGGGGGTGGTCAAGTCATAGCATATATAATAAGCAGACTTGTAACCAATGCATGGTTGGTGAAGCAATACATGTCACACACAGCTAGCTATATAAGGATGTGTTCCCAAAGCTAAGAATGTATGGCTCGCTATACGTTCTTCATGGCTTGCTATCTAGGTTTATTTATCACCACAAACTACAAATATTCGTACAAATCTTCATACTTAGGTTCACTATGACAACCAAGAGCAAGGATTGATGGTGTGCATATTGATCGCCTATGAATGAGATGTATCAGGACTCGTGGACTGAGGCCCATATACACTTGGTGTGACACTATGTGTAGAGTGTGTGTCTTGTTATCATATTGTTGCCCCAATCCACCTTGATTGTCTCCCTGATATCACCAAAGTCGACAAACTTTTGATTGTATTTTTTGAAGAAATGGGAAAAGAAGTGAACTTTTTCCTCTTCGGAATGATGCTAGAATCCATAGTTTTTGCACATGTGTCTTTTATAGTGGTCGAGTAGTTTAATAACGCATGTATCGGGGATTCATGGGGTCATAGCCCGCACATCCTCACACATATATATATAAGGATCAGCTTACATGCGGGACTAATTACAATTGTAACAAACACCTTTAATCTGAACCGCTACGTACAAGTTTACATTAGCCTTAAATCGTAAACAACTTCCACCAGCTAATTATTAGTGGAAATGAACCTGACACTACCCACTCACGCACAGAATCAAGATCGGTCTCAATGTGCTCTGTCCTAGCATGAAAGACTGGATTCGCCTTTAGATAAGTTGCCCCAAGATTGTTCATAAGAGTGTATGCTGTTGAGTCACACCAACTTCCTTGAGTAGAGTCTATCAACATCTCAGCAGCGATGGTCAAGGAACTCGGTGAGATGGTGGAGCGGCAAAGAAAGCTCGCATGCGCGGACCATAACGCACCGTAGCATCGGTATATACCTTGTCCTTTCTTGCGTGATCACGTGTTGCCGTGCCACCATAGTGTGCAGCGGAGAGCAGCCTCTGCAGTAGACGGAGAAACATCGCCAGACCGGGATCACGGCTGAAAATTTAGCAGGTGACGATGCGGGCTGATCCGGTGGAGAGGCCCATGTCAAAATCCATGCAAGGACTAGTCGTTAAAAAATAATACTACGTGTTGGTTGATCGAATAATCGCATGAGTTTGTTCACGTCACCTTGATATATCCATATTGACATCGCCCGCTTAATGTACAGAAATCTGACACCGTGTCCGTTAACGTTTTGCCACCTAATCGTCGTCCTCTAAAAAGTTGATCTCAGATGATTTTCTGTTGCAACGGTGCAATGAATCAAATCTACATACAAGGGAACGGTCACATGGAAGGGGCGATTATCACTAGGTGAGACGGCCAAAAGCACGTGCACAACACAATGCATCTTTCTCGCGCGACAATGACGATGCCTTATGTGGCTTGACACACAGGGCATGGCACTGGCAGCCAGACCATGGTAATGCCAACTAGATTTAGGAGTGTGTCTTGGCGTACGACCTTATGGCACTTGTACCGGTATCTAGCTAAATAAAGGTTGAAAATGATAACTTGTTATGAATCCCGCAGTCTCACACTAACACTAGCTTGCAATGAAGCGTTGGTGGATTCCAAACTTTCGCATCAAAGTGTTGTATAAGACATTTTACAATAACCTAGGAGAAAACAAAGAGAACATGATAAACAGGACATGGCGATTTGGCTCCCAGGTCTAGATGCACCTATTATGAAAAATATATTTCATATAAATTTTAAAATATTGAAAAAATCCGAAACAAAATGCCAGGCGTGCATCCGAATATGCTATGTCCTCACACATAGGTATGTACAAAAAGGCACAAAATGTCTTGTGAAAAACTAGTTTGTAACATCAAAAATTGTCTTTTTTACATAATCCGTATAAAATATCTTTTTTTCGTGAAACTTAGTGTACGAACATAGAATGTCAACATATACACCTGGATTTTTTTAAAAAAAATTAACATTTTGATAACTATATTTTTGAGTTAATAACATCCTAGGTACATTAACTTGTCTTTTATGTGCAATTTCATACACAAAGTTGCAATCTGTGGTACGGAGGTACATCAACTTCTTATGCGGATTCGTTTTTGGTCCAGTTAGCCTGACATAGGCAGGTTAAGATCTTAACGTGTGACGATAGGCAGGTTAAGATTCAGAGTTCTACGCCTGACAGTTTCGCTGATACGGTTCATTGAAACTACAGCGAAGTTCGTCTGTTCAAATTAACAAGAAATTTCCAGATCGATTCCTTCGAGCTAACCCTCCTACGGCGGTGATTTGGTCCTGCGGTGGTCTTCGACGGCAGAGAACGGGCGCGTGGTAGGGGTGATTTGACCCAGAAAAACGACATGCGTAAGGCGTCCGGTTCAAACAAGAGTTGTTTGGCGGTGTCTCCAATGGCTGCCCAGCCGTCGACCAAGGGTGGCCGGGCAACGACCGCCGCCCGAGACTACCGGAAGACAACGTTGTTGTACCTCCGCCTGCGTGGCGGTCGTGAACATTGCCGAGGATGGCATGGGTTCGCCCTACATTAGAAAGGTCTACGCTGCCCGTCACCGCCTCGTGCTAAGGCTGCTCGCGATGTGGCCTCCCCTGTTCACTCCAGTCCTCTCGTGTGGCCGAATGACTGGGAGCGAGTAGACGGGCTAGTATTTTGTCTGCAGCCTCGCTCTCAGGCATCACCACAAATTGAAATTCTTGGCATGTTCTAATTCTCTCCGTGTTCTCATCTCTTTGGTATGTATCCGTAGCTCTAATCTTCTTCATGTGTATTCTTTTCAGCTTGCACCAAAGAAGTGAGTCCCCTGCAGGTTTGGCAACAACTCCAGCCTCGGCAGAGAATTTCCTTACTTTCATTTGTTTCAGAATTTAGACATCTAACTGCAGTTTTTCTCTCTCTATGCAGCTCCTGAAGTGTGTACTCATCTGTTTGTACACTGCAGATTTCACGAGCTACTGATCAGTTTGCGTTAGATTCAAACATAGTATACAGTTAGTGACTCTGCTTCTCATATGATGAAATCCTATGTGCACTTATCATATGAACTGAACCGAACTCAGAAGGAGAAGAAAGAAACCGGTGGGAACTTTACTGAACATGTACACGAGAAGCTCTATGCATTAGGATACTTCGTAACTGAATATATGACTAAGTGGTCCATTCCATCACCCGACACTCAAGTTTGTGTACCCTTTTACCACAATTTGCAAGTTTGTGTATGAAACTGCACGTCCAGGGCAAGTTAGTGTATTGGGGGTGTTATTAACTCTATATTTTTAGTAGTGGGTGCATCTACACCTGGGAGCCAAAGTGGATTTCCGTGATAAACATAGTTATTGTAACCAGAGCAAAATTGCATAATCACAGAGATCACTCTAACCTAATAGGTGATCAGAGCTTATGGCATGTCAAAGTGGTAAAGTAGCTAGTTGTCTCATTTGTTGTTCTCAATCCGTGGTGGTTTCAGTAATCTGCCTCTTAACATCACCGGCACATTGCTTTGCGTGGGAGCAATCTGAAATGGAAACCCATCGCGCTCCTCTCGCCCCCCCCCCCCCCCCCCCCCCCTCCCCGAGGCGAGAATAGTCTGGCTGGTCTTTAGTGGGAGTGCCGGAGTGGGGTGCAGCTCGCCGGTCGGAGTAGCAGCAGCAAGACGGAGCGAAATTAAGACGCGGAGAAGGGGATTGGAGAGGAGGGTCAAGCTATCGAGGGGAGAAGAACGGGATTGAGGAGCAGGATCAAGGGACAAGGATGTAGACCAATCGATTGATCGAATTGGAGGATGACTTAGCGATCTGCCGCCGATGACGCCATCGAGGGCACAGGCGTATGCGATACGGCACGGTTTGCTTCGTCCCTGTGTGGTCAAATTGGGGGAAATCGGAAAAAGGGAATGATCTGCTCTTGGTTTCGGCCTGGCTGCCGACTAATACGTACTCCCTCCGTTTACAAATGTAAGATGTTTTAGGTTTGTAAAGGAGATGTATCTAGACATGTTTTAGTGTATAGGTTTAAATGAATCTAGACACTAAAAGATGTCTAGATACATCTCATTTATAAAACTAAAACATCTTATATTTTCAAACGGAGGGAGTAGTAAATTTGGAAAGGGGGGTCGCAGCCCAGTATCGCCTCCATTACCCTCCGCCAGTGTCCACATCGTCATGTTTTAGGTGTAATTTAGAAGTTTCATGTTGAAATGTTGTAAAAAAAATTAATTTGAATGGGTCCCACCGTGCCCTATTTTAGGGCATCTAAAGTTTCACTACCACCCTATCTTCATCATCTGAAACGGCAACGGCATTTTTTTTGTTGCCTAAAACCCTAGAAAGTGGTGCCAAAAATAAAAAGGTGGTGTCTAATAATAAGATACTCTTAGTCGCATCAGTGAGTATCTAGAATATGTCAAAGCACTGGCGGAGCCAGCTCAATCACTGAGCCTAGGCAGGCTTTGTATCCAGCTGTATTGACCAAGATTTGTCCTAAAAATTTCTTACTTAACCTAGCGATATTCTCGAAACCACAAAGATAATTAGCAGCTAGAGCTCGGGCAGCCGCCCGGACATGCCGGCCTGTAGCTTCGCCACTGTGTCAAAGTCCACACATAAATTAGCATTACGTGTTGGTCCATTGATGCCACTATTATGTTTTTCGTTGGTGTGGTGGTATTTAACCGTGCGTTCTAGACCTGCATATCTCTAGACTCTGGGTTTTTTAGAACACATACAGCCCGACCTTTTTGACATTAAATTAATAAAGCCAGAGTCTTACAACACACAATCACAACTGCTAACGAAAGCAGCACAAATCTATACTCCTATATAGTGTACCAATCTTGAACTAGAGTTTTGAACCAAATCTACCCGTTCATTGGAGTCAATCTAAGCGCTAAAAGTGAAGGGTTCGCAGTGTACAGTGTTGGGCAAAGTCATCCACAACTTTCTAGGACGTTCTTGCTCACTGAATAAAGAAATCAATTGAACCACTAAAAGGCTGGTTCTAAAAGCGTCCAAACGATATTGTGGACCTGGCCCAACAACAAAAAGCTTCACACAGTGTCACCTGCACAAGAATTTGGTGCTAAAAAGACAACGTGCACAAGAATTTGCCTTTTTTTTAAACGGGATCTTTGCTATCCGGCTTTTCTTGCTAACCTTTTAGCAGTACCTTTGCAATGTCTGGTTTCTCTATTACCAAAACATGATCGTTGTACTAATCTAAAACTACTAACAAACCAATAACTTTTACAGATATAATAGATCTTTAGAGCTTGGAAGCAAATCGTTGGACCTTGTAAAATTGAAAAATGCAAAGCACGTGCATAGTACTAGTACGACATAGATAGCTTAGCACAACCAGCATAACATGGCAGCACTTTCCACGGACAAAGTACAACTAGGGTGATAAGACCAGCCACAGTATGCTTCAAAAGCGGTTCTTAGCAATCTCTCTCCTCTCTTTGAATCGGCTCAATGCAAAGTAGAGCATCGACTCATGTTGTGTGACACAAGAAGCGAACTAATAAGTTGAGTCGCTTCTTTGCATGCAATTGTGGGACCAAGTGGCTGAACTATGAGGGAAAAACCTGGTGCATGCATGAAGTAGATAAAAAGAATGGGGCCCATGACCGATTCCATACACTACGGCATAAGTAAAGCGGTTCCAACCTCTGACATACATTGTGTTGAACCGGCTCAACGATGTGGTTGATCTAACACTTGTGACAAGCAGAAAAGCGCAACAAGAAACTAAGGAGCATTTGGGGATGTAGCGACAATAGTCGCTGCAGTAGCTTGCGGAGGCGAAAACATCTCGTGATGTAGTTGGCGAAGCAGATCCAGCAGCACCTACACGCCATCTAGGTCTTCATTCTTGAACAGAGGTCTCCAAAGCTGCAAGAAGATGATCAATTTGAAATTACAATCAGCTGGTTTTTTAAGGAAGACGTGCTTAGTGGTAAATTTGTTTCTAATATTCCATAGAGCCCAACTATAGGCTGCAAACAGAGACCACATACTAGTCTCCTAGTTTTAAAAGTGAGAGAGAGAATAGTATTAAGGAAATCCTCAAAAGAGTTTAGGTTCCTATTGACATTCAGCATGTTCCTAATACCACTCCAACAAAATTTAGCCAACACACAACCAAAGAAAATATGTGAAAAAGTCTCAGTATGCCCACATAGACAACACTTTCCATCAGTAGGACCGTGGCGATCCTAGATCAATTCATTGGCAGGAAAGCGCCCTCTAGCAATCTGCCAAGTGAAGATCTTTATCTTGAGGACTAAGACCGCTTTCACATTTTATCCTTGAGAGATTTAGTGCCTTGAATCAATTTCCTATATATAGATGCTACTGTAAACGTCCCAGACAGCTCCAGCGCCTAAGAAATGGAGTCCCTTTCCTCTGAGAGTTGGCAATCCGTAAGCTCCTGGACCAGCAGGTGCCATAAGGCAAGTTTTTCCTCCCCAAAGGTTGTTCTAAAGCCTAAGTTCCCTCCCTTAGGATTTAAGGCTTGGGAAACCTTAATTGGCGGGTCAGAGCAAATATCAAAAAGTTTGGCGTATCTCTCAGGAAGTGGCGCCTCTCCAGTCCACCAGTCAGTCCAGAAGCATATCCGAGAGCCTTCTTTGAGCTTGAATTTCACTCCCAACTTGAACAAGTGTTTAATTCTGTTAAGAATTCTCCAGAATTGTGATCCACCCTAGTATTACACATTAAGGATGTGGGAGACATTGTTATACTTGGCCAGGATCAAGAGATGCCAGATGATGTGCTCTTCTAAGGGATTTAGTAGACATCGAATCCACTTTATCATAAGAGAAACGTTGAGAATTCTGAAATTTACAAACCCAAGACCACCCAGGTCTTTAGGTTTACAAATTTCAGGCCAACATACCCAGTGGTACTTCCTCTTGTTGCCGACCTCTTCCCAAAAAAACTGGTCGTCAAAACCTGCATGGGTACCATCTGCAAGCAGGAACAGACCAATGGAGTAGATGGGAAAGCTAGAAATGGAAGAGTTAATCCAGGCCAGTCTAGCAACAGAAGACATAAACATTTCTAACTAAGGCTCAACCCTTTTCCCTACAATGCTGATGAGGTTGTACTAGTCAGCCATTGTAAGGTTTCTGTCTGCGATTGGGAAACCTAAGTAAGAGAAAGGGAAGCTTCCCACTTTGCAGTTCAAGAGCCGAGCAGTCCTATTTTATTTGACTTGGTCTACCTCTAACACAAACACCTCGCTCTTGAGGAAGTTAATCTTTAAACCTGAGATGATTTCGAAGCAAATGAGTAAGAATTTCAGGTTGCTAAGAAAAACATCATTAAGCTCTACAAAGAGAATTGTGTCATCCGTGTATTGCAGGTGGGACACTCCCCCTGGGATTAGGTGTGACACTACTCCTTTGATGTGACCCACCAGTGTAGCCAGGGCCGGTCCTGAGATTTTGGGGGCCCGGGGCAAAACTAAAATTTTGGGCCCCTTAGTATAAATTTTTATGCATATATGAAATGATGAAAACTAAATATTTTAAGTACACTTCCAACTATAATCTTCATATAAAAATAACAATGTTTACTTGATACCTTAAAATTTACTCCAAAAATTCCTAGAAGGAAAGTCTGTGGCGATGAAATCAATATCAATCTCGTCTACTAACTTCTTCTCAATGCATAAACTTGCCAAATCAGTTAACCTCTCAGACATTAAAGATCTCAAATAGTTCTTCAGTTACTCACATTGTCATCATCTACGTCGATATGAACATCGTCTTCTGTACCGACGACATTATCTTCTGGATCAACATTAGTCTGTTTCCCCACAAGAACTAGCGCCAACTCATCTCAATTCCGCGAAGTGCTTGTGTTGCTCTTCAAAAATTTATGAAAATATCCTCTTTGTTATTCTATTAATTTCTTCCCTTGTTGTCTCTTTTTCTTTTCTGAGCACCGGTATTCGGGCGCTATAATCAGTTAACCTCGGACGCTACAAACAAGAACAACAATCAGGTACTAATTAGAATTATGAACTAAGAATTAGGGCGAGCGTAACCAGCAGAGGTATGGGCTAGGCATGGGTGGAGAGAGAACTAGTAGGAGACCGAGGGTCGATCTTCGTCTCGTCGATGGACATCGTGGAATCGCGCCTGGCGGTGGTGGTCGATCGTCGACGCAAAGAGCAAAGGACTGAAGGACAATCCGATCCAGGGAGGCATGGAGTCAGGGACCAGGGGGAACGTCGAAGCAACGACAGGCTTGTGACGGGAGACTTCAGACTCATGAGTCGGGAAACGAGTAGTAATCGACGCTAGGAGTCCTAGGACTTGACGACCTGTCCTGACTGGGAAGTGGGAAGCGATCGTCGTCTCATCGATCTCGAAGGAAGTGACAGATCTGTGTTGATCAATGCCTAGAAGTCAAGGCGTTTGGCGTCCACATTCTGATAGAAAAAAAAACTTTTTTTAGATGTATACTAGAACTATATTTTTTTTGGCCCTTATTTTTTGGGGCTCAAGACGGCTGCCCCGCTAGTCCCCCCTCATGGCCGGCCCTGGGTGTAGCAGAATCCAAGATTGCTGCTAGCGCATCCGCCATGAAGTCGAACAGACGAGAGGAGATAGGATCACCCCTGACGTACTCCCCTATTATTTCTGAAGTAAGGACCTACGATCCCGTTGACAACTCCGGCACATTGCTTTGCGTATGAGAAATATGAAATGTCCATCTCAGGCGATGCATTGGCACCAAACTCCAATTAACCATCTACCATTGGCTCTTGCCCATGGCCGATCGACGCATTGGAAACAAATTTGCATATAAGCCAAAGGAAAAACAAAAATCCTGCGGACAAAGGAATGATGCTTTTTTTTTACGAGAGGCAGCAGGTCGTTTTCACCAAGAAACTGACGTGCCCAGTAGCAGGTGTACAAATGCAACTTTCTCTACTACCCAGTCGGCAGCAGTCTAACAAATGATCGGCTACGGTACGGCCACGACGACGACGGCCGCGCCATCGCCGCTGGCCTCCGTGCGCGGCCAGAGCGCGCCACGGCAGAGCGGGCACGTCCGGCGCGTGCGGATCCACCGGTCGGCGTCGCACCCGGCATGGAAGAAATGGCCGCACGCCGGCACCACGCGCACCAGCTCGTCGGGGGCCTTGGCGTACTCCGACTGGCAGAACACGCAGCAGCGCTGCCGCTCTCTCGCCTCCATGCCCGTCCGCGCGTACGCCACCAGCGTGTCGTCGCCCAGCGCGCGCTCCACGTCGTCGTCGGTGCCGTGGCGGCGGCAGGCGCCCGAGGCCGCGGCGGCGAGCGCGACGATGAGCACCGCCACGGCGACCACCGCGGCTACCTCCAGGTCGAGCCCTACGTCGGGGCTCATGTCTTCCCTGTTGGCCTGATCGATCGGACGGCAATGCGCGTGGGCGTGGCCCCTTCCCTTTCTTGGTCTGACCTTGCTTTGTATCTTCTCAGCTAACCAAATAAACGGCAATACCAGTGGCCTTCTTTTCCGTGCCTCTCCTCACTCGGCAAATCCAGCGCTGCTTTTCTACTAGATGCTGCCTGCTTCCTACTACTAGAATCTTTCAGCAAATTTCCTTCTTGCCGTGGCCAATTAGCTCACGTTACAAGTTTCTTATATGTGTCATCGATGTCTATGTGTGCGTGGTTCCCATCTTTCTACTCTTCCCCGGGTTGTTGCAAAACTTTGGAAGGTTCTTTTTATCAAACTTTGGAAGTTCGTTTAAAGCTATTTGCCTACATATGTGAGCAATATCATGACTCTGCTTTTCACCTAGTACTAGCATTTAGAAAATCTTGATTTCTAAATCACATTTCTGCATCTGTGGAGAATCCATGCTGACTTCGTCCTGGTCACCAGCAGGAAACCATCGCGCATGCCAGGTTCCTTCCTTTGTACTTTTCCCCGTGCCGTTGCAAAACATGGGAAGGTCCTTTTACTGTAACCAATGGAGAGTATCCTTTCCACCTAGCATTTGCTTATATGAGCAATATCATGACTTCCTTTTTCACATAGCATTTGACTAAACCCAGTCTAGAGTAAAAAAAAATTGGGATTTCAAGATCGAGTTTCCGAGAGAGGTCATTTACGATCTAAGTGACAGCAACTCTAATAAATGGCAATGGATACGCTATATAACCACCTAACAAATGAAGAACAGCCAGCAGAAACATTGCCACAAAATAAGCATAAGAAAGTGCAGAACCAAAGGATTCAGATCAATATCCAAACGCCAGCACATTACAAGGTCAAGATAACAATCTCTATAACTCCAGCAAGATACCCAAAACAGAATGAAACAGGTCCCTTCTGCCGAGTGCCAAACTTTAACAAAAATGCACGTTGCAAGACTACGCTGCTGCTGCTGCGGTTGACAACAATCTTCACTCGTCGTCGTCCTCATCATCATCAGCGGCACCAGCAGAGGAGTTGAGGGCGTTGAGCCTTTCCACGAGGCTGGCCTTCCTCTGCTCGTAGGTCAGCTTCTTGAGGTTGAACCTGCATCGAGAAGCAAAGTTAAGATGATACTGGTATACACATGTGGTGAAATCTGTGAACTAGACTCGCAAGAGATGCTATAAATGAACAGTTAGCAAAGTATCACCTCTTGTGTGTCTTCGGAGGCTCCTTGGACGATTTGACCAGGCTGGGATCAGCACGGATGGCGGCATGAACCTTCTTGTAAATTTCCTCCATGTTATCAGCAGAGATTCCCTTCTTGATGTACTCACTGAAGTGCGACTGGTACTTCTCTGGTTCCTCCTCAGCTAGTGTCTGGAATAAGACAGTGCACAAGTTAAGAGAACAAGTAAATGTTGTTCAAATATAACAATGCGCATTGCTTTAGATACCAGAGCAGGAACACCAGGGAATGGAACCGGTCAACATTACAATAATAATGAACAAGCAGCTGTTTCAACTCACCCTCATGTAGTCAGCAACATGTCCTCCAAAGATGTACTTGCGGTGAACCTCAGCATCCAGCTTCTTATCATCCTTCTTGAAACCAGCAAATCTCTTGTCGCTGTGGGGAATGTCAATACCACCATCCAAAGCTCCCTGCACAAACAAAAAGAATTACTTACACCATGGACTAGGCAGCAAACAGAAATAGAACAAAGGCCATCATGCTATGAAAGGATACACCAGCCTATTTCAAAACAAAAATGCTCTGCAAGTGTAATTAATAATGAGTTAGATATAACTGCATGCAAATTGAAGACAAGAACCATCTAATTCCAGAAGATAATTAGCATATTAAGCCTACACAAGAAAATTAATTAGTAAAAGAAAAATCTGTTCCTGACCTATGGTGTGAATTAACAACTATTATAAGATAACTCACAAATCAAGACTCATGGTGAACAGCCTCAAACATTCATGTCAAAAGCTTGCATGTATGTACAAGAATACGATCATGCCATACCAGCATCACATACCTTAAGTGCACCAAACACACGGTTCCCAGTAGTGGTCCTAAGAAGACCAACATCCAAGAGCGCACGGAAAGGACTCCTCTCACCAGATGGCTCAATAGAAAAGTCCTCCCCAGAGGCCTGAGATCAGAACCACCATGTGTTTATCAGAGGAAGCTACAAGTGATACAATTATTTATGAATAAAATGTTAAAAACTAAATTTTACCTCAACGTTGCCCTCATAGTCCTGATCCAAATCACGGCACTTGAGCACACGACGAGCCAAAAGCAGACCAGTGCAGTAGGCTACATGACGGATTCAGAAAATTAAATTTAGATGCCATGAATATATATCATATCAAAGTCACAGGATCCACTATGGGCACTGCTTCACTAGATGAATTTTACCTGCAGCATAGTTGGTGAGGCCAACTTCAAGACCATATCGGGGCAGCTCATGAGAGTAGGCAGCAGCCATCACGATGTCACCAGCAATGGTGGCGTGAACAATCTGGGCAGAGACATCCTTGTTGGTGAAGCGCACAACAAAGCGGTACTTTGGTGTGTTGTACTTGTTCTTGTCCTGGGTAGTGAGCCTCAGCCTGGCCCTGTAGTCAGTCTTCCCCTCTGAGGAAACAATGGCAAAGGGTTAACACCCAGTCAAAATCAGTGCCAAACAACAGAAGTAGCAAAGTAAAGGAGTCAGGGGATTTGGTTTAAACATACGTCTCCTTCTCTTGTACTTGACTTGGAAACGCTTGGAGTAGGCCCTTGGCTTCTGGTTCTTGACGAACACCTAGAAGATACATTCAAAAGAAGTGCATGAATACACAAACCGGTCATAAACGCTAAATATCATGCTACAAATCTATCAGGCGGCAGAAAGGAACGTGTCAGACTAAAATATTCAGTGGTATGTAAGAGGTAGTTCTAGCAAATGATCAACAGGAACCTAATGGAAGCTCCACACTTCATAAATAAGTTGCCCTTTCTAGACTAACGCGAGAAGCCCAACTCTACTGACCTAGTACTAGCCATTCAAGATGCTGATGAATGCGGTCTAAGAAATGGAAATATTACCAGACAGCATGATTTGAGCGAAAAACCCTAGAAAACGTAACAATAAGCATCACATACGCACAGATTAAGTCTAGATCTACCAGATTCCGCGGGCTGGGAGCACGATTCCTCCACGAAACAGAGGAAAACCTCGGCAAATCTCACTGCGCGTGCTACCTAAAGCCCTTGAGTTACTAGCAGAGCCTACTCGAGACATCAGAAACCTAGGCGACGATGGTTCCTGGACCGGAGGTGCACGAGAGCCGGCCGCTACGGGCAGATCGAAGCAGAAGCAACTGGCGAGGAGAAGGGGGAGAGATCGTGAACGTACCATCTCGCCTGCGAGGAAGGAGCTCCTGGGAAAAGAGACGGCGGCGGCGCGGGCGGGGCGAGAGAAGGGCTGGAGAGCGAGGGCTGCGTGGTTGAGCTTATATATAGGAGGACATGGGCCTGGCTGCTTGCTGGGCCCTGCGACGGGTCGCTTGGGCTACGAAGGATGGTAGAGGCATTCGCTAATGGGCTTCTTCAAGTCTGGTTGCTAGCCCATCAATTATTTTCCGTTTCTTTTTCCTTCCTCGGGCGAGACCGCGAGAGGGATGAAAACAAACGCAAGCGCGCTGTTGCAGAGCAGTTGCTCTTTCCGTCGCTCGTCTTCCATCTCCGTCCGAGAGATCTCCTCATCCATGGCGATGGCGATGCAGTTTCAACTCGCGGCCCTCCTGGCCGGCTGCATCATCCTCGCCGTGCCGCTCGCCGTGGCGGCGACCGACCACGTCATCGGGGACACGATCTGGTCCATCCCTACGAGCAACGACCACTACCGCGTCTGGGCGAGCAACCGGACGTTCTACGTCGACGACAACCTCGGTGAGCCACCACCACCATCCGTCCATCCGTCTCTCGAGCGTTACCAAAGAACGCAACCATGAACTACCTGTTTGTGCGTGCCTGTGCAGTGTTCAGGTTCGACACCGGAATGTACAACGTGGTGCAGGTAGGCAGGGGGGAGTACGACCGCTGCGAGGCCGAGGACCCCTACAGGATTTTCGACACCAGCCCCGCCGTCATCCACCTCGACTTCGCCGACGTTCGCTGGTTCGTCTCCTCCATCGGCAACTACTGCAACCTCGGCGTCAAGATCTGGATCCCGGCACAGAAGAGAAGCTACCTTCCATAAAACTTATCCCACCGCATTCTGCAGTGTATCTTGCTGTTACCATCTTTCATTCGTCCTGAATCTGACAATATATGTACTAGTAGTACCTTTGTTGCAAATTATAAGAAGTTTTAGAAGGCTAATTTGGAACAGAGGGTTATGTTTTATGTGCATACTACCATTTGCATAGATTCAGTTATTCCAAGAAATAGCTATTTGCTAACAGCTAGCAATTGAAATAGATAGTAATAATGTGTGTAGGAGGACGCAAAAAACCACAAACGTACTTGCATAATCGTTTAGACAAACATATTCAGACAGCGTAGATTGTAGTTTCCACACAAACATATTACCATTATAGGAAGCACTATTACTACAGCAGAAGGCAAGGAAGATACAGTCCTGGCGCCATACGCCCCTAAATCAGCTTCATCAACACCACCCCCGAAACAAGAGAACGGGCATTCTTAGATCCAAAAAACCTTGCTGCCATCATATGACTTTGCGCAGCAATGACGAGTTCCTAGACAATGTACTCGCGCTTGCTTACTGCTGTGCGCACTGCACTCTTTGCCCACCGCCTCCAGGCATCTCATCATCCTCGTCGTACGCCTCCTGAGCAGCATGGGCGGCTTTCCTGCGCATCTCCTCCTCGATGTTGTTGACATCATGCATTGTTGTCTCCTCGCATTCATCAAGCTCCATGTCAGTCAGCTTGGACGCGGGCTTTGGTGGAAGCACGGCCTCGAGAGCCTTGCACTGGTCAGGTGCCAGCGAGTCGGGGAAGTCTACGGTGAAATGAATGTAGAGCTTGCCCTTCATGAAAGGCCTCTGGTACATGGGCATCCCCTCGTCACTGATTGCCTTGAATGAATCTGCTCAAACAAGGATTGTCAGCAAGTAAATCTGCGTAAAGTAGAACTGCCCCGGGCCTAAGATCTGCAAGGTCTTACCAGGCTTAACAACTTCACCAGGGTTCGACTTAATGAGCAGCTGCCTGTTGTCCAGATGGGTCAGAACAAGTTGGAACCCACAGAGAGCTTCAGTGAGAGATATGGTGTGCTCATAGAAGAGATCATCGCCCTTCCGCTTGAACTTCGGGTGTTCCTTCTGCTGGACGACAAATACTATGTCTCCAGTAACAGTATCAGGCTGCAAAACAAACCACTGTGTCAATTTCTGGACACAAAGGGTATAAGTAGTACAGACTATATCATAGACTGAACAGCCATACCGCTTCATCAGCTTCTCCAGGGAAGGTGATCTTCTGGTTGTGTTGCATCCCCTTCTCGACATGAACCTCCAGAACCTTCTTCTCCTGAAGAACCTTCTCACCCTTGCAGCCTGGGCAGCGATCCTTGTCATTAATACTCTCTCCAGTGCCCCTGCACTCATTGCAAGGCTGCTGCATCTGCTGTATCATGGAAGGCCCCAGCTGGCGGATAGTGACTTTCATGCCTGAACCCTGGCAACCTGGGCACCTCATGGAAGCACCAGACTTGGAGCCCTTGCTGAAATAAACATGCAAGTATGTTAAAGAGCAGAATTGGAAGAAAAAAATGGCCAGCTGGGTTAGTTGGAATGGACAAATAAGACTTACCCCTTGCACTTGGAGCAGAGGACACTACGGGAAAGAGAGAGCTTCTTTGAGGTACCATTGTAAAGATCTTCTAGAGAAGCTTTCAGTGGATGAACAACATCCTCCCCCCTCCTTTGCCTTCTGCCCCTGCTGCTGCCACCACCACCACCTGTGCACAAAATATGCATATGCAATTTATTTCCACATGGACTTTAACGAGTTCGACGGTCAAAGAGGAAAACAGGTTGTCTTCAAACAATACCTCCAAAAGAGGGCCCAAAGAATGATGAGAAGATGTCAAATGGATCAACTCCACCTCCTCCCCCTCCCATTCCTTCCTTGAGAGCATCTTCACCATACTGATCATAGATCTCACGCTTCTCAGGGTCACTCAAAACCTCATAAGCTTGTGCAAGCTCCTTGAACTGAAATGAAATTAAACAGCAAATACAACAAAAATAAGCCTTTCATTCTGCAGATCATGATAAACAGCAAGCAAGTTTAGCACAAGAACTAAAACAGTAAAGAAAGAGAGGCAATATACAGCTGTGCTCATTAAATAACATTTGACCCTTTTAATGCAGATACCCAGCTATGTTCAACAAACATGTTATCAATTCAAAGAGTAAAATTTGGTGAATCTAAACCAAGTACAGAAGTACCATGACACACAACATAAGCAAAAAAAATGATCATACATCTTATTATACAACGCTATCAAGTAGCAGAGCACATATTTTAGATTTGTCAGACATATGGCAAGATAACTAAGAAGCATTATGATAAGCGTCGTACCTAAGAAAATAAAATTGCATCACACAGACCTAAGGTTTAACAGATATAAAACCCCAATCGATAATAATGATGACCTGATAGAACATCATCCAAACAAACTTGAATTATTTATCAAAGGAGTATGTGTAACCTCATATGTAGGTGCACTTTAGGAAAACATATATGTTCCACATACATGTCGTATGATACAAGCTCCACATAAAGCCAAAAGCACATAATAAAGGTGAAAGATCTTTGAAAAATAAAATATTCTTGGCCTGAAAAGCAGATTAGACCACGGCATATCATTTTCAGCCAACAGCATTGGATTTGGCACTACAGTCATGAAAGTGTGTAACCGACCCATGCACAACTATCAGCAGGGACACCATGCATGACTAACAGACAAACTAGCTAAAACATGGGCTCCCATGATATGGCCATGTTGCATGCCCCACAAAGCTGCCGTATTGTTGCCATTCCTAGCAAGTACAATAACTGAGCACAATCAGTGTCAAGGGATGGTAGAATGTATCTGAAGTGATGCATGAACATAGAATATCTTTATCACGGAAACGGAAAGGAGAGCCATAAATCTTCTCAAAAGTTGATCGCCTTAACTAGCATTGTAGCAAACCATCTAGAAAATGATTATCCCTGGGTGAATCCCAGAAATGGGTACTATCCAGCCACGAGGATAAATAAACTAGCCAAACTGACACAATTGAACACAAGAAGCTGGATACTTGGCCTCACTTACGCTAAAGGAATAGTTCCTATGTCTTGCTTTTAACGTGCAGAAGGAAATAACTGCTCCTGATCACATCCCCCCAAGATGGCGATCATGATCGCAGCACATGAAACCCCAACGAACCACTAGAGCTAGAAGACCCTGATCAGACACCGCAGCTCCTCGAGGGATCGCGGCAGAACCAGACAGTCAAACCCACAACGAAATTCGCAGAGGAACCACATCGCATATACATCTACACTAACGTGAATACATGCATCACACGACCCGATCTATCTACCAGAACAGATCATACCAGATCGCGCCGTACGGACCCAAAAAGTAGACACGGCACGCGGCTGAGATCCGATCATGGGAGGGAGGGAGGGGGAAGAGGGGTAGAACCTTCTCGGGGTCCCCGCCCTTGTCGGGGTGGTTCTTGATGGCGGCCTTGCGGTAGGCCTTCTTGAGCTCGTCCGGGGCGGCGGTCTTGGGCACCCCGAGGATCTCGTAGTACTTGGTGTTGTCGCTCTTCTTGGGCGCGCGGCCGAACATCTTCGCCGCCGGTGGTGGTGGGGTTAGCCGCTACCCTCCTCGCGTGCCGCCGCTGGCCTCACCTGCGGGGGGTGGGTGGGGCAGGAGCGGGGCGGAGCAGAGGAGAGGAGGAGGCGGTCAAAGTGGGGCGGCCGGACGGAGCGAGTGAGAGAGGGTTTGGTCCCCTGGATACGCCAGGGCTAATGTAGAGACAGGAATGCGTAACCGATGTTGCGGTGGCGTACTCCGTGCTGTGGACCGCGACGCGGACCCGGATTGGTTGTTGTTTTCGAGGGAGGCTCGGGCCCTGGACTGTTGGATCGGGTTCGGTCACCGGAACGAGATTTCAGCCCGGATGCGGTAGTTGTGGGCCGGGCTGCCATGCTGCCATGCTGCTGATTCAGGGATTTCCTCTGCTAAAAAAAAGGATTTCCTAGGGCCTTTTGTTCCACGTCCCAACTCCCAAGCCACGCGTTCTCCGTTTTTTGGTAGATTGTGTTGCATAGCTTGGACTAAAATCGATCTACTCAGCCATCAAGTTCGGCGTTCGCAATTACTTCTTTGGCATCTAATTTTTAGACTAGTCACAATGGAAAGTATCATCTTCATCCGCTTGACCATACCTAAACACATGCACTTTAGTAGAGAGTTGTAGATGTATTCGTCTACATCCATCAAAAGTTCAAAACAAAAAACTTACAACATGGGAGTTGTGTGGAATAGCGAGGTTAAGCTACCTTTGAAAGAAAATTTCAAACGATTGAGCATGTGCAACGAATCTAAAGAAATACGTCAAAAAAACTCCAAACAAGAACACGGATCTGAGAAGATACAATTAAAAAGCTCGATTCCAATTATCAAAACAGAAACACGTCATCAACATACATCTATTTTATGTAGAGCTTATTTTAAATTGAACCATGGTTGAACGAATAGACAAAGGAGAGGAAGAAAGGTGGGAGGAAAGAGACAAAGGAAGATGAGAGTAAGCAAAGCTAGCACGCAACCTGCTAAAAAACATAGTTGATTCCCCAGGTTCGAGGTGATTTAAGGTTCGTGGCCGGCCAGCAATCAACCTCCTAGTTCTACGGTTCTACTAAAGTTGGCGTAGTATTTGAGTCTTGTATTCCCACAAGTTTATCATAGTAGGGTCAAGGATGGTTCATATCATATGAAACCCCTTTTATGATAATTACTTCCTCCGATCCGTATTAGTTGATTTAGATTTGTCTAGATATATACGACTGTATGTTTTAGTGCTAGATATTTCTGTATCTAGACAAATTTGAGTCAACTAATATGGGTTCAAAAAATATTAAAAGATGAATAATAGAAGTACATCTAAATTTATTTCCTTCTTGGATCCACTAACAAAACAACACCGTAAGATAAAAAGAGCAATGCTCCTTATTTGCCATTATTACGGTACACGGGGCAACTTAACAAGCAGCAGTGGCACTAAGAACACGAAAGTTCACTGGGGCTTCCGAGGAGTACGTGATCTGTACTGGAGACTTCATGCTGATGGTTCGCCTGAGGCTGCACATCCCGCTGCGGTCCACGTCCACAAAATTCTTATCTGGATGCAGAATGCTGTTCTGGAGGCCGTCGCATGAGAAGTGCACGTCCTTCACCCCGCAAGAACAGGATGTCCAGAACACCGCCACATAGACCTGTTGCTTCTCAATGACGGTACTAATCTTGAATACCTTGATGGCTATGTCAGACATGTCACAAGATTTCTAGGCATCACCTGTATATATGCATCCATAAAACTAGTCACTCAAGACTGAGCAGCATATCTACTTCCTCCGTTTAAAAATAGATGTCGTAGATTTTTCAAAATTTAGATGAATCTATATACTAAATAAAGTTTAGATTCATCTAAATTTTAACAAACCCACGATATCTATTTTGAGATGGAGGAAGTATTTGATTATGAATGTAACCGATTCTAGAAATGTACCTGTATATAGGTGGCAGAGAAGGGTAGCAAGGAGGAACATGAGAGCCATAGCATTAGACATGGTTTCGTTTCACTTATGTTTCTTCCCTATATGGGTGGTATATATAGCGCTCGCAAGAGGCCATAAGATTTGATTCAATAATATTAATTGTTTGATAAAACATTTAAAATATTAAATGCGTGTAATAAATTCTTGCTATGCAAATCTTTTGAGATAAATGTAAAATATAAATAATGACAAAAATGAGGAAGTAAATAATATCCATACCATAAAGCAGTCAAGATGTGCACCACGAAATAATATGATACTCTCTCCATACCGGTTTAAAGGGCTAGCACGTAGTCCAATAAAAAAGTTTATTTATAAGTTTGATCAACAAAATATGAATTATAAATTTTAAAAATTATACCATTGGATTCATATTCAAAATATATTTTCAATGATATAATTTTTGTGACATACAATTCTTATTTCGGTGGCTAAATATATGGTTAAATTTTTTTCTTAGACTACGTGACGGCCCTTTAAACCGGTATAGAGGGAGTACAATTATTCACGCTTTTAATTTTATAGGTTTCGGTTTACTATTTGATCATGACATGGTGATTTTCTTTTTTATTTTCTTATAATTATAAAACAAGATGCCCACCACGAAGTCTCTTTTTTTGTGTGAGCCTCGTTGATACAAAATGGTTCTAAAAAGGGGGTTATAGGTCATATGATTAAAAAGGGTCATTTTCTAGGGTGGGTTTCGCACCATATTTTGGAGAAAAAATTACTCAAACAGTTTGGAAATACTTAGTATTTGTTTTCCGAGAGTGTGATCAAACAAACTTTGATAATTCAATCGTGGAGATTCAACTGAGCATGATGCCACAATCCGGTTTCTAATTTGATTTTAAAATTATGCGAATTAGAGGGGTCTTAGGAGATTCAAGAATAATTAGGTACCAAAATATATTTAAACGGAACTTGCCCATAAAGTGGGTGGTAAGGGACAAAAATGTATGGTATCAAATTGTTATATTCCTACCCGCAAAAAAAATTGTGGTGTTCCTGTTGCAACACTCTAATTTCTCCTTTTCTACTATTCTTTTATATTTTGTTTGCTTCAAAGAAATAACAAGTAAAGTAGAGAATACTAAACAAATTCTGAAGGTAGAAAGGAACAGAAGAGGACACAAAACGTGGCAAACAAGGAGAGAGAGGGTGGAAATAAGGACCGCAAACCGAGTGGAGTTCAAGCGAGTTAGACTAGGCATAGCTCAACTCATACTTAAATATGAGCGAGATGAGATTGTGTTGAGTTAAAGGTCGAGATGTAAAACTTGGTTCATGCTCCTCTCATCATGATTTCGACTCGATCTCGAGCTAGATTGGAGACGACAAAATCAATAATGTCTACTATTAGAAGTAAGAAAAATCTCATCCACACCATATAGAAGGACAAAAAACTAACCTTCCATATTTTCTTCATCAAATCCCACCAACAATAGAGTAAATAAATTGCATCTAGAACATTTAAGGCAATAATTTATTATTTATAATATATAACATACTTATTAAACATAATGCTTTTTTGAGCTATCAAGCTAAATTAAGAAAGGTAGTGTTGGCTCTCAGATCATCTCATTTTTCAATCGAGCTATATAAGGGCACTCATACCCGGCTCATTTCTCTTCGAGACGATCTCCAATTCCTCGAAAAGTGAGCTAGCCATGTAGAACAATCATGTTAGGAAAGAGTATTTTATGTCAATGTATAGACTGACAATATTTGTTTGTCCCCTCACGAGTATCGAGCTTTTCTTGCAGAAAGAAAAGCTCTTTTTGGCTGATGTAGGATGTGGTTTTTTGATTTGGTTAACTCTCCTTGACAGTCACAGCTCGACAAACATTCAATGGAAAAGGTCAAAAAGAACACAGTTTAGATAAACAATGAATCCTATACTCCTGACCAAAATGCATAAGTTGTTGTTGCAGTCACTGAGTTTGCGTATGGTATCGAAGGCGTTTTTATTGTTCAACTTAGAGCAAACTGTCCCAACCAGCAAATAATCGTCACTTTGCGGTTTCATGGAGAAAAAGTGCCCTGTGGATACCGCAAAATCCACTAACCCACATTTTTTGGGGTACCACATACCCCCCCCCCCTAAACCTGCATATACGTGGGACCGCATGTTGGATTTACGGTTTGCCACATAGTCGTGTATCTCTTGGTCGGATAGACTTTTCATCTTCCCTAGTTCCCGCACATGCGTCGCTGCCACAGTCAATCTCCTCACCCCTTCATTGGTCATTGTTCCCTCGCCCTGCCCTCGCATTGATGGAGTCCCATACATCTCTCGGGGTCACGACGGCATAGTCGGTCCAGCCTTTGACCAACGTCGCCCCCACCGGGAACGTCGTGACGCCTACTTCTGGGCCAGCCAAGGAGGCAAAACAGAAGTGGCAGGGCAGCCGCGTCGTGGACCCTGGCGACTTTGGACTCACCGTGGCCCCTCCTCCATCTCCAGCGCGGAAGGATCCGGGATTCCTCCCACGCCACCTTATCGACCAAAAGTCATCGTGTAAATTTAAGGTTCATTGCATGGAAAATAAAAAATTCTATCGCAAGAACGCATAAAACCAAAATCTAATCTACGAGATCGGTGCAACGAGATTGTAGAGAACTAACCCTCATAGATCCAAAGCGTTTAACAAGATCGGATTCTCGTGGTTCATGTAGTCGATCACTTTCCGATCTCAAGATCGTGTAGATGATCCTTCCGGTGTCGCATTCCGGCAGCGCTTCCGCAGTCGGTCACACGTACGGATTCGATGAAAACCTTCCTCTCCTGGTTCCAGTAGGGCAGCAGAAGTAGCAGATCTCCTCGGAATCCCAATAGCACGACGATGTGGTGATGGTGGTGGAGGAGCGGTTTCTGCAAGGCTTCGCCTAAGCTGGAGCAGGACGATGGAGAAGAGAGAGGGGAGGCGGCGGCTAGGGTTAGGCACCAAGGACAAGGGGTGTGGGGGTGCGCCCCACCCCTCCTTATATAGGTGGGGGCGGCAGCCAAGGGTTCCTAGCCCTAGACATGTTCCCCCCAACTCGGCCACCAAGGGGAAGAGTTGGGAACTTTCCCTCCAAGTCTTCCCTCTTACCAAAACTAAGTGCGCCCCTTCGTCTACAACGAGCACGTCGAGCATCCCCACGTCACGGCGAACCCGGTGAGCATCTCCCCTTCCTCCCTTGCTTCTCGTAGTCGCCGTAACACCATCGTCTGAGCTCCACCGCCGCTCACCGTTGCCCAGCGCCGCGAGTTAGTGGTCGCATGCTCAGCAACCGTTAGATCCAGATCCAACGGCATAGATAGAAGACTTATCAAAGCGGTATAGAGAGATCTGTGTCGTGCTATGTTAAGTAGATCTGGCGTCCCACAATGACCAATCCATGCAAAACGGTATAGACCAATAGGAACGTGACACATAGCCAGACTCTGGTTTTAAAACAGAAATTTGATCTATTAGTGATTGGATTTTGTAAAATCCATAACTTTTAATCTACATGTTCAAAATTTACAAATTTTATATCATTGAAATCAGTAAAATGAAACCTTTGAAACCATGCCCTTAGTTTAATGTTTTTCTACAGGAAAATTAGGTGTTTTTGCAGAAACATTTCTATGCCTATTTTGAGTATAAAATTTATTCTAAAAATGATTTTGGGTAAAATCTTTTGCAAATGATTTGTTTTCAACCTACTGACCAGAAACACAAACTTTTGGGTTTAGAAATATATTGTGTTAAACATTGTAAAATTATTACTTTGAATAAAAGCATTTCTAGTAAAATAAAAATGTTGTTATGATTTAAAAATGGTTTTTGAGTGAAACCTTTTGCAAATGGATTATTTTTAACACTTTGACCATAAACACTAACATTTGTGTTTAAAAACATATTTGTCTAACACTACAAATTATTCCTTTGGTTAAAATCATTTCTAGAAAAACAAAAATGATTTAAATGGCCCATTTTCACTAACTTGATTTTAAATGGTTTTGCCATTTTTATAAATGACCAATAGGTGTTTTAAAATGTTTATAGCCTTAGTATAAACCAATTTTTTTCAAAAAAAAACAATCTTTTGCATACTTGCATGCATTATTTTGTTTTCATTATTTTTATGTGGTGAATTATTTGAATGCTAGTTTGAATCTGTGCCTTGATTGAATTGTAGTGAACTTTGAAGAGTGTGACAATTGCAAGATCAAGGAGTGAACTTAGTTTCTCTACCAAAAAGTCAAGTGGTGCTTCATACATTTTGTCCTATTATTTTAACTATGCATTAGAGATATTTCTAAGTAGGACTTGCATGGAATTTTCTATGTGTTAACTATGCCATGGGAAATCCTAGTAGATGATGCCTTGGTAGAATTTTCCCTAAGTTAAGATTCCTACTACTATCATGCTTATCCTAGCTAGTAGCAAACAACGGTGGTTTATATACATGCTATGGAAATTTTGCTAAGTCTTTTGACTTATGTTTTTGCTCAATAAACCAAGTGAATGAATCACCTGGGTGGAATGGAATGAATGGATTGTGTTGAGTGGTTAATCAGGGTCTACCTGGTGTATCTCACTTGTGGAAAGCCACCCAGGAACAAAGAGATTTGAGATGTCAAGTGTTGAGAAGCTTCTAGTGCAGCCACATGGCATATGGGCTCTGCCAGGATCATATAGGTTGCATTAACTTAGCCAGATGGACAAAAGGTGGTAGGGGGTGATAGGTTGGAACGCGCTCATTTGGTCTAAGGGAAGGCTTCTGAAAGATCTTGTCTCGATGCATGTCGAGTCTTGTGGGGAAAGTGCACCACCTCTCGAGAGAGTAAAATCTAAGTACTTAGCCGTGTCCTCGACAATGGACAATTTGAGCATCAAGACATGGAAGCTATCAAGGATCTCCTCATCCCAATTTCTAAGTTAAAATCTTGTGGTTGAACAAGGGTTAAAGGATCTTCAATTTTTAATTGGTAGATGCCTTGGGTGATTTTGACAAATAAAAACTTAGTGTTTTCAACTTATAAGGAAAACCTTATTTTGAGCAAAGCAAGCCTAAGCTCCACTTAGACAAATGCATATAGAAGATAGATACCACTATTTTACCATAGTATCACTTGCCAATACAATTCAAATGTATTGACCCTTGTGGCTGTAACTTATTATGTTGCAGGTTTGTTTGATGTTAGTGAAGCGTGTTGAATAGGATTACAAGTCTACAACCAACATGATTGCTTGTGGAAATTTGAAGATGAAGGACTCCAGGCTATATAGTTATATCTGCTGCATTGTAACAAGATAGCCATATGAGCTATGTAAGATGTAATGAATTATTTTATTCCTGGTTATAAAGTTGTATTATGACCTTTGTTTCTTGATATTACATCTTAAACTGTGGATGCTAGCGATTGATCCAGGGACTAGCATTGTAAACACAGGGATCTCTACCTTATCAGGTTGGAACCTCTACAATAAAAGATGAAACTTCTCATTAATATTCCATAATGGCACTCACACCAAGGGATACATACAAACTAAAGGAGAGATACTTCCACAATGCAAACCAACCTATAAGATAACTTCTTTACCAAGGATATGAATCTACTAAAAAGATAAAAGATAAGAGATTATGATGTGATGCCGCGACACTCCCCCAAGATTGGAACAAGCCAAGGGGGTGCCAAACCTGATGACGAATTACTCCTTCGGTGGTGGTGGTGTTCTCTTGATAATCTCCTAAATCAGTTTCCTCAAATCCTCAATCTCGAAGGTCAGAGTACGAATCAACTCCAAATTTTGCTCAATGCGGTTCATGATCATATCGGACCGAGAGTCCCAGTCCTTGCTATTCTTTCCCCACTCTTCCTTCTTAGTGTGTTCCTTCCCTGCATGGTTAGAGCGAGGCAGATTCCAAACCGAGGGCAAGTTCCCTTTGGGCACATGTTGGTATTCTTTCTCATGTATAAGAGTTTGGAAGGGATTCTTGGTACGTGGAGGAGGTGACCGTGGAACAAAGACAAGGCGTGGAGGTTTCCCTCCTGTAGACATCCGTGCTGTCCTCTTAAGCTTGGTAGGATTCACCACTCTAATGCTTGCGACGGTAGCGCGGGTTTCCGGATGCTCATCTTTCTCCATGTCTTCTTCATCCCCTACAAAAATCTCCTCCTCCTTGAGGTTCTTAGGATCATCTTCCTCGGGCTTCTTGCCTTTGTCGTTGGCGGAGACCATGGTGCTCTAAACTTTGAGAAGATTTCCTGACAGAAATAGATCAAAACGAAAACATGACGAGAACACGATACACGAACCTCGGGGGACCTAGGTGGTTATATATTACGAAGTTTCAAAGCATAAGGAAGGTACTGGTGCAAAACCGAGGTGGAGAGGGAGCTCAGGGGGCTCACACCCCCTCCAGGCGCGGCCAGCTAGGGCCCGCGCCTAGGGTGGGTGTGGCCACCCTGGCCTCCGTTTCCTCCTCTGTTTCGTTTCGTAACCTTCCGTATATAATAAAAACATCAAAAATATAAAAAGATAGGGTTTTCACGAACCTTCTGTTTTCACCACTTTTACCTATTCAAAGACGAACTCTGCAGATTCCTTTTCTCCTTCTCCTGGAAATTTCTTTTCTCACAAGGCATTACACAAACCTCAATGGCAATATTAGTGTAAACAAAAACAATAAACCTTTAGGTTCACAATTCAACTAAAATCCATCAAAACAAAAGCTACTGCAGCAAATCCTTTCCAAAAACCCAAAAGAATCTGGAAGGGAATCAATATAAGAGGCAAATGCAAATGATGACAGAAATCTGTCAAAACAGACTAGCAGGTAAATATTGATTTTTTTTGAAAACCTTTTGTTGCTCAAATCAAAAAGTGCAAAACTAATTAAAGTTGGGTAACAACTTGTAGAACAAGCACATAAAAATACATCTCCATCCAAAGTACTGAGCTCCCTCACGAATTTTTATAATGCAGCACAAAAATCTGTCCCAGGACAGCCCCTTTTCACAACTCCTCTACTTCTCAAAAGTAGTTGAACTTGACACAAAAACCAAAACAAAAAGGATAAGGAGAGGTCTGAAGTAATAAATTCCAAGACTCTAGAAAACTCTTGGGTTATCTCCCAAGAAGTACTTTTCTTTAATGCCTTTAAGTTAGGCTTGATAGTTTCAAAGGTGCTCACATAGGAGATAAATATCTGAAGTGAAAGAGAGCATCAAGAAGCAAATAACTAACTAATACGTCCAATTTTCATCACCATTCTATATCATAGTTTGCCTCTATTCATTGATATATGTCTTATTATGAGGTATTACTTATGTCTTTTCCACTGTTTTTGCATGTTGGATGATTCTTGGAGGATGGACTGCCGGAGTCTCGATTCTGATGGAAAAAGAGGTGTTTTGATGCAATTTCGTCGAGATCAGAAAAATAACAGAAAAATATGAGAAAAATATATTTTCCCGGAAGACTGAGGAAGCCAGAAGGGGAGGCGAAGAAGGGCCACAGGGGGCCCACACACCCTAGGCGCGGACCCACCTTGCCCCACACCTAGAGCAGGTGTGGCCCACCTGCTCGGCCTCCGACTCCGCCCTCTCGCCTATATCGTCCTCGCGGAACCCTAATACCAGGGTTGCGACCACAAATAGATTTCCGCCGCCTTTGCGGGGCAGAAAACACCGAGAGAGAAAGATCTCTCCGGCAGACAGATTTCTATCGGAAAAATTCCTTCTCGGAGAGGGGAGATCGTTGCCATCAACACCGTCATCAAGCTAGGATTCATCGGGATCATCATCATCATCCACACCATCATCTCCACCAGCACCATCATCACCACTCCGTCCCGCTGTAATAATTGTGTTAGATATTGCTTTAATTCTTAGGGGAAACTTTCCTGGTGTTAATTACTATTGTAGTTGATGCTTGTGAGTGGAACCATTGTATTATTGTTTATGTTCAGATTTTTATTCACCACCATATCATCTTTGATCTTGATCTATATGCTGTCTTGTGAGTAGTTCGTCTAGTTCTTGAGGACATGGGAGAAGTCATGTTGTTATTAGTGGATCTGTGTTGAGTTATTATTCAATGGTTTAGTATTTAAGTTATGGTGCTATTCTTCTAGTGGTGTCATGTGAACGTCGACTACATGATACTTCACTATTTATGGGCCTAGGGGAATGCATTGTGTATTTTTCTACTAATTGTGGGGTTGCCGGAGTGACAGAAACCTGAACCCCCATTAGGACACCATTGCATAAGGGAGCGTAGGATCTCAGAGTTTAAGGCTGTGGTTAGGTTTATATCTTAATTACTTTCCTGTAGTTGCGGATGCTTGCAGGGGGTTTAATCACAAGTATGTATTAGTCCAAGTAAGGTCGGTACATTAGCACAGGTTCACCCACACAACACTTACAACACCAAAGAAGAGTACTCAACTATTTGAAGCGAAAGCACTTGATAGAATTCCTATGTGTCCTCGAGAACGTTTGGTCCTTATAAGTATTTCCATCGGCTTGTCCTTTGCTAAGAAAGGATTGGGCCACTTGCTGCAGTTGTTCTTTTTATTTATTACTTACACTTTGTTTTGTTGCTTTATCAGAAAACCCCTAAAAATCCGTTTGCTAAGTATTTGCAGAGGTTTCCTTCTCCATACCACTAGTCAGCACCTTCTGCTCCTTGTTGGGATCGACACTCCTATTTATCGAAAGTACTACGATACACCCCCTATACTTGTGGGTCATCAAGACTATTTTCTGGCGCCGTTGCCGGTTAGTGAAGCGCTATTGAAGAGTGGAACTGGTAAAGGAAACTGCTACTGTGAGTATTGATTTTTTGAAACTGCTTGTTACTTTGTTTCTAATATGGATAACCCACTTGGTTTTCTGTTTGGGAAAACTACTACCACTGCTAGGGTAGTAGATGAACCACCACCTATTGAGATAGATTCTTTTAAGATACCTACAAGTATTTTTTATCGTGTTATGGATAATTATTATTTTGGGGATGGAACTGTCCATCCTGGTGATCATTTGCTTTTTATCTATGAATTATGCGGGTTGTTTAAGTGTGCATGTATCACAACTGAGCAGATGAAGAAGAAGTTACTCTCTATATCCTTGAAAGGGAGAGCTGAAGATTGGTATAAGCTGCTGAAGAATGGACAATCCATGGAATGGGAGGAAATGACATGTCTCTTTTATTCTAAATTCTATCCTCCCAGTGAGATCCAAAAGGATAGAAATCTGATATATAACTTTTGGCCTCGTGATGGAGAGAGTAAAACTCAAGCTTAGGGGAGATTGAAGTTACTAATGCTTAAATGTCCTATTCATGAACTCCCTAACAATATTATTATCAATAACTTTTATGCTAGGCTTTCTCTTCATGATAAAGATTTACTAGATGCTTCTTGTGCTGGATCATTCGCACGTATGAAGGAAGAAGCTAAATGGGATCTACTATACCGTATTCAAGAGAACACTGAAGCTTGGGAGAATGACAAAGGAAGAAAGTCAGGTATAAACTATGATTATGAATGCATAAAATCTTTTACGGGAACTGATGACTTCCGTGATATTATTAATGAGTTTGGTCTTGATCCTCAAGTTCTTGAAAAATGTTTTAAGGCCTTTGCCTCTTACATAGAAATTCCCAAGAAAGAATGGGACAAGTACCACGCTCCTTATAAAGACATTGTTATTCATGTTCCTGCTAGCATAGAGGTTTGTACTGTTGATCCTATTTTGCATGAACCTTATGTTGAGAAAATCCCTTTTCCTACTAAGGTAAAGTAACATTCTATCATAGTTAATGTGGTTAGCAAAAGTGCAAAGAAAACAGTGGGGCCTGATGAGCTTATTAATATTGAGCCTGTGGTAGCTATTGTGAAATATATTGTCACTAGAAATATAGAGGATGAGCACATTGTCTTCTATGAAGATGCAACTAATATTGTTTCTCATCCTAAAATAGCTAGAAAATCTAGTGTCCCTGTGCTTTCTGTTAGAATTGGTAATCATAGCTATTATGGTTTGTGTGATATTGGTGCTAGTTCTAGTGCTACTCCTTATGAGCTTTACAGGGAAATTATGCATGAAATTGGTCCTTGTGAGCTTGAGGACATTGATGTGGTTATTCACCTTGCTAACAGAGAGCAAGTTTGCCCCATTGGCATTGTAAGAGATGTGGAGGTCCTTTGTGGTAAGATTAAATAGCTTGCTGATTTTCTAGTACTTGGTAAAGAAGCTAGTAAAACTGTAACACCCTCGCCTGATAAGGCTGAGTTCATGTGTATAGTGTCAATCCCTGGATCGGTTCACTTACACACACAGTACAAAATGATACCAAATATAACTGTGCATCATACTTACAACAAATATTATCCAGAATTTACATTATATTACAACAGAAAGCAATGCAAGGTAGATCTCCATCCTTCAAATGTGCCAAAGGCGAACAATTGTTGAGTGGAGTCTCATGACCTATGAACAATCACTCAGATACGATATAACCTGCAACATGAAATGTTGTAGCCACGAATGGTCAATACATTGAATGTATGGCAAGTAGGCTAAAGTGGTTAAGAACAGATCTATCAACTACATGCTTATTTGGCTGATGGAGCTGTGGCTAGCTTGCATTTTTCAAACACTTTGTCCTACTTTATTAAACCAATTTGATTCACAACAACTCTTTAAGTTCATCCATCGAGTTTTAGAAATCAGGAAATAAGGATGAGCGAGAATATGTCATAGCATCGATATCAAGCAACTCATTTGTCCATAACCGAGGACATGGCTAAGCACTTAGTTTATACACCCTGCAGGAGTTTGTACACTTTACCCATGTGACTTAGACAACAGCTCGTACCACCACACTTATATTGTGTGATGATAGGGAGAAGCCCAAGAAAAGACTATTCGGGAAGTAGATCCCCAAACCCCACTGCGCACCGGTCCCAACCTACCATTCACTACATCTCTGGCTATGCTGGGTTCGGGTCACCATGACCTACTAAGTCCAACCAGCCACCCATTATCACTAGCACATGGTTGCACACGTAAGCTACTAGAATAAATACAACTAATTCTTCTGAGTATCCTGGGCGGCATTCCCCACCAATATTCACACTCCGATGACTAATCCAGCCACTCAGCCCAGGTAGTTCATTGACATTAAGTTGTTTTAGTAGAACAAAACCTTTACATTACCAAAGCATGACCCCTTCCTCGTATCTACAACAATGCTAAGCACATCTACCATATGGGAGCTCAACTACAAAGGATTTCCCTACCACAATAAATAGAATATAGCATAGCATAGTAATTCCTACACATGTAGCTACGAAAACATCTATAATACATAGGAAAACAGTAGGACATTTATGACCAAAATAGCACCACTTGCCTTTGTTATAGTGTAGTCGATTGGATAATCCTCAAAATTGTACTGGTCTCACTCGTCGAACTCACAATAACTTCAATCACAGTGGTTGCAATCATAATAGTTGCACTCCTCGCAATCTATCGTTCAAAATAAAAGGCACAACAACACACCATTCAGAACAATGCAAACATGCAACAGTGCAAGAATACAAGAAAACAATGATGAACAAATGCATCATGATGATTTAATGGGTCACTCTTGTTGAATTTAATGTTATGAACATTATTAGATCACATGATGCATGTGGAAATTCATTCAATGCACTAAAACATTTATCCATAAAGTTATATTGATTTAATATGGTTTATCTCACTTTAATTCAACTACTGATGTTTCTGTCGTGTTAAATTTTGAATTAAATGCTACTGGATAGGTAATGTAATTTATAACCAGTAGCAATTTGAATCACCTAAAAAGGAGTTATAGATATGTTTTTATGATTAAAACACTATTGCAATGAGTTTATAGTTTTCTGCATGCATTTCTATTTTAACAGTACCAAATAATTTGGTACATAATTTCTCTGGATATATATTATCAATACAAAATAGTACCAAATGGTTTCACTAATTTTGGAGTTCTGGTTAATTTTTTGTGATTTAAATATTAGTTAGAAGGGTTTAAATCATTTAATTTATTTTCTTCGACAAAAATTATATCTAAGGCCAGATTAGTGTTCTTCATGAAATAGGGATTCCATAGACATATTATTTGTATTTTTACGATACATAAATATTTTACTATGATTTATTTACTCTAAATAGGACATTAAATCGTTTAAATAACTATAGTATATATACAGTAAAAGTTGGATATAAAGGTATGTTAGTATTCTTCACAATATTCTGAATCCAACTATATAATATTTGTAATTTTTGGACTTATAAATATTTTTATATGCATTTTAGAAATTTGCATTTTTTCTATCTATTAATCAATTTCTGGAATAAGTAGAGATGTGGCGGTGACGTGGCAGCGTGCGATTCGTAGATACTTATTCAGTTAAGTGATCCCTTGGAGGCGTCAGATCGAGATCCAGCGGTGGCTGTTTGACGGCTCGGGCTCCGGCTTGGCTTGAGCCTGGCTCGGTTTGAGCTTTGGCCGGGGCTCAACTCCAACCGATTTGTGTCGTCTAAAGAGGATCTGACGGACAAGGGAGACGATGGCGAGAGAGCATCGGTTGGCCGTCAACGGCAATGGAATCCACGGTGGCGCGACCTCAGGCAGCGACGATGGCAGCGTCTCCAGCAGTCCTCGTCGGTGGAATAAGGGTCAACAATCTACGGACGGTTGCACTGGTCTCGTTGGCGCGGCCTTCAACGGATCCAGTCCTCTGCTGGCGGTGAGCGGCAGACGGAGGCGACAGGCAGTGCAGAGCTCCGGCGACATCGGGTGCGAGCTGTGGTGCATCTGCGAGAGGGGAAGGAGGGTGAGACGACGTGGGAGATCAAGGCGAAGACGATGGAAGGAAGCGGGGAGGCACGAGGTGATGGGAACCATGGAATCGAGCTCGTATGAATCTTCTCATGGTGGCGGCGGACGGCGAGATCAGAATCCCCGATTTACGATGGTAGGGTTTGCCAAAAATTCAGAAAACGGTGGACGAGGAGGGGAGCGGGGATTATATAGGGCGGATTTCGTGAGAGAGGGGCGAGGGATCGAACAAATCCGGCCGAATTTTGCGGGGAATCGCTCGAGAGTTTCTCCTCGCGAGTCAATCTCCAGATCAGGGAAGGAAGAAGGTCGGTGGGACCATGCTGTCAGCGGCAGGGAGAGGGGATGCGGGTTGCACTTGTTGCTTGGGCCGTTGGCAGGCTGTTGGTGGCTGCTGCGCGCTGCTCGCGGTTGTGCGCTGCTATGCGAAGTAGATTTAGGTTGTGGGCCAGGACGCTGGTTCCGGGTAGGTTTAGTTTTATTTTACATTTTCTTTTCTGTTTTCTTTTGTATTTTTAGTTTTAGGGCTCCAAATTAGTCCATTCAAATTTCTAAAAAATTGTAAAATCATTCGGATAATTTTAGAATGTTATTTGCATTATTTATTATCGATTTCAAAAATTACCAACCAATAAATATTTAGTTTATCCAATATGGCATTATTACTCCTTTCTTATATTAGAGATAACTTTTGCATCCTAGTTCCAAATGGAATCAAATAAATTTCTATGGCTTTATAATATTGTCCTCTATCCAGGTATTCCATTTAGGATTTACTCTTTCTCAGGGTTTACTATGGACAAAACCATAGCTTTTAGGTTGTACTTAGAATGGGAAAACCCCATTTAGGTTTTTTTTTATTTTCTTTTGGGCAATACTATTTTTTTCTTAGGGTTTATATGCAATGGTGTTCATGCATGCTTCATGATTTTGAATTTTGAAATCTTGCACACTAATTGTACAATCCATAACCAATTCATGGCCTTTTTGCCTATATGGCTACTTAGGACATAACACAAGAATATAATGTTTTGAAATCAAGGTTAAGAGGATTTTCAATTTGAAAAAATTCTTTTCTTTGAGAATTTTCAACAAAGTCAAACAATCAATCAACTTATTTTATTTATTTCACATTCCAAAATTAGGAGAATTTTGGGATGTGACAGTGGTGACCCAAACCCAGCGTAGACAGAGATGTAGTGAATGGTAGGTTGGGACCGATGCGCAGTGGGGTTTGGGGATGTACTTACCGAATGGTCTCTTCTTGGGATTCTCCCTATCGTCACACAATATGAGTGTGGTGGTATGAGTTAGGCTGTCCAACTCACATGGATAAAGTGTACAAACTCCTGCAGGATGTATAAACTAAGTGCTTAGCCGTGTCCTCGGTTATGGATAAATGAGTTGCTTGATATCGATGCTATGACATATTCTCGCTCATCCTTATTTCCTGATATCTAAAACTTGATGGGTGAACTTAAAGGGTTGTTGTGAATCAAATTGGTTTAATAAAATAGGATAAAGTGTTTGAAAAATGCAAGCTAGCCACAGCTCCACCAGCCAAATAATCATGTAGTTGATAGATCTGGTGTTAACCACTTTAGCCTACTTGCCATACATTCAATGTATTGACCATTCGTGGCTGCAATGTTTCATGTTGCAGGTTATATCGTATCTGAGTGATCGTTCATAGGTCGCGAGACTCCACTCAACAATTGTTCGCCTATGCCACATTTTAAGGATGTAGATCTACTTTATATTGCTTTCTGCTATAATATAATGTAAATTCTGGATCATATTCGTTGTAATTATGATGCACAGTTATATTTGGTATTATTTTGTACTGTGTGTGCGAGTGAACCGATCCAGGGATTGACACTATACACATGAACTCAGCCTTATCAGGCGAGGGTGTTACAAGATGGTATCAGAGCTGTGTGTTGACTGTAGGATCGTGACCTTAGAAATGGATTAACAATAGAAGACCTCTATTAGGAAAACTATCATATTTTCTACTTATTAGAGTTCTTATATTCCTTGTCTATCTTTTTTAGAACCTTTTATTGTTCAAATTTGTAGTTGTCCTTTCTTTTGATATCTATATGAGAGTTATCTAAGTAAAAGAACAAATAGCAGGACATAAATGAACATCTCACCAAGTTTTGGTAGGTCTAGACCACCATATTTTATCTCTTTAGGAGATGATCGCTATCGTGTTAGCATATTGATCTTACCAACTGATGAGGTATGACAATATAGGTTGCTTGCTTGTTTGTATTGAGCCATATTGTGTGATGTCTTGTTTAGGATCTGTTATTTTGAAACTCTAAAGTTGCTGGAGTTTTCGTGTGGTTTAAAAATCATTTTAATGGTGTGATTTGATTGAAATTCGTGACATTACTGCTGCAGTTTTCTCCCTGACCTACCGTACCGCGCGATTTTTATTATTTTATTGGTAACTCATAAAAATCTGAAAAATAGGATCTCGAGCGTAATTACCTGTACTACATGCAAAACAATTGGCTAAAATTCCTGATGAGTTTTTGGTGCCCAAAAAAATTCGTGAAACCTACTATACCGTTTTGATAGATTTGTTTATTCCTTATATGTTGCTCTATTTTACTCTAGTATTGTTTCCAATGTTTTCAAACTATTTTATGGTTATATACTGTTAAGTTTAGACCCTTGTAATGTTATTATGCAAGTGTTTGCTTGTGTGTTGATTTCTTATGATTGTTTGCTTGTTTTTGACATTGATTACTTCATATAGTTATGGGTAGGATTACTTCCTTAGTAGTTTCTTTTCCCTACAATCAATTCTTCCCTATCAAAAACCCACGGAGCTATAATGATGTGTTGAATACACGAATAAGGATTAAGTGGAAAGTTTTACAACATAATGCATCGACAAAGGAGAATAGTTCATCTAATGCAACAGAATGATGTGGAAGTACGAAAGTTGCAATGATGTTATGTAGTAGATTATGCAACCTGAAAGTTGAAGTATCGATAGTTTAGTTTTAGTAGTAGCTTTGTTGATTGAATACATGGGAGTCTACATCGAGCATTAGTTCGTGCCCATGTAAACCTTCTTCAAGGCAAGTGAGGATGCCCGAGTGATAGAAAAACGCGATTCACCTATCCTTATGCAAGGTAATGATTTGGGTGCAGGATGGATTGATCACCATTCCTACTACTTGTAACACCCTCAGAATCGACCCTATGCAAGTTTTAGCGATTCCCGCCAAACCCGCATAGAAACAATTCAAAGGTGCCCACCAGGCACTTTCGTGCGGGTAGAAAACGAAGTAATAACATTACACAACAGTCCTCGATGGGACCCACAGAACAGATATATATATACAACACGACTCCATGAGTCAAGAATACAAATATACAGAACAAAGATCCAAGTCACCTTGAAAACGATAGAGCGTCCAGCTACGGACAAGAGGCAAATGGGGCTAAGAGCCCTGAAGAATAACCAATGGCGTCCATAACCCTGCCCAGGCCAAGCCGGAAGGGTAACCCTGCTAACGACGTCGATCTCAAAACCTGCTTAAACAAAAGGGGTGCCGACAAAGGGCAAAGGAAAAAGAGGAGCGTCAGTACTGAGGCCAGTACACGGCGAGGATAGAATTCGGCGGTCCTCGCCTACATAGGTATGGTGGACTGAGCGGCAGCGGCAGCATGCACTAAACAACCTATAGAGACTCGATACAACTGTCGGCTATCAGAGAGGGGTAAGAAAAACCTATTCGGAACCACCTTGCTACTACCATCAAACAAACCCATCCTGGTGTTTCCCCCTCGAGAACCAAACGAGGAAGTCAACCGAGGAACTCACACAGTTGGCGGTTTTATTTATTCAGTTATCGTTGCAGCAATTACTAGTCAGGTGTAGATAATCATCCTGATAAAATAAGCAGTGGCCAGTTTTAGTTAACCATTCCGTTGTAGTTGCAACACTTACTAGTCAGATACAATTAGCATGAGATATCCCAAAACCCAGCAGTTGTTGGTACTTTTATTTAGCCATTCCGTTATAGTTGCAATACTTACTAGTCAGATACAATGGTCGCAAGCGACACCCAAACAAGCAATTGTTGGCAGTTTTATTTAGCCATTCCATTATAATGGAGCTGATTACTAGTCATTATAAAGTCAAATTTATAGCACTACTTTAGTTATAGTTGTCTATGATCGAGATACTGTGCTCCAAGTCGTCCATAACCGCGGACACGGCTTTCAGAAAGATTTACCCGGCCGGGGTGCACCAGTAGCAACACACACTCGATCAACCTCGGAAAAAACAAATCAAAACCCAACGAGGCCTTCACGACAAAGCAATCACAGGATTCAGAAATATTTCAGGGGGCCACCCCTTAAAGTAGACCCGCAACGAAGCCGGCTGGCTCCGAGACGGACTCAAGGTTGTGGGGACGGCTGTAAACGACTGGGAACCCAAAACTGGCCTTGTCGATACCGCGGAATCGTGCCACGATCCTAAACAGTACAGTGTGCTCCTCGCACAATCGTAAATAAAGTAGTAGCATGGCATAAGTACAGGATAGTAAATAAAACCTCAAACTAGTTTGTGGCCCCAAGAAATAAGAATGAATCAAGCTCTGGCTCAGGGGGGTCCCATAATCCTCCCGGATGTGGATAGCGCGATAAATCAAGGAACATGTATCAAGTACTCGGGGTCCTACGGGACACAAGTGGACGGTTAACAACCAAATAACATCTATTGCCCACCTGTGCCTCTGCTTACTTACTTCAATTTTAGTTGTTAAACAGTAATTAAAGTGAACGATAAGTAAAGCCATGATCATCTCCAACATCAAACATGCGGCAATACACCAACAACTGTGGCACTTGACGACACGCAACAGCACTTGGGCAAGCGACTACGACGCGCAGGTCCAACTATCTACCAAACAACAGGTAATAGGAGGTGTCCAAGGCAATATAACGCTGCAAGGGGTATCACGGGTACGAAAACTAGAGCAACGCAACACAGATAGCAATAGAGCAACAGGAGGGAATAAATACGATAAAAGTAAGATAGGTAGAAAGGGGGAGATGCTCGCCTAAAAACATTGCCGAAGGTTCTTCCGAAGAACGGGGCGAAGCTCACATCAACTCAACGGCCTTATCCGCGAAGAAGCAAAACACTAGAATAAACACCGGATGCAATATTTAATACTACGACAAAAGATCGGCATGATGCATGTATGATGTATGACATGGCAAGGGTGCAATGCAATTAGGCAAGATTAAGCGGAACCGGGGTCCCGACAATTAATTATATGGTTCTAGTAGTTTAGATACCCCGCATTTTAAATGTTGTTTTAACAAGGCAAGATATGACAACGGTTCGATGCACAAATTTAAATGAGGCCAATATAAGACTAGATTTGCCCGCATATGGGCCCCATATTTAATTATAAGGTGAATCGGCATAAGGCCCCCAAAACACACAATGTATGCATGCATGAACAATTAAATATGCAACAATTTATATAGTTGACAATTTATAAAATAGGGTTCTCAGATAAGGGTCACACATTAGGGTTCGACGATCTTGGGGTTCCGGGATTCGGGGTTCGGTCTCAGGGTTCAGGGTTCGACGGGATCGATCTCGGCGGGAATGTTCTCGGACAGCGGAGTAGATCTTGGCGTTCCGGGAAGAAGTACTTGGTCTGGCGTCGGGGGGGGGGGGCATCGGATCCGTCCTGGTCGGTGCCGGTCTTGTCGTCACGAAGATCTTGTCTGGTCCTCGTATCGGGTCGGACTTGGCGTTCAGGATGAAGTACTTGTCGTTCTCGTGGCGATCTTGGCGGTCATCGGACCCGGACTTCGCCTCCGGGAACGGGTCTTCAGGGTCTCGACGAACTTGGTGTTCCGGCATCTCCGAGTCGTGGATCTTGGCATCCGGGTTCTCGGTCATCGGATTCGGGGGATCTTGGTGTCCTGGTAGCAGATCATGTCGATGGTTCTTCTAGCTATCTTCGGGTTTGCCGGTGTTGGGCTCGGGTTCCGCGCCGGTGGTTCAAGGCAGCACCAACATCTAACATCAAGCACACACCACGGTCCTGGAGGTTCTGGCCTTCGACGTGTAGCAGCACTCTTGGCCGCAGAACATGGACGCAGGGGTCACCAGAGATTCCCGGCGAGGTGCTAGCGACAGCGGCGGCCCGGTCGAGGGAGAGGGCATGCCGCCGGTGGCGCCCGGGCTGAAGCAGAGGCGGCGGCAGGGAGAGAGGAGCGGCCGGGGGTGGTGCTTGGCGGGGCGCATCGGGAGGAAGCGGGGCCGGGACCGCGCGGCGGGCGCGGCGAGGAGCGCGGCCGCGGCGGAGGGAGAGGAGGCGGGCTCGGGGAGGCTCGAGGCGGCACTGCTCGGGCTCGGAGTGGACGGGGTCGGGCTGCTCGCGGCCCTCGATGGCGGGGAAGAGGACGTGGTCGGCGTGGCCATGGCGGGAGGAGGACGGAGATCGAGCGGGGCGAGCTCGAGCCCGGGGCGGAGGGAGGAGGAAGCCGGGTGTCGGTGTCGTGGAGGGCCCAGGTCGCGCAGGGCGGTGCACGCGGAGGGACGCCGACGAGGTGGAGGGCACCGCCCGCCGGGCAGAGGCTCGCGCGCTGGGGAACTCGCGGGACCGCGGCGACGGGGTCGGCTCCAGAGGCGGCGCGCGGCGTCTGCCTGGGAGGCGCGACCGGCAGCGGTTGGGCGGGGCAGGCGGCGACCGGCGGAAGGAGGGAGAAGGGGGCGAGCTCCGGCGAGCCAGGGAGGGGTCGCTGGCGGCGGGGAAGGAGGGCGGGGTGGTTGCAGAGGAGGGCGACGGCGCCGTCCGACGGTGGGGAAGGAGGAGGGCGCGAGGTTGGTGGGGACTGAGGCACGGGGTCGTGGGGAGTGGATCGAGGGGCGGGGCGAGCGGTGAGGTTGGCCAGGCGGAACCAGCCAGGGGGTGGGCGGGATCCCGAGGGGGTTGTCGGGCGCGGGGGTGTGTCCGCTGGCAGGGTGGTTGGGTTGGGTCCAGGTGGGGTAGGGGTGGGGTCAGCAGGTGGTTGGCAGGGCGGGAAAAGGAGGGTGGGACCGGTGCGCGTCGGCTGGCGCGTGCAGGTGGGCGCCTGGGCGGGAAAAGGGGTGGGGACAGGCGGCAGGTGGGAGCGGGGTGCGTTGCGGTTGGGGCCAGGGAGGTGAGCTGGCAGCAGATGAGTGGTGGGGAGGAGAGAGAGAGGTGAGGTGGCGAGAGAGGATTGGGTGGGGTGAGGTGGCTGGAGGGGTGGGTAGACTAGGTTGGGTAGTTTTAGGATTTTGGTGGACCGATTGTTTTGTACTGGGGGTGGTCGACTGGGTCGGGTCGGCCCGTTCGACTGCCCCCCTAAAATAATTAAATATTTTATTTGTTTTAAACGGACCGTTTGCAAACCGATAGCAGACAAAACAAAATAATCCGGGGACCCGGGTTTTGCGTTTGAACAAAGACGGGGCGTTTTAGAAAACAAAAATAGGTTTTCCGCAAATAGTTTTATGCAAGCAAATGCAAGATGATGACGATGCTCAAATGCAATGTGGCATGATGACATGAGCATGCGGTCATGACGATGCAATGCACAAAAACAACGCGATTTTCTAGTAGTGGTTTTGCGGGATGCCACAATTCGACACCACTAACAATGGATCTCGCCCTCGAGATCCGCCGCATGGTACCGGGAGGAAGGTCGGCGATCTGCGTCTTCTCGCTTCGTGTAGATCCTTGCGACACCACTAACAAGAGGTCGTTGATCCTGTTCGTCAAGAGAACACTCCGGATAAACAACGGACGAAGTTAAAGGTAAGGCCACCTCTAACTTTCATGGAAGGAGTAAGAGTTGCATCGATCCACCATTCCATATACCAAAGCAAATGATAGGAGTAGTGGTATGGTCGCGACTCCATCCCGCACTCCAAGCATTACTCTGTACATGAATAAGCGAATTAAGCAACCAACTCTCAGAATTTAGACTGAAGATATTGACAGACAGCGTTTGGAAACAAAGGATTGATGCAGACTCTGCATCGGATCTGGCGTAGATGATGTCGTCGTGTCGGCAAACACCGGAAGGCACAAACAAGGAACAAAGAATGGTACCACAGTAGACGGATTCCTCAGACAGCATGAACACCGGATGGTAGAACACCGTTATCACAGGAGGAAGCGAAACCCTGAAGGTACGACGGAACCCAACCACGAGAAATCCTGGACTCGAAGAGAGAGAAGAGAGCGGATTCAAAACACGTAGGGGTAAGAGGAGAATAGCAGAGGGGTAAGGAATAAAAATCAGACCTAATCAGAACTATCCAACCGATTTTTCAAAAATAGTTTTGACACTCTACTTCGGCCGTTAGCTAGGTTATCCTACAAGCTGGACTTGTGGGGTATCGCAACTGCTGAGCACTGATACCACTCTGTAACACCCTTAGAATCGACCCTATGCAAGTTTTTAGCGATTCCCGCCAAACCCGCATAGAAACGATTCAAAGGTGCCCACCAGGCACTTTCGTGCGGGTAGAAAACGAAGTAATAACATTACACAACAGTCCTTGATGGGACCCACAGAACAGATATATATACAACACGACTCCATGAGTCAAGAATACAAATATACAGAACAAAGATCCAAGTCACCTTGAAAACGATACAGCGTCCAGCTACGGACAAGAGGCAAATGGGGCTAAGAGCCCTGAAGAATAACCAATGGCGTCCATAACCCAGCCCAGACCAAGCCGGAAGGGTAACCCTGCTAACGACGCCGATCTCAAAACCTGCTTAAACAAAAGGGGTGCCGACAAAGGGCAAAGGAAAAAGAGGAGCGTCAGTACTGAGGCCAGTACACGGCGAGGCTAGAATTCGGCGGTCCTCGCCTACATAGGCATGGTGGACTGAGCGGCAGCGGCAGCATGCACTAAACAACCTATAGAGACTCGATACAACTGTCGGCTATCAGAGAGGGGTAAGAAAAACCTATTCGGAACCACCTTGCTACTACCATCAAACAAACCCATCCTGGTGTTTCCCCCTCGAGAACCAAACGAGGAAGTCAACCGAGGAACTCACATAGTTGGCGGTTTTATTTATTCAGTTATCGTTGCAGCAATTACTAGTCAGGTGTAGATAATCATCCTGATAAAATAAGCAGTGGCCAGTTTTAGTTAACCATTCCGTTGTAGTTGAAACACTTACTAGTCAGATACAATTAGCATGAGATATCCCAAAACCCAGCAGTTGTTGGTACTTTTATTTAGCCATTCCGTTATAGTTGCAATACTTACTAGTCAGATACAATGGTCGCAAGCGACACCCAAACAAGCAATTGTTGGCAGTTTTATTTAGCCATTCCAGTATAGTGGAGCTGATTACTAGTCATTATAAAGTCAAATTTATAGCACTACTTTAGTTATAGTTGTCTATGATCGAGATACTGTGCTCCAAGTCGTCCATAACCGCGGACACGGCTTTCAGAAAGTTTTACCCGGCCGGGGTGCACCAGTAGCAACACACACTCGATCAACCTCGGAAAAAACAAATCAAAACCCAACGAGGCCTTCACGACAAAGCAATCACAGGATTCAGAAATATTTCAGGGGGCCACCCCTTAAAGTAGACCCGCAACAAAGCCGGCCGGCTCCGAGACGGACTCAAGGTTGTGGGGACGGCTGTAAACAACTGGGAACCCAAAACTGGGCTTGTCGATACCGCGGAATCGTGCCACGATCCTAAACAGTACAGTGTGCTCCTCGCACAATCGTAAATAAAGCAGTAGCATGGCATAAGTATAGGATAGTAAATAAAACCTCAAACTAGTTTGTGGCCCCAAGAAATAAGAATGAATCAAGCTCTGGCTCAGGGGGGTCCCATAATCCTCCCGGATGTGGATAACGCGATAAATCAAGGAACAGGTATCAAGTACTCGGGGTCCTACGGGACACAAGTGGACGGTTAACAACCAAATAACATCTATTGCCCACCTGTGCCTCTGCTTACTTACTTCAATTTTAGTTGTTAAACAGTAATTAAAGTGAACGATAAGTAAAGCCATGATCATCTCCAACATCAAACATGCGGCAATACACCAACAACCGTGGCACTTGACGACACGCAACAGCACTTGAGCAAGCGACTACGACGCGCAGGTACAACTATCTACCAAACAACAGGTAATAGGAGGTGTCCAAGGCAATATAAGGCTGCAAGGGGTATCACGGGTACGAAAACTAGAGCAACGCAACACAGGTAGCAATAGAGCAACAGGAGGGAATAAATACGATAAAAGTAAGATAGGTAGAAAGGGGGAGATGCTCGCCTAAAAACATTGCCGAAGGTTCTTCCGAAGAACGGGGCGAAGCTCACATCAACTCAACGGCCTTATCCGCGAAGAAGCAAAACACTAGAATAAACACCGGATGCAATATTTAATACTACGGCAAAAGATTGGCATGATGCATGTATGATGTATGACATGGCAAGGGTGCAATGCAATTAGACAAGATTAAGCGGAACCGGGGTCCCGACAATTAATTATATGGTTCTAGTAGTTTAGATACCCCGCATTTTAAATGTTGTTTTAACAAGGCAAGATATGACAACGGTTTGATGCACAAATTTAAATGAGGCCAATATAAGACTAGATTTGCCCGCATATGGGCCCCATATTTAATTATAAGGTGAATCGGCATAAGGCCCCCAAACCACACAATGTATGCATGCATGAACAATTAAATATGCAACAATTTATATAGTTGACAATTTATAAAATAGGGTTCTCAGATAAGGGTCACACATTAGGGTTCGACGATCTTGGGGTTCCGGGATTCGGGGTTCGGTCTCAGGGTTCAGGGTTCGACGGGATCGATCTCGGCGGGAATGTTCTCGGACAGCGGAGTAGATCTTGGCGTTCCGGGAAGAAGTACTTGGTCTGGCGTCGGGGGGGGGGGCATCGGATCCGTCCTGGTCGGTGCCGGTCTTGTCGTCACGAAGATCTTGTCTGGTCCTCGTATCGGGTCGGACTTGGCGTTCAGGATGAAGTACTTGTCGTTCTCATGGCGATCTTGGCGGTCATCGGACCCGGACTTCGCCTCCGGGAACGGGTCTTCAGGGTCTCGACGAACTTGGTGTTCCGGCATCTCCGAGTCGTGGATCTTGGCATCCGTGTTCTCGGTCATCGGATTCGGGGGATCTTGGTGTCCTGGTAGCAGATCTTGTCGATGGTTCTTCTAGCTATCTTCGGGTTTGCCGGTGTTGGGCCCGGGTTCCGCGCCGGTGGTTCAAGGCAGCACCAACATCTAACATCAAGCACACACCACGGTCCTGGAGGTTCTGGCCTTCGACGTGTAGCAGCACTCTTGGCCGCAGAACATGGACGCAGGGGTCACCAGAGATTCCCGGCGAGGTGCTAGCGACAGCGGCGGCCCGGTCGAGGGAGAGGGCATGCCGTCGGTGGCGCCCGGGCTGAAGCAGAGGCGGCGGCAGGGAGAGAGGAGCGGCCGGGGGTGGTGCTTGGTGGGGCGCGTCGGGAGGAAGCGGGGCCGGGACCGGGCGCAGGACGGCGAGGCGGGACCGCGCGGCGAGGAGCGCGCCCGCGGAGGAGGGAGAGGAGGCGGGCTCGGGGAGGCTCGAGGCGGCACTGCTCGGGCTCGGAGGGGACGGGGTCGGGCTGCTCGCGGCCCTCGATGGCGGGGCAGAGGACGTGGTCAGCGTGGCCATGGCGGGAGGAGGACGGAGATCGAGCGGGGCGAGCTCGAGCCCGGGGCGGAGGGAGGAGGAAGCCGGGCGTCGGTGTTGTGGAGGGCCCAGGTCGCGCAGGGCGATGCACGCGGAGGGACGCCGACGAGGTGGAGGGCACCGCCCGCCGGGCAGAGGCTCGCGCGCTGGGGAACTCGCGGGACCGCGGCGACGGGGTCGGCTCCAGAGGCGGCGCGCGGCGTCTGCCTGGGAGGCGCGGCCGGCAGCGGTTGGGCGAGGCAGGCGGCGACCGGCGGAAGGAGGGAGAAGGGGGCGAGCTCTGGCGAGCCGGGGAGGGGTCGCTGGCGGCGGGGAAGGAGGGCGGGGTGGTTGCAGAGGAGGGCGACGGCGCCGTCCGACGGTGGGGAAGGAGAAGGGCGCGAGGTTGGTGGGGACTGAGGCGCGGGGTCGTGGGGAGTGGATCGAGGGGCGGGGCGAGCGGTGAGGTGGGCCAAGCGGAACCAGCCAGGGGGTGGGCGGGATCCCGAGGGGGTTGTCGGGCGCGAGGGTGTGTCCGCTGGCGGGGTGGTTGGGTTAGGTCTAGGTGGGGTAGGGGTGGGGTCAGCAGGTGGTTGGCAGGGCGGGATAAGGAGGGTGGGACCGGCGCGCGTCGACTGGCGCGTGCAGGTGGGCGCCTGGGCGGGAAAAGGGGTGGGGACAGGCGGCAGGTGGGAGCGGGGTGCGGTGCGGTTGGGGCCAGGGAGGTGAGCTGGCAGCAGATGAGTGGTGGGGAGGAGAGAGAGAGGTGAGGTGGCGAGAGAGGATTGGGTGGGGTGAGGTGGCTGGACGGGTGGGTAGACTAGGTTGGGTAGTTTTAGGATTTTGGTGGACCGATTGTTTTATACTGGGGGTGGTCGACTGGGTCGGGTCGGCCCGTTCGACTGCCCCCCTAAAATAATTAAATATTTTATTTGTTTTAAACGGACCGTTTGCAAACCGATAGCAGACAAAACAAAATAATCCGGAGACCCGGGTTTTGCGTTTGAACAAAGACGGGGCGTTTTAGAAAACAAAAACAGGTTTTCCGCAAATAGTTTTATGCAAGCAAATGCAAGATGATGACGATGCTCAAATGCAATGTGGCATGATGACATGAGCATGCGGTCATGACGATGCAATGCACAAAAACAACGCGATTTTCTAGTAGTGGTTTTGCGGGATGCCACACTACTCTTATTATTCGCTCTTGTACCGTTGGCTTTGCGAATCTTGAGTGCCTTTTGAACCCTAGAAGAGAGACGACATTGAGCATAAACCTTAGAATGGTATATTGTTCTACCTTTTAAAAGCATCCATTGCTAAGCGTAGGAATATATGGTAAGGATGAATCTCAACCATGATTAATGGGCACCGTGAAGTAAACGTCCCCTAATTGACCACCATGAGAGTTCTACTAGTTCAAGTAGTATTTGCTTGGAATCTGCCAATCATGAAGTTTAGAATGTGCAAGAGACATTGTGTCAATAAATGTCTAGAGGAGAATTTATCTGAGACAATTGAATCCTCAAGAAGCAATCTAGTCAATTTTATTTTAAGGGTGGTAACACCCTAATGGATCTCGAACCTTTCTTTCTTTCTAGCCTTCCCAAATCTCGGGACGAGATTTATGTTAAGGGTGGTAGTCTGTCACATCCCAAAATTCTCCTAATTTTGGAATGTGAAATAAATAAAATAAGTTGATTGATTGTTTGACTTTGTTTAAAATTCTCAAAGAAAAGAAACTTTTCAAATTGAAAATCCTCTCAACCTTTATTTCAAAACATTATATTCTTGTGTTATGTCCTAAGTAGCCATATAGGCAAAAAGGCCATGGATTGGTTATGCATTGTACAATTAGTGTGCAAGATTTCAAAATTCAAAATCATGAAGCATGCATGAACACCATTGCATATAAACCCTAAGAAAAAAATAGTATTGCCCAAAAGAAAATTAAAAAAACCCTAAATGGGGTTTTCCCATTCTAAGTACAACCTTAAAGCTATGGTTTTGTCCATAGTAAACCCTGAGAAAGAGTAAATCCTAAATGGAATACCTGGATAGAGGACACTATTATAAAGCCATAGAAATTTATTTGAGTTCATTTGGAACTAGGATGCAAAAGTTATCTCTAATATAAGAAAGGAGTAATAATGCCATGTTGGCTAAACTAAATATTTATTTGTTGGTAATTTTTGAAATGGATAAGAAATAATGCAAATAACATTCTAAAATTATCAGGATGATTTTACAAATTTTTAGAAATTTGAATGGACTAGTTTGGAGCCCTAAAACTAAAAATACAAAACAAAACAGAAAAGAAAATGGAAAAAAACTAAACCTACCCGGAAACATCGGCCCAACCCACAACCTAACTCTACTTCGCACAGCAGCGCACAACCACGAGCAGCGCGTAGCAGCCACCGCCAGCCTGCCAACGGCCCAAGCAACAAGTGTAGCCCGCATCCCCTCTCCCTGTCGCTGACAGCATGGTCCCACCGGCCTTCTTCCTTCCCTGATCTGGAGATCGACTCACGAGGAGGAACTCCCGAGCGATTCCCCGCAAAATCCGGCCGGATTTGTTCGATCCCTTGCCCCTCTCTCACGAAATCTGCCCCATATAATCCCCGCTCCCCTCCTCGTCCACCTTTTTTCCGAATTTTTGGCAAACCCTAGCTTCGTAAATCGGGGATTCCGATCTCGCCGTCCTCCACCGCCATGGAATCTTCATACGAGCTCGATTCCACGGTTCCCATCACCTCGCGCCTCCCCGCTTCCTTCCATCGTCTTCGCCTTGATCTCCCACATCGTCTCACCCTCCTTCCCCTCTCGCAGATGCACCGCAACTCGCACCCAATGTCACCGAAGCTCTGCACTGCCTGTTGCCTTCGTCCGCCGCTCACCGCCAGTAGAGGACGATGGATCCGCTGAAGGCCGCGCCAACAAGACTAGCGCAACCGTCCGCAGCCTGTTGACCCTTATTCCACCAATGAGGACTGCTGGAGACGCCACCACCATCACCGCCTGAGGTCGCGCCACCGTGGATTCCATTGCCGTCGACGGCCAGCCGATGCTCTCTCGCCATCGTCTCCCTTGTCCGTCGGATCCTCTTCAGACGACACAGATCGGTTGGAGCTGAGCCCTAGCCGAAGCTCAAACCGAGCAAGGAAAGCCAAGCCGGAGCCCAAGCCGTCAAACAGCCACCACTGGATCTGGATCTGACGCCTCCCAAGGGATCACTTAACTGAAGAGGTATCAACGAATCGCACGCTGCCACGTCATCGCCACATCTCTACTTATTCCAGAAATTGATTAATAGACAAAAAATGCAAATTTGTAAAATTCATATAAAAATATTTATAAGTCCAAAAATTACAAATATTATATAGTTGGATTCAAAATATTGTGAAGAATACTAACATACCTTTATATCCAACTTTTACTATATATACTATAGTTATTTAAACGATTTAATGTCCTATTTAGAGTAAATAAATCATAGTAAAATATTTATGTATCCTAAAAATACAAATAATATGTCTATGGAATCCCTATCTCATGAAGAACACTAATCTGGCCTTAGATATAATTTTTGTCGAAGAAAATAAATTAAATGATTTAGACCCTTCTAACTAGTATTTAAATCACAGAAAATGAACGAGAACTCCAAAATTAGTGAAACCAATTGGTACTATTTTGTATTGATAATATATATCCAGAGAAATTACGTACCAAATTATTTGGTACTGTTAAAATAGAAATGCATGCGGAAAACTATAAACTCATTGTAATAGTGTTTTAATCATAAAAACATATCTATGACTCCTTTTTAGGTGATTCAAATTGCTACTGGTTATAAATTACATTACCTATCCAGTAGCATTTAATTCACAATTTAACATGACATAAACATCAGTAGTTGAATTAAAGTGAGATAAACCATATTAAATCAATATAACTTTATTGGTAAATGTTTTAGTGCATTAAATGACTTTCCACATGCATCATGTGATCTAATAATGTTCATAACATTAAATACAACAAGAGTGACCCATTAAATCATGATGATGCATTTGTTCATCATTGTTTTCTTGTATTGTTGCACTGTTGCATGTTTGCAATGTTCTGAATGGTGTGTTGTTGTGCCTTTGCATTTGAACGATAGATTGCGAGAAGTGCAACTATTACGATTGTAACTACTGTGATGAAATTATTGTGAGTTCGACGAGTGAGACCATTACAATTGTGAGGATTATCCAATCGACTACATCTACAACAAAGGCAAGTGGTGCTATCTTGGTCATAAATGTCCTACTGTTTTGCTATGCATTATAGATGTTTTCGTAGCTACATGTGTAGGAATTACTATGCTATGCTATATCCTATTTATTGTGGTAGGGAAATCCTTTGTAGTTGAGATCCTGTATGATAGACGTGCTTAGCATTGCTATAGATACGAGGAAGGGATCATGCTTTGGTAAAGTAAAGGTTTTGTTCTACTAAAACAACATAATATAAATTAACTACCTGGGCAGAGTGGCTGGATTAGTCATCAGAGTGTGAATATTGGTGAGGAATGCCGTCCACGGTACTGAGAAGGATTAGTTGTATTTATTCTAGTAGCTTACATGTGCAACCATGTGCCAGTGAGAATGGGTGGCTGGTTGGACTCAGTAGGTCGTGGTGACCCGAACCCAGCGTAGCCAGAGATGTAGTGAATGGTAGGTTGGGACCAGTGCGCAGTGGGGTTTGAGGATCTACTTCCCGAACAGTCTCTTCTTGGGATTCTCCCTATCATCACACAATATGAGTGTGGTGGTACGAGCTGCGCTGTCCAAGTCACATGGGTAAAGTGTACAAACTCCTGCAGGCTGTATAAACTAAGTGCTTAGTCGTGTCCTCGGTTATGGACAAATGAGTTGCTTGATATCGATGCTATGCCATATTCTCGATCATCCTTATTTCATGATTTATAAAACTTTATGGGTGAACTTAAAGGGTTGTTGTGAATCAAACTGGTTTAATAAAGTAGGACAAAGTGTTTGAAAAATGCAAGCTAGCCACAGCTCCACCAGCCAAATAAGCATGTAGTTGATAGATCTGTTGTTAACCACTTTAGCCTACTTGCCATACATTCAATGTATTGATCATTCGTGGCTGCAACGTTTCATGTTGCAGCTTATATCGTATCTGAGTGATCGTTCATAGGTCACGAGACTCCACTCAATAATTGTTCGCCTGTGGCACATTTGAAGGATGGAGATCTACCTTGTATTGCTTTCCGTTGTAATATAATGTAAATTCTAGATCATATTCGTTGTAATTATGATGCACAGTTATATTTGGTATCATTTTGTACCGTGTGTGCCAGTGAACCGATCCATGGATTGGCACTATACACATGAACTCAGCCTTATCAGGCGAGGGTGTTACAAAAACCTATCTTATTATCTTTGGGTATAGAATGTGCATTGATTTTAGAAAGATTAATAAAGCTACTAAGAAGGATCATTATCCTTTGCCCTTTATTGATCAAATGCTTGAGAGGTTGTCCAAAAAGACTCACTTTTGTTTTCTTGATGGTTATTCTGGGTTTTCTCAAATTGCTGTGAAAGCACAAGATCAAGAGAAAACCACTTTCACTTGTCCTTATGGTACTTATGCTTATAGGTGTATGCCTTTTGGTTTATGTAATGCTCCTGCTACCTTTCAGAGATGCATGTCTGCTATCTTTCATGGTTTTTGTGAAGAAATTGTGGAAGTTTTCATGGACGATTTTTCCATCTATGGAACTTCTTTTGATAACTGCTTGCACAAATTTGATAAAGTTTTGCAGAGATGTGAAGAAACCAACATTCTTCTTAATTGGGAGAAATGCCACTTCATGGTTAATGAAGGGATTTTTCTTGGACACAAGTTCTCTGAAAGAGGCATTAAAGTGGACAGAGCCAAAATTGAAGCAATTCAGAAGATGCCTTGTTGATGATGGCGCCCTGTACTGTCGTGGGACGCTTTGTTGGAAACCCCAAGAGAAAGGTATGATGAGCACAACAGCAAGTTTTCCCTCAGTAAGAAACCGAGGTTATCGAACGAGTAGGAGGAAGCGAACATCATACAGGTGTTGCAAGCAACGCGAAGACCTGCACAACACAAACTCAAGACTTTTCCCAAACGAACAGTGAGGTTGTCAAGCTCACCGGTTTGTTGTAACAAAGGATTAAACGTATGGTGTGGAAGGTAATGGTTTGCAGCAAGTAAACAAGTAATAGTGGAAGATGTATCAATGGTAAAGATTGGACCAGGGTCCATAGTTCACTAGAGGTGCTCTTCTTAGATAAACAACATGGCATGAAGGGTAAACAAATTATAGAAGGGCAATTGACAGGAACTGAGCAAGGCATAACAATGTAATACTAGTCAAAAAGATGCTATGAGATTCGATTGGGCAATACAACAATATACATATACCGCCATCCAACTGCATCTATGACTAGAAGTCCACCTTCAAGTTATCATCCGAACCCCCTCTAGTATTAAGTTGCAAGCAACAGACAACTGCTTTAAGCAAAGTGTGTAAGGTAAACAGTCCACATGTTCCATGAACAAGAGACCGTTGTTTTATCCCTAGTAGCAACATCACATCTACAACCGAAGAGATTTCTGTCACTTCCCTTGGAAACTAGAGGCATGAACCCACTATCGAGCATAAATACCCCCTCTTGGAGTCACTAGCAACTACTTGTCCAAGATAGCTACTAACAATGGAGAGCATGCAAGATCAAAAACAACACAGACATGGTAGAATCATAAAGACAAAACCATTAATAAATCTGACATAATAATCTCAATATCCATCGGATCCCCGCAAACACAACATGCATGATTACAAATAGATTAGATCTTTATCATGAACGGAGCTCACAAGATCTATACATGAAAGCACAAAGGAGGAGATACAACCATCTAGCTACTACATGGACCCATAGTCCAAGGTGGAACTACTCACGCATCATACCGGAGAGAAGGCCTCTGGGATGATCACCCCTCCGACAGGGTGCCGGGAAGAACTTCAGATCCCCCCAATCTAGGGTCGACGGTGGCGGCGGCGGCTACAGAAGGTTTCATGGAATATTGATCGGGTCCTTAGGGTTTCTGCATCGGGGGCTTCTTATAGGCGAAGAGGCGAGGCTGGGAGGCGGCCAGGGGCCCCACACCCTACCCAGGCGCGGGGCAGGGCCCACCTGCACCTAGGGGGTGTGGGCGCCCTGGCTTGCGTCTCTGTCTCGTCTTCTGGATTCTTGTTCCCCACGGAAAGTTATCGACTTTGGCTTTTGTCCCGTCCAATTCCGAGAATATTGATTTTCTGCCTTTCTGGAACCAAAAACAGAAGAAAACAGGCAGCTGGCACTGTGGCAACTTCTTAATAGGTTAGTTCCAAAAAAGATATAAAAACACCTCAATGTGTAGACAAAGCAAAGCAAAGTAGATACTAAACAAGGATGGAGCATCAAAAATTATATATACGTTTCCGACGTATCAAGCATCCCCAAGATTAACTCCTTCTCGTCCTCGAGTAGGTAAGTGATAAAAAGAATAATTTTTGAGGTGACATGCACCTTCACAATGAAGATCTAACCATTTTCAAGCATTGAAAGCTGGGATCAAAGAACTCTAAACATGTGCATGAAAGATGGAGTTCTAATAATAGGACATAGTAACTATGCATGCAACATGACAAGCTACAAACAAAGATCATGAATAACATGCATTGAAAAACGTTTGTTTGTTTCACATACAGAAAACATGGCATAGTGGCAATCAGCTTGTCCCTCATAGAGTAGCAAATAGATGCATAGGACACCTTCAAAGTTCACAAGGGTGACTATGAACAAGTAGCACAAGAGAAAGTAATATCACAATATGCATCAATCAATAAGCTTTGGAACACTGCACATAGAATGACAACTATGCTCTCTTAATGGTGCCTAAAGGTAGAAGGTGGAGACTCAATAATGGTGGAAGAAAAGCCTTTTATAAAGAAAGCGGGGATTTCAAGTTTCAAAAGGAGCTTCCAAAAATTATGGTACTTGTTAGCTTTCAGCCCTCATTGCCCCTATCATAAGCATCTTGAAGTGATTAAGGTTAAAGTGAACAAATAATGAGTATATCCTTGACAAAGTATAAGTTGGCAATCTCAAGTCCCTTGAATACGAGGGCCACACCTCGTGCTACTCAACTTCAGTCACCTGCAAATTCTTGTCATTGTAAGTATTTCCATATCATAGAGAACCGCCAACGGGGTACCCCTTGCACATGTTACAGGAGCTATCCCATAACCAAAATGACAAGGCAAGCAGACAATGAGCATCTTAGCGATATTTTTATTTACCACATGCATAGCTTTTTATTGAGGATGCTTCATAGATAGCTCACTATGGTGATGCTGCAAGTTTCTACCATGATTAGGCATGCCTTAGGCTAGCGGTCTAGGCGTTTCTCTAACACAAAATACAAACTCCATGGACTTACAAGTTCCCTCTTTATTTCACACCGGTGACATCCATAGACAAAAGAGCATGATATCAACTGAGTACAAAGTACAAGTGCAAGTTGAAAATGTTCCCCGTGACAGCACGGTTCTGCTAATTCCAACGTATAAGTGCAAGCATATACAACATAGAAGACACAATGGTCCAAGTTTATTAGGGGCAAAGAATATAAAGTGTGCCATCAAGTTTGTGAGGGCTTTAATCACTAAGTTTTCACATAACAAAATAGTTTTTAATTGGAAGATGGCTGAAAACAAGAATATACTCGGAATGGTGTAACACACCATGCATAGGAGATTATAGTGGAAATTTTGGAAAAACTTGGTTTCTTGGGAGTTGGAAGCATGAGTAGAGCTTACTCATACAACTGGAGGCTAGCAAAAGACTGGGAGCAACCAACTAAGAGAGCAATAATGGCCATAATCATGCAGTGCAACAAAGCATTATTAATCAAAGCAAAGAGTGGTACTACAAGTCAAGGACTAAATGATCATAGAGGCTAAGGTGACTTGTTCATAGTCATAACATGGTGTGAGCATGTGCCAAGTCAACCCAAGCAAAACATCAAAAGAGAATACCACAATACTATGCTTTTGCATGCTAAAACAACGCATAATTTCTTCAAGGCACACTAAGAAATCCCAATTGTTTGGATCAAGACATGCTACATCATTAATTACTAAGCATAAGGTCAAAACAACACCTAGCATGTCATGCTAAAGTCTAAGTCACAGTCAATGCAAGATCCTCTTGCACTTACAAGCAAGAACTTGCTACTCATTTCCAACACCAAGCAACTTATTTGAAAACAACACAACAAGAATGGGGGTCCAAACTACTTTATTCCAGCATACTAAACAAACTAAGCAAACCAAACGAAAACTAAGATGCTCCAAGAACAACACAACTATGCATTAAACAATAAAAACAAAGTGTCTAGACAGACCTGAGCTTTTTATTGATGAAGAAGGGGATGCCTTGGGCATCCCCAAGCTTTGACGCTTGTAACTCTTGGATATTTCTTGGTGTGACACCGGGGTGGCATCCCCAAGATTGTGCTTTTGTCCATTCTTCATCTCATTGCATCATTCTCTCTCAACACCTGAATTTTTTTTCCTTCATACAAAACTTCACACAATCTTCATTAGCAACATTAGCTTATTCAAAAGATATTAGACCTCTGGCAAAGCTTTGGAACAACAAGTCTTTTCACTATAAACACAATCTACTGTATCAACTCCTTCAAAAATCTCAATTCACCTAAAGAGAACTCAAAAAGGAATCAATAAGAAGCAAATGCAAATAATGGTAGATATCTGTCAAAACAGACCAGCAAGTAGAAACTGATTTTTTCGAACATCTTTTGTTGCTCAAATCAAAAAATGCTGAACTAACTAAAGTTATCTAACATACTGGGGGATTTATTCAAAAAAATTTAGCTCAATCCGAGTTACAAAGACTCCTCGCGATTTTTTTTGGTGGAGGACAGAAATCTGTTTCGGGACAGCAACTCTCCAAATCTCACTTCCCGCTCATTAGAGGTCATTCTTGGCACAAAAAGGATAAGGTGAGTTTGTTACTGAAGTAATAACTTCCAAGACTCAAGGAAACTCTTGGGTATAGGCACAAGAAGCGAGAAGAATCAAGTATTTTCAAATGAAGAAGCATTAACATCAATACTTGCAAAATCTTCAATTATGAAAGGTATCTCATCCAAATGGGTTTTGGAGGATCCCTTCTCATCTCTCTTTGGTCTACTACTTTCATCGAAAAGATTTTCAGGAGCAATCCAATCAAAATTCTTTTCAAAGGCTTCATGCATTCCAACAAGCTTAAAGGGTATGGGTATCTTAAATTCTTCTCTAGGCTTAGTTTTATCAGAAATACCCACACCATATACACTTGAGCCTAGCATATTGAAACACTCAAAGACCTTTTTAGCCTCCCTAGCAACATCATGGAATTCTTTTAATAAAGTTTCAAGGATGAATTCTCTCTTTTCAGCATTCTCTTCTTCTTTTAGTTTTAAGAACAAGAATTGTATGAATGGGTTAAGGCTAACAAACCTAGCCTCCAACATATGAACTAAAGAAGCTGCAGTAATCTCATAATTAGGAGCAAGTTCTGCTATAGATCTATCCTCATTATCCTCATGCTTGCTAACATGATTAAAGAGTTCTTCAATATTATCTTTCCCAATTATGAAGCCACTACCTATTGCAAGATCTTTCAGGACGAACTTGGGGAACAACATGGTGAGATAGAGCAGGAACTATTTTTTTTGTGTTTTTGAATAAAGCAAGCAAACCAAACTAAACTAATTTTTTTTGAAAAGAGGCAAACAAGACCGAGCAAAAGAAACAAAGCAAACTAAAAACAAAGTAAATAGAAAGGAAGTGAAGGATTCCCCTAGTGAAGACGTCCTTAGCCTCCCCGGCAACGGCGCCAGAAAAGAGCTTGATGATGGCGCCCAGTACTGTCGTGGGACGCTTTGTTGGAAACCCCAAGAGCAAGGTATGATGAGCACAACAAAAAGTTTTCCTTCAGTAAGAAACCGAGGTTATCGAACCCGTAGGAGGAAGGAAACGTCACACATGTGTTGCAAGCAATGCGGAGACCTGCACAACACAAACTCAAGACTTTACCCCAATGAATAGTGAGGTTGTCAAGCTCACCGGTTTGCTGTAACAAAGGATTAAACGTATGGTGTGGAAGGTAATGGTTTGCAACAAGTAAACAAGTAACAGTGGAAGATGTATCAATGGTAAAGATTGGACCGGGGTCCATAGTTCACTAGAGGTGCTCTCCTTAGATAAACAACATGGCATGCAGGGTAAATAAATTACAGCAGGGCAATTGATAGGAACTGAGAAAGGCATAACAATGAAATATTAGTGAAAAAGATCCTATGAGATTCGATTAAGCAATACAAAAATATACATAGACCGCCATCCAACTTCATCTATGACTAGAAGTCCACCTTCAGGTTATCATCCGAACCCCCTCCAGTATTAAGTTGCAAGCAACAGACAACTGATTTAAGCAAAGTGTGTAAGGTAAACGGTCCACATGTTCCATGAACAAGATACCGTTGTTTTCTCCCTAGTAGCAATAGCACATCTACAACCGAAGAGATTTTTGTCACTTCCCTTGGAAACTAGAGGCATGCACCCACTATCGAGCATAAATACCCCCTCTTGGAGTCACTAACAACTACTTGGCCAAGATAGCTACTAACAACGGAGAGCATGCAAGATCGCAAACAACACAGACATGATAGAATCATAAAGACAAAACCATTAATCAATCTGACATAATAATCTCAATATCCATCGGATCCCCGCAAACACAACATGCATGATTACAAATAGATTAGATCTTGATCATGAACGGAGCTCACAAGATCTATACATGAAAGCACAAAGGAGGAGATACAACCATCTAGCTACTACATGGACCCATAGTCCAAGGTGGAACTACTCACGCATGATGCCGGAGAGAAGGCCTCCGGGATGATCTCCCCTCCGGCACGGTGCCGGGAACAACTTCAGATCCCCCCGATCTAGGGACGACGGTGGCGACGGCTATAGAAGGTTTCGTGGAATATTGATCAGTTCCTTAGGGTTTCTGCATCGGGGGCTTCTTATAGGCGAAGGGCTTGGCTGGGAGGCGGCCAGGGGCCCCACACCCTACCCAGGCGCGGGTAGGGCCCACCCATGCCTAGGGGGTCTGGGCGCCCTGGCTTGCGTCTCCGTCTCGTCTTCTGGATTCTTGTTCCCCACGGAAAGTTACTGACTTTGGCTTTTGTCCCGTCCAATTCCGAGAATATTGATTTTCTGCCTTTCTGGAACCAAAAACAGAAGAAAACAGGCAACTGGCACCGTGGCAACTTTTTAATAGGTTAGTTCTAGAAAAGATATAAAAACACCTCAAAGTGTAGACAAAGCAAAGCAAAGTAGATACTAAACAAGCATGGAGCATCAAAAATTATAGATACGTTTTCGACGTATCACTTGCCCTAGAGATATTAAAGGTATTCGTAGTATCCTTGGTCATGCTGGTTTTTATAAGAGGTTTATTAAAGATTTCTCCAAAATTTCAAAGCTCCTTACTAATCTTCTTCAAAAAGACATACCTTTTGTTTTTATGATGATTTTAAGGAAGCTTTTGAAACTTTGAAGAAAGCTTTGACAACCGCTCCTATTGTTCAACCACCTATTGGAGTTTACCTTTTGAAATTATGTGTGATGCTAGTGATTTTGCTGTGGGTGCTATCCTTGGGCAACGTGTTGATAAGAAGTTGAATGTTATTCATTATGCTAGCAAGAATTTAGATGCTGCTCAAAAGAATTATGCTACTACTAAAAAAGAGTTCTTAGTTGTAATATTTGCCTGTGATAAGTTTAGACCCTACATTGTTGATTCAAAGGTTACTATTCATACTAATCATGTTGCTATTAAGTACCTTTTGACAAAGAAGGACGCTAAGCCTAGACTTATTAGGTGGGTGTTGCTTTTGCAAGAGTTTGGTCTGCATATTGTAGATAGGAAAGGTGCTGAAAATCCTGTTGCTGATAATTTATCTCGTTTGGAAAATATTTCTTTTGACCCTTTGCCTGTTAATGATAGTTTTCCAAATGATAAGTTGGCCGCAATAAGGGTAAGTCCGCATGAGATTCCTTGGTATGATGATTATGCTAACTTTATTGTTTCCAAGTATTTGCCTCCAACTTTTACAGCTCAGCAAAGAAGAAAATTCTTTTATGATCTAAGGCATTACTTTTGGTATGACCTACACTTATATAAGGAAGGAGTAGACGGTATTATTCGAAGATGTGTTCCAGAATTCAGACAACAAGAGATATTGAGAAAATGTCATGGCAGTGCTTATGGAGGAAATCATGCGGGGGATAAGACTGCACAAAAAGTTTTACAATCTGGATTTTATTGGCCTACCCTTTTCAAAGATGCAAGGAAATTTGCCTTATCATGTGATGAATGTCAACGAGTAGGTAACATTTCTAGACGCAATGAAATGCCTATGAATTATTCTCTTGTTATCGAACCTTTTGATTGTTGGGGATTTGACTTTATGGGTCCTTTTCACCCTTCAAAATGGTACACTCATATTCTTGTTGTTGTCGACTATGTTACAAAGTGGTTAGAGGCAATACCTACAAATAGTGACGATGGTAAGACTTCTCTGAAAATGCTTAAGGATGTTATTTTTCCTAGGTTCGGTGTGCCTATATATATCATGACTGATGGAGGCTCTCATTTTATTCATGGGGTTTTTAGAAAAACTCTCGCCAAGTATGATGTAAACCATATAATTGCTTCAGCTTATCACCCCCAAACCAGTGGGAAAGTAGAACTTTTAATAGGGAAATTAAATCTATCTTGCAGAAGACTGTCAATAGATCTAGAAAAAATTGGGCTAAAAAGTTGAATGACGCTTTGTGGGCTTATAGAACTGCTTATAAAAATCCTATGGGTATGTCTCCTTACAAAATGGTCTGCGGGAAAGCTTGTCACTTGCCTTTAGAATTAGAACACAAAGCTTATTGGGCAGTGAAAGAGTTGAATAGAGATTTTAAACTTGCTGGCGAGAAAAGATTGCTTGACATGAGTGCCTTAGATGAGTGGAGAAGTGAGGCTTATGAAAACGCTAGAATCTTTAAGGAAAAAGTAAAAAGATGGCACGGCAGGAGGATTCTCAAAAGGGAGTTCCATGTTGGCGAGAAAGTTCTTTTGTATAGGTCCCATCTCAGATTTTTTGCAGGGAAACTACTCTCAAAATGGGAAGGATCTTTTGTTATTGAGGAAGTATATCGTTTAGGAGCTATCACAATATCTTCTTTGAAGGATGACACAACACAGGTGGTGAATGGTCAAAGACTAAAACTTTATATTTCTGGAGATTCTTATAATGAATATGTTGATGTTATTCAAATGGTTACTCCAGAAGAATTTATTAGAAACCAAACACCAGAAACTGCAGAGTTCGTCTTTGAATAGGTAAAAGAGGTGAAAACAGAAGGTTCGTGAAATCCCAATCTTTTTATATTTTTGATGTTTTTAATACATAAGGGAAGTTACGAGACGGAATAGAGGAGGAAACGGAGGCCGGGGTGGCCAGACCCACCCCAGGTGTGGGCCCACCTTGCCCCGCGCCTGGAGGGGGTGTGCCTCCCCCGAGCTTCGTCTCCGCCTCGTTTTCGTATCAAAACCTTCCTTATGCTTTGAAACTTCATAATATATAACCCCCCGGATTCCCCGAGGTTCTTGCGTCGAGTTCTCGTCGTGTTTTTGTTTCGATATGTTTCTGTCGGGTAAATTCTCAGTTTTAGAGCTACAATGTCTTCCTCTGAATCACCCATGGAGGATTCCTTTGCGGATGTCCTCAACCCATATATGTATGAGTTGAAGATCCATCCCAAGGAGCTGATTCTCAAAGATGGGAAGGTACAGATGAAAGAAGTTCAGGTCCCCAAGGGAGAAGGAAGTCTGGAAGATAGGATGGAAGCATTGGAGCGGGAAGTTTTCAGTTACAAGAAGATGGCGAAACACGGAGTGGATGTTATTCACAAGATAAGTTCAGAACTCATCGCCAAACACGAGGAGGAGGTGGCTATCTCCGAGAAGAAATCTTCTCGCTCCGTCAGACCACCAACCAACTACAATCACAACTCTACGACATACAAAATCAAAACCGTGAGTATGAGGCTGTTGGGGTTCGTAGCATGGAAAACAAAAAAATTCTACCGCATGCACACAAACAATCCAAGATCTATCTACTAGATTGTAGAAACGAGTCGATTAGAGTACTCACCCTCGAATATTCCAAAGCGGTTAACGAGAGCATATTCTCGTGGGTGATGTAGTCGTACACTTGCCGATCTCAAGATCGCGTAGATGATCCTTCCGGCGATGCGTTCCGGCAGCGCTTCCGCAGTCGGTCACATGTTCGGTACTCGATGATGACCTTCCTCTCCCTTGTTCCAGCAGGCAGCAGACGTTGTAGTTCTCCCCTCGCGATTCCGGCAGCACGACGGCGTGGTGTCGGAAGTAGAGGGAAAATCTTGCAGGGCTTCACCTAAGCCGGAGCAGGTTATGGTGGATCTAGGGTTTAGAGGTCCGGAGAGGAGGAGGCGTGATCGGTGGCGAGCGGCGGCGGCAGCGCGGCTAGGTGGGGAGGGGCTGGTGTTGTGTGGTCTTGGGGCACCCCCTCCCCTCTATTTATGAGAAGGAGGGAAGCTTGGGAGAGGGGAGTTTGAATCCTTCCCCAACTCCCTCTCCTAGTTGGCTTGTGGTGGAGGGAATGAAGGATTCTTTCCTTCCTCCACTAGGATACATTGTCCAGTTTGACTTTTCAAACTTGCCTTTTGACTTTCAATTTGGAGCTTTATTTATTTCTTGCTAATGCCCAACCAAGTGACCTAGGACATGATCCAATCATTCCACTTATCCATGACACATTCATGTTCCCTTCCCCTTCTGGTCCGGTGAACCTTCTAGACCCTTCTAGAACCTCTCCGATTAAATCATTGGAATCATCCCGGAACTCCGGAATTGGACTTTCCTTATATGAATCTTATTCTCCGAACCATTACGAATCTCCTCGTGATATCTTGGATCCCATCCGAGACTCCGAACAACATTCGGTCTCCCTAATTACATTCCATACCTACTAAACAACATCGAATCCTTAAGTGTGTCTCCCTACGGTTCGTGAATTACGCGGACATGACCGAGACACTTCTCCGATCAATAACCAATAGAGGAATCTGGAAATTCATATGGCTCCCACATATTTCTACGATTACTTTGCGATCGAATGAACCACTTATATACGATACCAATTTCCCTTTGTCTCGCGATAGTTTACTTATCTGAGTTTTGATCGTCGGTATCTCTGCATATCTAGTTCAACCTCGTTACCGATAAGTACTATTTTTTCGTTCCTATGATATGTGATCCCTTGTGAGCCAGTCACATGCTTGCAAGCTAATTGGATGACATTCCACTGAGAGGTCCCAGAGTATATCTATCCGTCATATGGATGGACAAATCCCACTCTTGATTCATGTGCCTCAACACATACTTTCTGAACACTCAATGCCACCTTTATAGCCACCCAGTTACGGTGTGGTGTTTGATGTCATCAAAGCATCCATATGGTGATGGTGATTAGCATGATCTCATGGTCGAAGGATTTAGGTTACTATGTATCTGAAAGCTTATAACAACTGAACTATATTAAATGAATTGATCTTTATGCTATGCTTAACTATAGGAGTATGTCCATCACACCATTCTCCTAATGATACGATCTTGTTGTTAATAACATCTCAATGTTCATGATCAGGAAACCATGATCATATATTAACCAACAAGCTAGTTTAACAGAGGCTTTACTAGGGACTCTTTTATGTTTACAAATCACACAAGTATTAATGTTTCCGATTAATAAAATTATAGCATGGTATGTAAATATTTATCATAACCATGAAGATATGGTAATAACCTCTTTATTATTGCCTCTTGGGCATATCTCCAACAGTCTCCCACTTGCACTAGAGACAATAATCTAGTTTCAAATCTTTGTGTATTCAACACCTATGGCTTTCCGGTGTTGTATTTACACGATTGCTAGTGGTGAATTGATCTTCGGATCCAACTCTTTCAGGTTCGTGTGTAATTGCATGTCTTTGCGTCTCTACGCATCACTCATTCTCTAATGAGATGGCTTTGTATAAATTTGGTCCTTTGGTGAGACCTTTGGTTCCTTGGGGGTTAAAACATGTTGATAATATTGTCGTACAATATATCTTCATGGTACCATCCCGCTGTCACCTAGTTTGATAACAAACTACTTAACACAAATGCCCTCTTTTGATGCTATAATAGCAGTCATATACTTAGCCTTTTGTTGTAGTATCTGTCATAATGTCTTAACTTTGGAACTCATCCAAATCCATTATGGAACTTACTTTCCATTATATTGTGCCACCCTTAGTTTAGATTGAGATAAACTTAATTTGTACTTTGTGACAAAACTAGTATCAATGTAGTACTTTTACAATGAACTAATCATCTATTTGTCACATCTATAAAAATAATATATTCTTAGTTCTTCCAAAAGATCATAAGAATATCCTTACTATCGTCCAATGATCATCTTATGAATCATTCTGGTATATGCTCATAACATTTAGAGCATAGGACATATCTGGATTTGTACATATCACAGTATGATTTATATAAATACTCTTTGTGATTTCATACATCAAGTATCAATCTATACTTGAATCTTTGTTTCACTTACCAAGTGTCGATACACTTGAATTTTGATTTAATCCTTTCTGTGTGGCAAAACCTTTCTTGCCATTTCCATATAGAAATCATTCAATATCTCATCTATGTACATTTGGCACAACCATATTAGCGTCTCAATCTATCTATATAGATATTGATGCTAAATATTCGGATTTTTCTTAAGTCTTTCATCGAGATGAAATTCTTAGCATGTGTTAATAAAAGATACATCATTTCCAATCAACAATATGTCTTCCACATAATGTATTAGAAATATGTCTTAGCGCTCCCACTTAATTTCTTGCAAATGCAAGCATCTTCATCGTCTCTGATGAATTTAAACTCTTTCAACAGTTTCATCATGGTGAAGATTCCAACTCCGCGACGCTCACTTCAACCATTGTACTTTGCATACGCTTTTAACATCCTTTGAATTAACAAAACCCTATGGACTGTCTTATGCACACGTCCTAGGTAACAATTCTATCAGAAGAAATTGTTTTGTTTATTCAACTACCACATAACAAAATTATATGTAGTGGTTGCTACATTAATCCGTCTAGACTAAACATCGCTATGAAAGATCAAATCTTGTCATAGTCAACCTTTGAACATTGTTGTGAAATCTTTCCCAACTTGTCGACTATTTCATAGATGTGAAACATCCATGTCTATTTATTTATAGATCCAAACACGACTGTAAGGTTTTACACCTTTCTAGAGGGTCTTTCAAGTTCAAAGCTTGATTTCTCATGTATGGAACTATCACGGATTTTATGGCTCCAAGCCATTTGACGGAGGCAGGGCCCATCATCGCTTCTTTGCATGTATTTGGTTCATTATTGTCAAATAATGATTCAACCCTCAAATCTCGGTATTTGATTGTTTATCCGACCTACTTGGTTCAATAGGAACTTAGACTTCCGTGACCACAACATTTGAGGCACGTGAGCCATGAGCATTGTTGCTGCCTCCAGAACACTTTTCAGCGCTGCGCAACTTTGCACATATAGCTAAGGTTCTTTTAACCTTATCAAAGTTCTATTGTCCTCCCACTTAACTTTTCACGGAAAATTCCTTTCTCAAAGAAACTTGACGTTATAAGCGACAAACATTTTTGTCTTTGGTGTTATGGAGGAATACTCAACGATTATTCGAAATAACATACAAAGATATGTTCATCTGATTTTGGTTGCAAACATCTTTCTTATGCATAGCATGCCAATGTTTAAGAAAGGACAACTTGGGTTTTATACCAAACCATAACTTTATATGGTGTCATTTCAATGGATTATGATGGAGCTCTTTTTAGTGGAAAAATGGTAGTCTCTAAAGCTTTAATCTTTAAAATATAATGGCAGTTTTATAAATTACACATTTGATCTTACCATTTCAAACAAGGTTTCATTACATATCTCGAACGCTCCATACTCTTATGGTGTTTCGGGAAATGCAAATCCACGGAACGATTCCTCAAATCTAAGGTATTATGCTAAACTTGTAACTCAAATATCTTCCTTTATGATCCTATCATAAATTCTTTATTTTCTTGTTACATTGATTTTGCACTTCATATTGAAAGTTTTTGAACTTTTCAAATGTTTCACACTTCATCCTCATTAAGTAAATATTCATATATTCATTCAAAATTTCGGAGAAAGCATATGAAGTTGAAATCCATCGCTCTTAACTACACGTAATGGACTTCATACATCAAATATGTACAAATTCCAATAATCTAGTCATTCGTTCCCTTTTGGCCTATGAACGGAGTTTTAATTATCTCTAGGAAAGTTTCACAAGCGTCATTTGATCAAAAATCAAAAGACTCCCAAATTACATCCACGTAGAGTTTCTTCATGTTTTCTTTCCAATATAATTTAAACGGCGATGTCACTTCCTAAGTGATCTTTCAATCAATTTGTCTTTCAACATTTTTAGCACTAGTTTTATGAATGTGATTTCTCCAACAAGATTTGTAAATCATCCATCTTTTATAGATTACGGCAATTATTTGAACAACCCTTTTGTTCTCATAATACCTGAAACAAATCTTGAAGGCAAGCTTTAATTTCAACGAGCAACACAATAACCCTTTATTTGTTCTTGATGAACATCATCACATATTCTTTTGCTGGTTACTTAGGTTATTGTAGTTCATGAATTGTGTTGTTTCGTATGACGATTCACACCAACAAATTCAGTATCTAATACTTAAGAACCACATTATTTAACAAGCAAAGAATACAGCCATAACACGTATATCCTCTATATACCTAAGATGAACAATTCTGGTCTTTTCTTTTCTGCCATATATTTATGAGATTCTCTTTCAGTATTTCCTTTTCTGTTTGAAATAATCTATCAACATCAATAGTGGATCCATACACATGAAACATAGTCCAAACTCCAAAGCATGTATAGTTAAATACCAATGTCTTTGGACTTGCACTTTAAAGTAGATCACCATCATCAAATTTTTGGTGTTCTTTCAAATTCCATTCTTCAGTAATCTCTTGGTGTAATAAACATGTTACCTACAGCAAATATTCATCCTTATCATGGAATTATTCATGATCAAGCTACTTTAGCTTATAACGATGAATCGCGAGTATAATGTTGTTCTCCAAAACTTTTTGGAGGATTAGGACGACTAGCGTCTCCAACCTTTTGAAGATTCCCATCAAATATGAGAACATAAACTTTACCATATTATACTCTATCATGTTATAATAAAAAACATTGTTTTAGATATCGCAATATCTTCCACATATGATGTTCCTAGATAACCTTGATATTAAAACAATCTTTTGAATATCAAGAATCATGCAGATAAACATGATTCTTATATACTAACACTAGAATTGTTACTCTTGATTTAATACCAATTATTAAACTTCACAGAGTAACTAGAACTTACTGAAAGTTTGCAATATGACTTTTAAACTTTAGATTAACACTTCAAAACAATACGATACCAGTTCGTAAAGTAATTAACCAGAATTCTATAGTTCTATTATCTCAATTATAACTAAACGCAAGGTAAACGGATGCCAATGACTACAACAACTATGCAAATTCACTTTGATTTAATTTATGATAAATAGTGTTCAGATTTTAATAATATTGTTGTTGAACTCCCACTCAAAACAATATCCCTCACATTGTTTTAGTGATCACACGAACCAAATTCACTACACCAAGTCCGATCATCACGTGACATGATATAGTTTCAAAGACGAACAATCATCATGTTCATCATATCATCTATATGACTCGTGCTTTACCTTTCGGTATTCCGTGTTCCGAGACCATGTTTGTACATGCTAGGCTCGTCAAGATCAAACCTTAGCTTCCGCATGAGCAAATCTGGCTTGCTCCCATTGTATACACTCGCAGAATCTAACACACCCGATCATCACGTGGTACTTCGAAACAACGAGCTTTGGCAACGGTGCCTACTAAGGACGAACACTCTATAACCTGATATTTTGTGAGTAATTCTGTCATCGCGAACTAAGCAATACAAGATGCATAAAAGGATTAACATCACATGCAATTCAAAATATGTGATATGATATGGCCTTTCTTCTTGTGCTTCCGATCTCCATCTTCAAGCACGAACATGATTTCCATCATCACCGGCGTGCGTCAAGGTCAATGGCGCCGCTCCATGGTTGTCGTCCACCAGCATCACTTTGAATAATAGACATATAAGTCTAGCCAAAATTAAAATACAACCATATGGCTCCTGCCGGTTGCCGACTTACAGTAAGGAACATTGCATACATCATATATAATCACAATTATGGCCATATCACATCACATCACACCCCTGCAATAGACGCCTCTAATTTTCTTTGCATGTTTTACGTGGTTTGGGGCTTTCATCAAGTGACGTTCTAACTTACAAACAAGAACCACAACGTTGATACTAGTATTGTCAATCACCTGTTGTAAATTGAATCTTCACTATGTTGGGAGAAACAGGCACCCGCAAAGCCACTTGTGCAATACAAGTTGCATGTCACGCGTGGAGCAAGTCTCATGAACGATGTCATGTAAGGTTAGCCCGGTCCGCTTCATCCCACCATCCCGCAAGATGCAAAGTACACAAGAAGCAATCGACAACAAAATCATCAAAGACCACAATGACCATCGTGTTCTACTCGTGCAACAGATCTACATATAGACACGGCTCTGATACCACTTTTGGGTTCGTAGCATGGAAAACAAAAAAATTCTACCGCATGCACACAAACAAGCCAAGATCTATCTACTAGATTGTAGCAACGAGTCGATTAGAGTACTCACCCTCGAAGATTCCAAAGCGGTTAATGAGAACAAATTCTCGTGGGTGATGTAGCCGTACACTTGCCGATCTCAAGATCACGTAGACGATCCTTCCGGTGCTGCGTTCCGGCAGCTCTTCCGCAGTCGGTCACATGTTCGGTACTCGATGAATACCTTCCTCTCCCTTGTTCCAGCAGGCAGCGGAGGTTGTAGTTCTCCCCTCGCGATTCCGGCAGCACGATGGCGTGGTGTTGTAAGTAGAGGGAAAATCCTACAGGGCTTCGCCTAAGCCAGAGCAGGTTATGGTGGATCTAGGGTTTCCGGCGATCTAGAGTTTAGCGGGCCGGAGAGGAGGCGTGACCGGCGGCGGCTAGGGCATGGTGAGCCGGCGGCGGCACGGCTAGGTGGGGAGGGGATGGTGTTGTGTGGTCTTGGGGCACCCCTCCCCTCTATTTATGAGAGTGAGCAACTTGGGAGAGGGGAGTTTGAATCCTTCCCCAACTCCCTCTCCTAGTTGGCTTGTGGTGGAGGGAAAGAAGGATTCTTTCCTTCCTCCACTAGGATACATTGTCCCAGTTTGACTTTTCAAACGTGCCTTTTGACTTTCAATTTGGAGCTTTATTTCTTTCTTGCTAATGCCCAACCAAGTGACCTATGACACGATCCAATCATTCCACTTATCCATGACACATTCATGTTCCCTTCCCCTTTCGGTCTAGTGAACCTTGTATACCCTTCTAGAACCTCTCCGATGAAATCATCGGAATCATCCCCGAACTCCGGAATTGGACTTTCCTTATATGAATCTTATTCTCCAGACCATTCCATATCTCCTCGTGATATCCTGGATCCCATCCGAGACTCTGAACAACATTCAGTCTCCCTGCTTACATTCCATACCTACTAAACAACATCGAATCCTTAAGTGTGTCTCCCTACGGTTCGTGAATTACGCGGATATGACCGAGACACTTCTCCGATCAATAACCAATAGAGGAATCTAGAAATTCATATGGCTCCCACATATTTCTATGATTACTTTGCGATCGAATGAACCACTTACATACGATACCAATTTCCCTTTGTATCGCGATAGTTTACTTATCTAAGGTTTGATCGTCGGTATCTCTGCATACCTAGTTCAACCTCGTTACCGATAAGTACTCTTTTCTTGTTCCTATGATATGTGATACCTTGTGAGACAGTCACATGCTTGCAAGCTAATTGGATGACATTCCACCGAGAGGGCCCAGAGTATATCTATCCGTCATATGGATGGACAAATCCCACTCTTGATCCATGTGCCTCAACACATACTTTCCGAACACTCAATGCCACCTTTATAGCCACCCAGTTACAGTGTGGTGTTTGATGTCATCAAAGCATCCATCCGGTGATGGTGATTAGCATGATCTCATGGTCGAAGGATTTAGGTTACTATGTATCTGAAAGCTTATAGAAACTGAACTATATTAAATGACTTGATCTTTATGTTATGCTTAACTATAGGAGTATGTCTATCACACCATTCTCCTAATGATATGATCTTGTTGTTAATAACATATCAATGTTCATGATCAAGAAACCATGATCATATATTAACCAACAAGCTAGTTTAACAAGAGGCTTTACTAGGGACTCTTTTATGTTTACAAATCACACAAGTATTAATGTTTCCGATTAATACAATTATAGCATGGTATGTAAACATTTATCATAAGCGTGAAGATATGATAATAACCTCTTTATTATTGCCTCTTGGGCATATCTCCAATAGAGGCTAGAATTGATCGCATAAGCTCTGCTACTAGTTTCATGATTGCGGAGACAAGGACATCATTTTTGGATGAGGAACCTTTGCCTTGGAAGTTTTATGATGATAAGAGAACACCACCACCACCGAAGGAGTAATTCTCCATCAGGTTTGGCATCGACTTGGCTTGTTCCAAGCTTGGGGGGAGTGTCGCGGTATCACCACCATTATCTATTATCTTTTACCTTTTTAGTGGATTCATATCTTTGGTAGAGGTGTTATCTTATAGTTTGGTTTGCATGTGGAAGTATGTCTCCTTTAGTTGATTATCTATGTATCCCTTGGTGTGAAGTGCCTTTATTGGAATAATAATGAGAAGTTTCATCTTTTACTTTTTGCACTTCTTATTTTAGTTTGAAATCTCTATTATATGATGGATCTTGTTGATCAGTATTGACATCACTTTGGGATCATCAAGTGGATCTAAATTGGTTTGGGCAAACCGAGTTCTGGTCAGTAGCAACACTTTTTGAGGTTTGAAAGAAAAAGAGAAAAAACTTATAGGTATTTTGTATCATTTATTTTCTTTCTTGTTGGATCATAAGCTTAGTATTCTTTATTTAAGATCTTTTGTGTCTTCAAGGAACATTGCATGTTTGGCTTTATCACTTGTAGGTTTGCTTGTTTCTTTCAACTCTCTTGCTTTCTACCCAGCCTTGCTAGCTAAAAACCTGTTTTGAGAAGGCATACTTCTCATGTTTCCAATCCCTTTGAACCAAAACCTTTGCCACTTGTGTCCACCATATCTACCTAGCAGCCTTTGCCATTCCAAGCAAATTCTCAAGTTTCATCTATCTTTCGAATTAAAAACTATTTTGTTATGTGGAAACTAGTTAGTACAGCTCTCACAAACTTGATGGCACACCTTATTTTCTTGCCTCTAATAGACTTGAACCATTGTGTCATCGAAGTTGTATATGTTTGCATCTATACGCTGGAATTAGCAGAACCGTGCTGTCACGGGGAACGTTTTCAACATTGCACTTGTACTTTGTACACAATTGATATCGTGCTCTTTTGTCTGTGGATGTCAACGGTGTGAAATAAAGAGGGAACTTGTAAGTCCATGGAGTCTGTATTTTGTGTTAGAGAAACGCCTGGGCCGCTAGCCTAAGCCATGCCTAATCATGGTGGAAACTTTATGCATCACTATAGTGAGCTATCTATGAAGCATCCTCAATAAAAATCTATGCACATAGTAAATAAAAAGATCGTTGAGATGCTCATTGTCTGCTTGCCTTGTCATTTTGGTTATGGGATAGCTCCTGTACCATGTGCAAGGGGTACCCCATTGGCAGTTCTCTATGATACGCATGTACTTACAATGACAAGAACTTACCGGTGACGAAAGTTGAGTAGCATGAGGAGTGGCCCTCATATTCAAGGGACATGAGATTGCCAACTTATATTCCGTCAAGCATATACTCCATATTTGTGCACTTTAACCTTAATCATCTCAAGATTCCTATGATAGGGGCAATGAGGGCTCAAATCTAGTAAGTACCATAATATTTTGGAAGCTCTTTATGACTTGTAATCCCTGCTTCCCTCTATGAAGGGACCTTTCTCCTAGTTACCAAGTTGAGTCAGTAAACCTACTTCCTCTCTATATATAGCAAGCATTTGAGTTGTGTTTCAAGCATTCATATGGTGATTTATTCAATCGTGTTCTTTATCTTCCTTGTTTGCACACCGAGAGAGAAAGATCTCTTCGGCAGACAGATTTCTGTCGGGGAAATTCCTTCTGGGAGAGGGGAGATTGTTGCCATCAACACCGTCATCAAGCTAGGCTTCATCGGGATCATCATAATCATCCACACCATCATCTCCACCAGCACCATCATCACCACTCCGTCCCACTTTAACAATTGTGTTGGATATTGCTTTAGTTCTTAGGAGAATCTTTCCCGGTGTTAATTACTATTGTAGTTGATGCTTGTGAGTGGAACCATTGGATTATTGTTTATGTTCAAATTGTTATTCACCACCATATCATCTTTGATCTTGATCCATATGATGTCTTGTGAGTAGTTCGTCTAGTTCTTGAGGACATGGGAGAAGTCATGTTGTTATTAGTGGATCTGTGTTGAGTTATTATTCAATGGTTTAGTATTTAAGTTGTGGTGCTATTCTTCTAGTGGTGTCATGTGAACGTCGACTACATGATACTTCACCATTTAAGGGCCTAGGAGAATGCATTGTGTATTTGGCTACTAATTGTGGGGTTGCCGGAGTGACAGAAACCTGAACCCCCGTTAGGACACCATTGCACAAGGGAACGTAGGATCTCAAAGTTTAAGGCTGTGATTAGGTTTATATCTTAATTGCTTTCCTGTAGTTGCGGATGTTTGCAGGGGGTTTAATCACAAGTATGTATTAGTCCAAGTAAGGTCGGTACATTAGCACAGGTTCACCCACACAACACTTACAACACCAAAGAAGACTACTTAGCTATATGAAGCGAAAGCACTTGACAGAATTCACATGTGTCCTCGAGAACGTTTGGTCCTCATAAGTATTTCCACCGGCTTGTCCTTTGCTAAGAAAGGATTGGGCCACTTGCTGTAATTGTTCTTTGTCTTTATTACTTGCACTTTGTTTCTTTGCTTTATCAGAAAACCCCTAAAAATCCATTTTCTAAGTATTTACAGAGATTTCCTGCTCCATACCACTAGTCAGCACCTTCTGCTCCTCGTTGGGATCAACACTCCTATTTATCGAAAGTACTATGATACACCCCCCTATACTTGTGGGTCATCACTAACACATTTGAGTCTAACACTTCCTATGCATGGGGGTATCATGAGAAAACAAATTGTTGAAACAAAAAGGCACCAACATAGGAAGACAAAACAAATGCAACTTCAAAGCTTTCAACATAAATCAGGGAAACTTAACATTATTGAGATGCATAAAACCATGTTTCCCTCTCTCGAAATAACTTTCAGTAGCATTTTGAATAAATTTGACAATATAACTGTCAGAGGAAACAAATTTATCATCAGAATGACCATACTTACAGTCATTAAAAAGAGGACCAAGGTCATAAACTGGATCAATAGAAGCAAGCTGTTCCATCCTGAAATCTTTATTAGGCAAGCTATTTTCACAAGGAGCTTTAGCAAATTTGGAAAAGTTAAACTCATAAGAATCTCCATCAAACTTAGTTAAAACTTTCTCCTTCTTACAATCTTTAATAGCTCCACAAATTTTCAAGAAAGGTCTAACAAAGATGATAGGACAAGTTTTACTAGTTGCTGAATTAAGCACTAGAAAATAAGCAGGATACTTAATCTTACCGCAGAGAACCTGCACATCTCTTACAATACCAACAGGGCAAATGGTTTCCTTATTAGCAAGGTGAATAACCACATCAATGTCCTCAAGCTCGCTAGGACCAATTTCATGCATAATTTACCCGTAAAGCTCATAAGGAATAGCACTAGAACTAGCACCAATATCACATAAACCATAATAGCAATGATCACCAATTTTAACCGATAGCACAGGGACATTAGCTTTTCTAGCTTTACTAGGACGAGAGATAATATTAGAAGCGTCTTCACAGAAGACAATGTGCTCATCCTCTATATTTCTAGTGACAAGATTTTTTTACAGTAGCTACCACGGGTTCAATATTCATTTTGTCGCCAGGTTCCACAATTTTCTTTGTACCTTTGTTATTTGCACTAATCATCATAGAATACTCCTTTACCTTAGCTAGGAAAGGTATTTTCTCAACATAAGGTTCAGGCAAAATATGATCAATAGTATAAACTTCAGTGCTTCTAACAGGAACATGACTAGCAACATCTTTATAAGGTGCATGGTACTTATTCCACTTCTTTTTAGGAATTTCTATGTAAGAGGCAAAGGCCTTAAAACAATTGGCAATACTTTGAGAATCAAGACCATACTCAGTACTAATATCATGGAAGTCATCAGTTCCCATAAAAGATTTAATGCATTCATAATCATAATATATACCTGACTTTCTTCCTTTGTCGTTCTCCCAAGCTTCAACGTTCTCTTGAATACGGTCTAGGAGAACCCATTTAGCTTCTTCCTTCATACGTGTGAATGATCCAGCACAAGAAGCATCTAGTAAATCTTTATCATGAAGATAAAGCCTAACATAAAAGTTATTGATAATAATACTGTTAGGGAGTTCATGAATAGGACATTTAAGCATTAGTAACTTCAATATCCCCCAAGCTTGAGTTGTCTCTCTCCATCACGAGGCCAAAAGTTATATATCAAATTTCTATCCTTATGAATTTCACTGGGAGGATAAATTTTAGAATAAAAGAGGTACTATTTCCTCCCATTCCATGGATTGCCCATTCTTCAGCAGCTTATACCATTCTTCAGCTCTCCCTTTCAAGGATATAGAGATTAACTTCTTCTTCACCTGTTCAGTTGTGATACCTTCACACTTAAACAACCCGCATAATTCATGGATAAAAAGCAAATGATCACCAGGGTGGATAGTTCCATCCCCTAAATAATAATTATCCATAACACGATCAACAATACTTGTAGCTATCTTAAAAGGATCTATCTCAACAGGTGGTGGTTCATCTACTACCCTAACAGTGGTAGTAGTTTTCCCAAACAGAAAACCAAGTGGGTTATCCATAATGGAAACAAAGTAACGAACATAAATAAAAAGCAATATTCACAGTAGAAGTTTCCTTTACCAGTTCCACTCTTCAATAGCGCTTCACTCCCCGGCAAAGGCGCCAGAAAATAGTCTTGATGACCCACAGTTATAGGGGGTGTATCATAGTACTTTCGATAAATAGGAGTGTCAATCCCAACAAGGAGCAGAAGGTGTTGACTAGTGGTATGGAGCAGGAAATCTCTGTAAATACTTAGCAAACCGATTTTTAGGGGTTTTATGATAAAACAAAGAAACAAAGTGCAAGTAATAAAGACAACGAACAATTGCAGCAAGTGGCCTAATCCTTTCTTAGCAAAGGACAAGCCGGTGAAAATAATTATAAGGACCAACCGTTCTCGAGGACACATGGGAATTCTATCAAGTGCTTTTGCTTCATATAGCTAAGTAGTCTTGTTTGGTGTTGTAAGTGTTGGGTGGGTGAACCTGTGCTAATGTACCGACCTTAATTGGACTAATACATACTTGTGATTAAACCCCCTACAAGCATCTGCAACTACAGGAAAGCAATTAAGATATAAACCTAACCACAACCTTAAACTCTGAGATCCTACGCTCCCTTGTGCAATGGTGTCCTAACGGGGGTTCAGGTTTCTGTCACTCCGGTAACCCCACAATTAGTAGCCAAATACACAATGCATTCCCCTAGGCCCATAAATGGTGAAGTATCATATAGTCGACGTTCACATGACACCAATAGAAGAATAGCACCACAACTTAAATAGTAAACCATTGAATAATATCTCAACAAAAATCCACTACTAACAACATGACTTATCCCATGTCCTCAAGAACTAAACGTACTACTCACAAGACATCATATGGATCAAGATCAAAGATGATATGGTGATGGATAACAATCTGAACATAAACAATAATCCAATGGTTCCACTCACAAGCATCAACTACAATACTAATCAACACCGGAAGTTTACCCTAAGAACTATGCGAGTATTCAACACAATTGTTACAGCGGGATGGAGTGGTGATGATGGTGCTGGTAGAGATGATGGTGTGGATGATGATGATGATGATCCGATGAAGTCTAGCTTGATGACGGTGTTGATGGCGATGATCTCCCCTCTCCGGGAAGGAATTTCCCCGGCAGAAATCTGTCTGCCGGAGAGCTCTTTCTCTCTCGGTGTTTTCCGCCCCATAGAGGCAGCGGGATCTTTCAGTGGTCGCCCCCCCTGTTTTAGGGTTTTGAGGAGAAGATATAGGCGAGAGGGCGAAGCCGGAGGTGGGCCAGGTGGGCCACACCCTTTGTAGGCGCGGGGTAGGGGTGGCCTGCGCCTGGGGTGTGTGGGCCCCCTGTGGCCCATCTCCGCCTCCCCTTCTAGCTTCCTTCGTCTTCTGGGAAAATATGATTTTCCGTAATTTTTCTGGTATTTTTCTGATCTTCGGGAAATTGCATCGAAACACCTATTTTTCCATCAGAATCCTGACTCCGACAGTTCATCCTCCAAGAATCATCCAACATGCAAAAACAGATGAAAAGACATAAGTAACACCTCTTAATATGAAATATATCAACAAATATAAGCAAATTATGATATAGAATGGTGATGCAAATTGGACGTATCAGTGATCTTGCATGCTCTCCGTTTCTAGTAGCTATCTTGACCAAGTAGATGCTAGTGAATCCAAGAGGAAGTATTTATGCTCGATAGTGGGTTCATGCCTCTATTTAATCTAAGAGAAGTGACAGAAATCTCTAAGTTTATAGATGTGTTGTTGCTACTAGGGAGAAAACAACGGTATCTTGTTCATGGAACAAGTGGATTGTTTACCTTACACACTTTGCTTAAAGCAGTTATCCGTTGCTTGCAACTTAATACTGGAGGGGGTTCGGATGATAACCTGAAGGTGGATTACTAGTCATAGATGCAGTTGGATGGCAGTCTATGTATCTTGTTGTATTGCCCAATCAAATCTCATAGAATCATGAATGTCTAGTATTGCATTATTATGCGTTGCTCTTTCCTGTCAATTGCCCTGCTGTAATTTGTTTACCCAGCATGCCATGTTTGTTTATCTTAAGGAGAACACCTCTAGTGAACTATGGACCCGGGTCCAATCTTTACCATTGATACATCTTCCACTGTTCCTGTTTACCTTTCTACAAACCACCATTACCTTCCATAGCATATAGTTAATCCTTTGTTTCCAACAAACCGGTGAGATTGACAACCTCACTGTTTGTTGGGGCAAAGTCTTGAGTTTGTGTTGTGCAGGTTTCCAAGTTTCTAGCAACACCTTTGAGTCGTTTCCTTCCTCCTACTGGTTCAATAACCTTGGTTTCTTACTGAGGGAAGACTTGCTGCTGTGCTCATCACACCTTCCTCTTGGGGACTCCCAATGAAGCTCTACATTGATCTGAACCACCATCAGGCTCCCACATATTTCAACGATGACTTCATGATCGAATAAACCATTTACATACGATATTGATTCCCTTTGTCGCGCGATACTTTACTTATTCGAGGTTTGATTTCGTATCTCCATACTTAGTTCAACCTCATTACCGATAAGTACTCTTTACTCGTACTGTGATGTGACATCCCTTGTGACCTAGTCACATGCTTGCAAGACAATTGCATGACACTCCATCGAGAGGGCCCAAAGTATATATATCCGTCATATGGATAGACAAATCCCACTCTTGATACATGCGCTTCAATCCATACTTTCAGAATACCCAATGCCACCTTTATAACCACCCAGTTATGAATTGGTGTTTGATGTCATCAAAGCACTCACCCGGTGATGGTGATTAACATGATCTCATGATCGAAGGATTAGGTTACTATGTATTTGAAAGCTTGTAGCAAACGAACTCTAAATGACTTGATCTTATGCTATGCTAACTATGGGCGAGTGTCCATCACATCATTCTCCTAATGATATGACCTTGTTATTAATAACATATAATGTCCATGATCAGGAAACCATGATTATCTATTAATTAACAAGCTAGTTTAATAAGAGGCTTACTAGGGACTCTTTTATGTTCACAAAACACACAAGTATTAATGTTTCCTGTTAATACAATTATAGCATGGGATGTAAACATTTATCATAAACACAAAGATATAATAATAACCACTTTATTATTGCCTCTTGGGCATATCTCCAACAGTAACAACCCATAGTTCAAGAGACTCAAAATGGTTATAACATAGTTGTGTGCACTGCATTCATGGATGAAAAATCCGGGGAATTTTAAAACTTTCTATGAAACTTGTCAAAGTAATTAGTTTCACTTAAGTGGATGAGTTATACTTAGATCATCAAGTTAAGTGCTATAACTTTGAGATGACCTTTGCTGAAATTCTTTTTTTTAGGAGGGTAGAAATAATACTCATAATTTTTTTGAACATAACACAAACACAAACCTAAGAAACAACCATTCAATCTATTCTTACCTGATTTATCTTATCTTATCTAACCATCTTAAATACATTATCACATGTGCTGGACAATTTCTAGTACAAATATAATCATCAAAGATTGTAAACCCGGTCTTGGTATATCTTAATATTGACCTATTTTATTCTTTTATATTTAGTTCAACCAGACACAATAATAAAAGGAAGAGATATGGATATGTTAGAAGTATTACTAGCTTAAGGATAGAACCTTAGAAAGTATTAATGAATAATTAATATTAATTCTTGAGCCTTACCAAGTTGATCCATTGACAATATCACATCCCTATCATAAATTCACTATGAGAATTGATGATGGCATATTCCCGACCATATCAGTGAAAACTATAGCTTAACACTAGTATAAGTAAATCCTACTTAGAGTTAACCATTTTATCCTAGTTGACCTTAGGAAAAACTTAAGATACAGCTGATACCATTTACCTATGACATATATAAGATACTTAGGACTTGTAATTCACAAGTTGTATATGTCTAGAACCAATAATTGTTCATTAATAATACCTCGACCTTTGTACCAAAATACCAATACCATCTTTAGCTAGGAGAACCTATATCTTTAACTAAATCTTATTGGAAGTAGACCTTGTTGACAACTCATTAACCTTTAGATAGACTTACCACTTGAGAATTCATCCAAGACTAGTTGTTATAATCAACTAAGCACTAGGAATAGCATAAAACTCCTAAAGAGAGTATGCACGGATTGAGATAGCCATATGGAGTGAGAGTGTAGTAAGAATGATGATAGTTAGTAACAAGTGAGGAATATCATGTCTAGGACATGATAGTGGCCTTAGTATTTATGGTTGTGTAGTATATTTAGGAAAACATATCTAATGGATCTCAACTTGAATCTCATAATCATATACCAAGCCATTTCCCAAATCATATTCTCTATTCAAATATTGTAATGACTATAATCCTACTTAATTCAAGATAGAAATTAAGTGGATGGTTTATACTCTGTTCTAAGATAGAGGTAACATCCTCATGACAAAGGTAGGCAAACTGTCAAGTGAGGTGTATATACCTCCTAAGGATATGTACATGAATTATTTCCAAGGATCAACCCTGGTCGTGAGATTCCCTACTTGGAAGTTCCATTTCTCAACTATGGTCTTGCGGTCTGATCGGGAGACAAAGTACATGAAGAGGAAAACACCAAACTAACAATTCAGCTTATTAGCAACCCTATGTTGTGCTTCCACTAATTCTCCCATGACCTTGCTCTTATGGAAATTAATATTCATACCGACATGTCTTCAAAGTACAAAAGTAAGAACTTGAGATTTTCAATTCCTAGCTCGTTGTTTTGAATGATGATCAATGTATCGTATGTGTAGTCCATAAATCCCCTAGAATTAGGTGCGAGACCACCCTTGGATTTGTCCGGTCTAGCTAGTTGCCAAAAGCACATATGATAACACGCTTTTCATGAAGTCGACCCCCTCTCCTATACTAAAATAAGGTCCAATATCTCTGTTGATCGGAATTGTAGTCTAGCCTCATCCGAGATAAGCTGCATAATGCGGTGAATACTCGGACTCAAAACTCTTCCAATGGAACACTTCCTCTAGAAGGTCCCACTTAACACGATACTAGGGATTTTAAGAGTCGAGCTTGAGCAGGATACCCCCTAGTTTCCTTACTTAGAGCTCAAGCACAATTCCCCATACTAGTAATGCCCCATCCAAAATGAATCTTCCTCTAATAAATGAAGTTTGGGTTTTAAGCGAGTTTTATTAGGGCTGATAGTGCGCACGAATTGTATAACCGAGTTTAGTGACTACTAGTGATAGTAAAATCACGTTAATTAGATCTATGGGGCAAAACTACTAAGAAATAGTCTTCCCTTGAACTCTTCTTTCAAAAATCCACGTTGGAGATGCTCTAAGACTAGTTATAGTTGAGAGTAACTTATGCTAGTGCCATGTATATATTACTAGGTTATGTTATCACTTTCATAGTGAGTAGTAACTTATGTCTAGTATCATGCTACTAGACTCATCTTACTTGGGTGTGATATTACGGTAAGATAGCTAGTTACCACAAATCTCACTTTTATCATTTATGAACACCATGTCACTAAAATACCTAGTTGGTACATTGTAACGCCCCCGAATCGGGTCTATGCAGATCTCAACATTTCCCGCCAAAATCCGCATATAAGCGATTCAAAGACGCCCACCAGACACTTTTGTGTGGGTGGGGATTTGAATACAAGTAGTTACATCATAGTAGTTTACAACAGAGTCCACAAGAACTTATATATACAACAACGACTCGTTGAGTCAGGAATACAAAAGGTACAAATCAAAGAGAAAGCAAAGTAGTATCCGAGTACGGACAAGATCCAAATGGGACTAAGAGTACAGAAGAATAACCAAGCGATGTCCAACCCTGTCCAGGCCAAGCTAGAAGGGTAACCTTGCTAACGTCGTCAATCACATACCTGTCAAGCCAATAGGTTGCCGACAAAGGGAAAATGAAAACAGAAAGAGAGCGGTCGGTACTAAGGCCAGTATACGGCGAGACTAGAATTCAGCGGTCCTCGCCTACATAGGTATGGTAGGATCAGCGGCAGCAAAGCTTGCACTATCTAACTTATAGAGACACGCTACAACTTCGGCTATTAGAGCGAGATAATAGAGTGATATATGGTAACTATAGTATAACACCAAACATAACCCATCCGAAGGTTTCCCCCTCGAAGACCAGTCGAGGAAGTCTCCTTGCAGAACACACACGATGGCAATTTTAGTTAAGCAAGTGTTTAGTTGATAAGGATAACTACTAATCATATTATTAGAGGCAAAACATTAGTGGCGTTGTCTATGATCATGACACTGTACTCCTGAGGCACCCATAACCGTGGACATACAGCTTCTCGAAAAGATTTACCCTGCAGGGGTGCACTACTGTACCCAAACGCATGCTCAATCCATCAGGCAACATATTATGCGTGCTATCCGAATCTCACAACAAGAACTGTCCCTTAACTACGCGCGTATCCAGAGGCATCACCTACTGTATTAACCCAACCAGGAGGTACGTCGATTCTCAAGGGAGGTACAGCGTTTGCGCCTACGGTCGGGAAGGATCGGAGCTCTACTATGGAAGATGACCTCCCGACCATACCGCAATTATGTATGCAATGTCGCGACAGTTTACCAAATACCAAGTCCGAAGACATATCCAACTTATCCATGTCCGAGAACATATTATGCATATGCACCAAATGGAAAACCAATTTGTGACCCTCTGGATAAACGAATAGCGCCGGTAGTTGAGGGAGGGATCCCAGAGGCCCCCATGTTTGGTTAGCGTGATCAAATCAGAACTGGTATCGTAGAATGAATGGTTCCTAGGTCGACTCAAGCAGTCCCCAAAGGTGGTCGCTGCCGAGGCCTTATCATTAGGTGAAGCCATTTACCAACAACATCAAATTAATATTTATATTAACAACATTGTCCAGATTTCAAATTCCACCTGTACGAGAGCAGAGCTAAGCAAGCCTACGACTCGCGAGGACAAAGCTAGCTAAACAAACAAGACAGTAGGATAACCAAGGCAATATAGTAGAGTAGGTAAATAAAGGGACAATACTAAAGCATCGACAATAAGGATAGCAATAGATCAATTGGAGGAAGTAAAGACTATAAATGCAAAATAGGTAGAAGGGGGAGAATGCTCGCCTGTGAGACAAAGTCGGTGACCGAAGGCTTGTCGTATCTCACATCGACTCATAGTCCTATCCGGTGAAAAAGAAAACACTAGAAAGAGCAACCGATGCAATATTTAATACTAGGCAAAAGATCCGACATGTTTATGATATGATGCATGGTATGGCAATATGCGGTCCCACTTAGCAATATTAAGCGGAATCGGGATCCCGACATTTAAATAGAAGATTCAGGTTATTTATCTACCCCGTAAATTAATGTTGATTAGCAAGGCAAAAGCATGACATATGTGAGTTGCACAAATTTAAATAGAGCCGAGATAATATAAATATAGCCCGCATATGGTCTCCATATTTAATTTAGGTGAATTGATAAAATACCCCCAAACAAATAAACATATATGTAAGTATGGATGAATTAATATACAACGGGTTATATTATATTTATCAAAATAGGGTATCGGGAAGAGGGTCACACATTGGGGTTTGAAGCTCTTGGAATTCGACGAGACCGGTCTTCGGACGCCGAGAACGGTGCCTTGGTGTTCGGAGAAGGCGATTCTCGGTCCATGTAGCAGATCTTTCGTCGTGATGGAGACATTGTCGGTGGTCTTCGAGAGATACTCCAGTGGTGCTTTGGGTCGTGTTCCATCGGAACCAAACCATCTCGGTGTGGCAATAGTCAATCTTCTGAAGATCTTGACAGAGGCCACCGCAACACGGACAAACGAGCACCGGACAAACATCTCGAGGACGAGGACCCGTGGACAACACAGCTTCCACCAGTCCACCAAGGCAAACAACTCTGTTGCGGCAGGGACAACACGGTCAGGAGAACAAGACGGCAGTGCGCGCATGAGCCGGAGGCCGCAGGGTAGCACCTGCCCGCGAGGACGAACACGCAGGCCGACGCGCTCAGGGATCCAAGAGGAGGGCGACGCTGTGACGAGGTAGAGACGGGAGGCGCGCAGGACGTCGGGGTGGACCGCGGGAGGCGCAGGGCCGACGGTGACGGGGACCAGCAAGGACAACGGCCAGCGAGGGATGGGGAGGTCGTGCTGGGGGGTTGCAGGCGGGGAGGCTCGGGCTCGCAGGACACAGCCGCGAGGTGGTGTGGCGAGGTCAACGGGGAGGCGCTGGTGATGCCAAAGCTCGGGGACGCAGGGAAAAGTTTGTGCGACGGCGGCGCTCGGGAAGGAGCAAGATGGTGGCGGCGAGCGGCCCTTGGCGGCAGGGGACGGAGCAGGGTCGGCGAGGAAGGCGGCGACTTGCAGGGAAGGCCGCTGAGGAGGAGCGGCGGGTGACCAGAGGTGGCGGCGCGCGCCTGGGGTGAGGAGGCGTTGGCAGCGGGGACAAGGAGCGATGAAGGCAAGCGGGATTGGGTCGTGGCCTGCGTGCGTGGCCGGGTGTGGGTCGAGGTGATGAGTGCGTGTGTGTGTTGGGCTGTGTTGTGTTGGGTGAGGTGTGTGCGTGAGGGTCCGGTAGGTGTGGGTGGCGTGCGTTGCAGTGTGTGCGTGCATGTGGGTCTGGCGGCGGCGGGGGTTTAATCTGGGGTCCGTAGGTGGTCTTCCGAGTGGCCTTTGGGCCTAGTCATTTGACTGCCTCCCCCACTAAAACATTTTTATTTTAAAAATATTTTTGTAAATAGTTTTTAGGCAAACAAAATATCCTGAAAGATCGGGGTTTTAAATTTAAAATTAGAGAAGGGGATTAATTAGAAAACAAAATAGGCTTTTGATAAAAAAATTTAGAGACAAAATATGCATGATGATGCGAAAAAGAAATTAACACGTAATTTTATTTTGGAATATTTTCCGGGACATTACATATATGTAGTTGCATGTTATTATCTATGTTATTTTTACTTTTTTTTTATAAAGGACGATTTTTATTAGACTCCAATGTTTACATAAGATGATACAATCATAGAGAGCCACACCCAACCTCTGCATAGCTAAGATGCACATAACCGACATGAAAAAAATATGGGTAAAAGTGAACAATCTCATAGGCAAATCCTAGAATACATGAAACTATAAGAGATGCCTATGGTGAAGGAGGTTCAATCCGCAAGTTATGCTTCTACCCATAAGAGCAATTCCAATAATACAGTCGGTTTGCTGGCTATAAGGTCATCTATAGTCAGCGTATAGTCAAGTAGTATAATAGTTACTTTTAAAGGGTACTATTTTATAAGTGAATGACCCACTCACATACTCATATAGTGCTTAGGAGCACGTGCAAGAGCTGGCTATTGCATGAGGCTGGTCATAGTGGGAGTAACATAGGTAGTAACATGCATTTACATGCAGTGCCAATTAGTCATTTTGGTGATGTGGCATGTCATTAAATGATGAAAGAGAGTCTTGTGGTAACTAGCTATGTTACCATAACATCACACACTCCAAGGTAATATGAGTCTACATGCTAATAAATAAGACATTGCATGATACTAGTCACAAGTTACTACCCACTATGAAGGTAGTAACATGGACTAGTAACTTATGCATGTTACTAGTCTATGTTACTCTCCACTATGACCAGCCTGAGAGCCCACCTCTCTTCTCTCACCTCTTCTCTTTCATCCAACTAAGAAAAAAATACTAGTTTAATTCTTATAGCCAGCTGACTAAGGCTTATTGTACTTGCTCTAATAGGTAAAAACTTCTTTGGCCACTTGCTGCAACCGCATACACTCCTCCATATAAAGGGTGTGGTGTTCTGATTTTTAAGAGTGAACCAGGTATGATCATGTCACTGGAAGTGAGCTTTTTCTTCGTACTTGGTGCTGATTTGATTGTTGCAAACCTTTCAGCGTATACATGTCAACTTGATTCTGAGAATGTCAAAATCAAACAATAAACAGTTGAATTTAGCTTTTGGCTTGCTTTCAGCATCTCAACCTTGCTTCTTTTAGGTAGAGTTGGCATTTATTCCTTCCATCTTCTTAAGTTAGCTTACTCATTCATGTATTAAACCACTCCCGAATTAAGTGTGCATAGTGATAAATTATCTGTATTGGGAAAGACATTTTAGCATTAAAAACCTTATTGTTTCTACATAGCCACAACGCCCACGTTAATGCAATTGCTTCCACCCGTATATGTAACCTATCCTTTTTATCTATACCATGCAATCAATTTTCAAAAATATTGACTACTGAGTAATGATGGATACAAGCTTGATGCTACTTGGATGGTTGATCATATAGAACACGCAAAATGGCACTCAGAGAACAAATATTTGTTACTTTCATCGTGATGGCAGAAACAACAATTTGTACTTTCTTGCCCGTTACGTCTAGCCAGATTATCTTTTATCAAAATCACACCACGATGGAGATACCAAGCGAAATTTTTAATTTTCAATTGTATCTTCATCTTCGAGGTGTGTTTGTTTTTATGAACCAGTACTTCGATGTAATATACATGGAATCGACTTTCCATTTTCTGTTAAATTCCACCGGAAATTATTGTGCTCATCCGTTAGATGTACACTTGCTAACCGGTCTTGCTAACTGAAATGTTACTTTTTTGCTATGACTAGTCTAAGTACTTTTTCCGTTCTAAAAAAATATCATAGATTTGTCTAAATACGTCTTTTTGGGCCGAGAAGTAAAATCAAAGTTTTATACTGTTTAATATGGTTTATGAAACTGCGATATTGTAGTATTTGTCCGTGCTTGGTGCATCTAGTCCCCCTTTGTCTTAAAATTAGATGTCGCAAATTTGCATGTAGTATGTAGACAAATCTTTAATACCCCTTCGTCCTAAAATAGATGTCTCAATTTTTTTAAAATTTAGATGAATCTATATACTAAATAGTGTTTAGATTATTCAAATTTTGACAATCTAAAACATCTATTTTGGGACGGAGCTAATTTGGGACAGGCGAAGTTTTTTTTTCACTTTCTTGACCTGTCATAATTTTTATTTTTGCTTCAAAGAAACGAAAAGTGCAAATGAGATGCAGAGAATATAAAACGAAATCCAAAGGCATAGAGTGGGGCACGACTCGCGACAGAAGAGAGCGCAGGGAGGGAATGGTCTCCACTCTGCAGCCCGCCGTCTCAGGTTCTACTCTTCGTCGCCCAGGTGAGCTCCAACCCACCCATCCGATGCCAAGAATCGCGCAATCTGTAGGCATTTCGATGAGCTAGCCGCCTCTGGGCCGCGCGCTCATCTTCGGTGTCTCTGGGTTGCGATTTAGTCTAATTTCAGTTCACGGTTGAACGATTCATGCGCTTGCTCTAGGATTCGAGTCGCATTTTTGCTAGATTTCGGGGAATTTTTAAGCGTCCGAGTTCTGCATCCCTTGGTTTGCTCGTCTCGTGGCGTTGCCCCTCCCTCTGGCTCTGATTTGCGGCGTGCTTTTCGACTGTTTGTAACTGCATTTCGCACATGATGTGTTTTTGTTAAATTTTCTTATGGAATGCTTATGGTGTTTCAGAGAATCCGTGTAGGATCGAAGTGCTTGCATTTTTGTTTGCAAGATTGTAGATGGAGAGCTGTAAAAAGGTTCCATTTATTACCATCGTTATTATCCCCTTTATTTTCTCTTTCTCAAAAGCTGGCTCCTTTTGGGGGCTAGCCGTGTCCTCGTCTGGTGTAAAGTTTTCAGTGAATCTCCAAGGCACTTACTTTCTGGGTCTTATCTGGAGTTCCATAACTTATTAATTGTTGGAGAAATTAGTCCATCTTACATTTTGCGTTGCCTGTGATTCTTGAAATTTTTGTGTTGAAATGTATTCCTCTTGGGAATTATTTATGAATTTCGCGCAGTAGTTAGCTGCATTCAGGGAATATAGTGATGCTTATATTTTGCAAAAACTATGCCAAAGTTTCTGAGAATCTGTTTCTCTTACTTTTTGGGTAACAGGTGTTTGATACTAGTCTGTAACTCTGTATGGCGCATATTCCTGAGTGGCCTGCTGAGGGTCTTCAATTTCAGTCTAATGTGCATAACAATTTTGCTTTTAATGTATATTAGGTCGCTGTGTAGGATTAGGTACCAGCATCTCTGCTAGTTTGATGCCGTAGTCTTTACTGATATTATATACTTTCATGGCAACCACCAGTGAAGGAACGACCGAATATTTATGTTGCTTCCAACTGACCTTATCATACAACTTATGTTCTTTATTGCACTGCATTAATCATTGGATTTGATTGTTTTCCTTAGTTATGCCTAGTTTCATGGTTCATGTGAAGACTTCTGAACTATTTGGTCATTTGCTTAGAAAGTTGCATGTGCGCTCTTACATTAGTATTGCTATACATTGCTTGAGATTCTTGGATTTGTTATCCAGTGTACCTTAGTTTAAGCTGCGGTTATCTTTGTTCTTTTACTTAAGTTCTAAGCAGCCGGCAGCTTTACTTCATGCAGGTCTTTGGTGATTGAACTAGAAGAAAGAAAATTTGGTTTATCATGGGTATTTCATCTAAGTGGATCAAATCACTGGTTCGCATAAGAAAGCAAGAAAAGGGGCAGAATTCACAAAATCAAGAAAAGGCACAAAATGCTGACAGCAGTGAAACCGTAAGTCATTGTATTTTCCTTTGGTTTTAACGTGTGTAATACATTTAATGGCTTATGACAATAAACTTAACTGTACTCTGAACTCTGAAGCTATGATTATTTTGTTTGTCTTTTGTTTCTGTTTTCTACTCATATTTGTCATGTGCACAGCTTGATAGGTGCATATGCTTTTGTTTTTTGTCTTTATATGAGAGATTTGGAACATTACAAATCTTAAAGAATGAGCAAAACTGCAGAAGTGGATGGTTTACCAAATTTGGTCCCTCTGATGCCACACAAGTGCTGTTGTTGCCATGTCTTTGTCATGGGCTTGCAGCCCAACAACTCTGCTCCACTGTCAGTACCAAAAATAGAGTTATTTTGTATTCAACACTATAAGAGAAACAACGATTACATTATGATGTGCACTGATGAAGCAATTTTATGTCATTACTGCCAGACTTCCGTTCCTCTACCCCCTTACCTACAAAATAAGAGGAAGAAAATAAAAGCATGTTGGACCGAAGCTTTGATTGAGCAATTGATGACATGTTTCAGTTTTTAAGGCGTTAACTTTTCTGTTAGTAATGGGTAGCTTTTTGATTTATTTTAGTTCTCAAGGCATCAGTATGTAAATTTGACCAAACTAAACTTGCAGCATTTGCCAAAAATAAAAGAACCTAAACTTGCAGTCACTGGAGTTAGTTATTTCATTTACATATAGCTGTTGTAAGAGTTCTGACACACTACTTCATTTTACATGTCTGTTTGAATTCATTTTGTTTACTTCCATCCAAATAAAACTACTGGAGGAGACCATACAGTTGATCCTTAAGTATGAACATGATGTGTATTAGTCTGTTGTGCTGCTTACAATAATGTTACATTGTAAGCATGAATCTGACTAGCAGTGTACTTTTAGGTTTGAATGTTTAGTACATTTTCCTACTTACTAGTTGTTACTGTTGTATTGGCTCTCCCATCATGACAACTATCATATTGCAGAGCTCTGCTGCTGGACAGCTACACAAACGAAAGCATTCTCTGGACCCCGCGGTAGAAGATCTTGCAGTATCTAGTGAAACATCGACTGATGGCACCAACACACATATGGTTCCAAATTCCATTTCTTCAGAAAGTGCATCACTTGATATGCATGTTTTTCAGACTGAAGAACTTCCTAGACAAGAGGATTTGGCTGCAACAGTTATTCAGTCTGCATTTCGGGCATTCTTGGTATGCTATCTTTGAACACCATTGTGGGAGACAATGGATATCATCTTTTTTTGCCATGTCAAGAAGGCAATGCTACCAAAATAGTGAATATTCAGAATTTAATTACTCTTAATTAGATTGTCAGCAAATACGAAGGGCAAGAGATTTAAGTTACTGAGATAATCCAAGAAAAAACAGAAACAGAGAGATTTAGTGAGGTCCTAGTTAATTCTTCAATGATCATGGAAAGTGAAACTAAATCTTCTTGTCCTGAATTAAAATAAATAAATAATCCAGCTATATAGTTCTTAGTGTATGGCAAAGCATTGTTGAAGAAGCTACGGCTTTCATATAATATGTTAGCTCATGATTTGAAGCATCCATCGTAGTTCACTGGTTCTAACATTTTGATCTTTTGTGTTGCTTCTTACATGACAGGCTCAGCGGGCTTTACGAGCACTGAAAGGTATAGTTATACTGCAGGCCCTTGTTAGGGGCCATATTGTGAGAAAGCAGACAGCAGAGACACTTCAGTGTATGCACGAACTGGTAAGAGCTGAAGCTCGTGTCAGAGCAAGAGAAGTTGGTGTTGCTTTAAAAAACCAGGTTGCACGGAAAAAGGTCCCTGAGCAAGATGATAGTGAGAATCATGTTCGAGAAATTGAGGTAGACCACCTGATCCATCAGAAACAAATATACTATCTTATGTCCCTACCTACTATTCAGTTAAATAAACTACACTTCAGGTCATATATTTTTCTATATAGAGATGGAAGGAAACAAAGGGAACACTATAGAGTTCAATTTTATTATTGCTGTACGAAATTTAGTTGCAAGTGGTCAGTTGAAGCATGATGGGGATGAAAGTACACATGATATCACAGTAAACATGGTTCATCACTGACTTGGATTGAACTTGGGTTAGGTCCAAGGAAAACATTTTTCAAATTTGAAGGGTTGACTTGTTGCTATGGAATATTCAGTTATTGCGTGTCTATCCAGCTATATGTTCTGAATGAGCAGCATTTTTCCTCAACCTTTTGATATTCTCCCAATTATTGCATCAATAATAAATTCAGGGCCATCAGACCTGTTGATCATTAACATTATTTTGGTAATGGTTGTGTTTTCCGAGTTGGAAAATATGTCAAGTCATGCATGGGTGACAAATATATTTCTCTACTAGTCACAGTTTAAAGGATAATATTTTTAACTCTGCAATAACAAATGCAGGAGGGTTGGTGCGGCGGTACTGCTTCTGTGGAAGAAATACAAGCTAAAGTACTTAAAAGGCAGGAAGCTGCTGCGAAACGCGAGAGGGCAATGGCGTATGCGTTGACTCATCAGGTAATTTTGGAGGGAACTACACCAAACTAGCTGTGACTTGTTAAGTGAGATGAACTTGATGCTCTTGAATCAAATTGTTTGTTGAATATGCACTTGTGTAGTCAGGTCAGGAAGTCAATGCGCAAGCAAGAAGAACATTAGTCAGGATTCCGTCTCTTTAACGTACATGTGCCTTCCAAACAGTAGATAACTTAGATATTTCGTGCTTGCTCTGCTTGCTAATTATTTAACATTTTAGTGGAGAAGATGTCTACGTGGTGGTAAACCATAGTTTAATAACTGAAATGACTGAAACCCACGTGGTGGTAAATATCAAACAGTTTGATATTTGTGTAACATGCTTATTTTTATGAGGGGCATTGTTTTCTCTCTCTGGCTGCTGCTTGTGTATGAATATAAGCAACTGGTAAGATTAAAGGCACCATCGTCTCTCCGAGGACTAGAAATTCTGATGATAATCCAGTAAATGGAAAAGGTCATACCCAATATAGTCAAGACAAAGGAAAATATATTCTGGTGTAGATCAACTTAGTATTGATATTACAGTTCTTACAGTTGAAAAATGTATAGCTATATTGTGAATCATAGGCATTAGAGTTGTATAGCAAGTACACAATTCAAAACAGCAAAGTCATTGCCTCCCTTACTTTGCTCACCACTTGGGAAATTTGGAACGAGTGTAACGCAAGGGGGTTCCACAGTAAGCACGTGCTGCACCTTGTAGTCGTACATAAAATAAAAAAGGAAGCCCTCTTGTGGGTGACAGCGGGTGCTAAGCACTTGGGTGATTTGATGCTGGGAAATAGACCCTTGTATTTCGTTTTATCTTTGTACTTTCTTGTCAAACTTCTCCTTAATTAATAGATTGGGGCAAACCTTTTGCCCCGTTTAAAAAAAAGCTAGCTAGTATGTGAGAAAAAGAGAACTGTGCAATTGGGTGATTAGTTCAGCTAGTTGTATCATGCCAAACTGCAGTCTGCAGGGGATGCACTTAACTAGGTATATCCCAACATATTTTTATGAACATGATTACCTGAGAACCTCGGATCATCCCTTTTTCGTTCTGTACACTTCAATTGTTTATTCCGATCTTTAAATAAATCATAGGTGTATCACATATTTGAATATGTGTGGATACAAAAGTATGGCCACATGTGCATTGTGGAAGTCCGTATTGTACAGAACCAAAACATGCTTTCATGTGATCGTAGGAGAAGATTTTCCTTTTCCTTCCAGATGTTTTCTCACGACGACTTCACCTAAGTGCAATCGATGTGCTTTATTGGTTGAATAGAATGCAGCAAATGTATTACTTGTGTACTGTACAATTTAGTATGAGTTGGTGCATGTAGGAACCTATTGTTAGTATTTGAGAATGATCTTAACATGCAGATGACGATTTAGTGCTCACGCTGAAAATTCTGTACTAATTTTTTATATCTGTTAACCTCTCTGAAGTTGGTAAGTTCTGTTTTTGTATTGATCAGAGGCAAGCTGGTTCAAGGCAACAGAAACCTACAAATCTGCATGGGCTCGAACTTGATGACAACCACTGGGGGTCAAACTGGGTAGAGAGATGGGTGGCTGCACGTCCATGGGAGAACAGGTTACTTGACAATAGTTCCAAAGAGAGCACACCAACGTGTGACGACAATCAGCATGAGGAAACAAAGTCTCCTAATGGCCCAAAGGTCAAAATGCCAGCTTCAAATACTCCTAATGGCCCAAACAAAAAGAAAGGTGCAAGCCACAAGAAGTCGTATTCTGATATAAATTTTACTTCGTTTGGGCGATCATCAAATATACTGCCTTCCACATCTTTGGGATCGTCCAAACAGAAGCAGCAGTTGGTAGATGAGGGTTTTGAGGAAGTCAGCTCGCAGCCCATAGATATAGCTTCTCTGTCTACGCTCAACCAGAAAGAAAGGCGCGTGCTGCTGAACACATCAGCCAAGAAGCGGCTATCCCTGCCAAATAACGGTAAAACACACAGTTGTCACTACTCATCCAGCATTTTTATCGTTTTTTAGAATTCCTAGAATGATTTCTCATATTGCATAGCTGTATTGGCAGTGGGAGTCATGTAGTACAGAATAGTGAATATCAAGGGTGCATCGCGCAACAGTTTATTTAGTTGTATCACTAACTTAGGGGCTTAAATGCTGCAAAAAATAAATCTTTCATCCATTGGAAAGCCTACCTGATCTGCTCACCAGACTTTTTCTGCAAGAAATTTTGTAAGACTTTAGATATGAGAAGCTAGCTGATTTTGCCTCCCACTCTGATTGCTTGTTGTGCCTAGCAAATTATTTAGAAGCTGAGTTTCTGCACGTCTCTCCTTTTTCTGTCATGTATTTCCATGAAACCAACACTCAGTAATTCATCAAGTTTTATTATTTCTAATAGTTGGCGGGGGAGCAGCGAAGGGGACAAACAGCAAAAAGCCGATGAATCGATCTGCCAGTGCTAAATCTGACCTGAAACCCCGCGCAAGCGCTCCTAACCAAGCCCTGAAGCAAGTTGAGTTACAGGCCTGAATTGCACATACCGTTTGCAATCTGGCTTGGCCAAATCTGATGAATTCCTGGTGTTTTGTTTCTTCAGCTGTGCAGTCTACGACTTCGTACATAACTTTTTTTTTGGAGAAGTTTGTGCATCTAGGTTAACGGCGTGTGTCTATATTCCCATTGTGCAAAGTTGCAGGTATATTGCCATTGTTGTTGTTGTTTGTACTGCTGAAAGAAGTGACGGTGCAGTTGTGCGCCTTATTTTCTTCCTGATGACGAACATGGACGCTCCTTTTTACTACTTTTATTGTGATGATTCCTTCGTCGACCTGATCTATATTATCATGGCCAATGTATATTTTCGAGATGGGTGCTTTCAAGAACATGTGTGCTGCTGTGTGGTGGATTGTGATCAATGGGAAAGATCTGCTGCTCTCTATATTGAGCTCTCCTTTATAGTAAAGCGTAGTGTGTGTGGAAGTATCTTGTGAATCCTGCTTTTGCAGAGCACCAATCTCTGCTTGCATCTGTGAGGGTACAATTATGCAGGTCAAAAGCTGCAAATTTTTGCAGATTTGTGTATGATTGGAATGGGGCTAAACTTGATTTCCTTGCTGGCATCAAGTGGTGTACCACCAGTTCGGTGTTTTACTGCCTGGTGAATTTCTCTTGTACTATCATTCAGTGAGTTGTGATTATTGCAGATAAGCAACAGGTTCTCTGCGTGAGGTTTTGCAGTTTCTTTTCTAGAACAAAACAACCGCGCCTCTATTTTCTGGTAAATACAGATATGGTCCCTGTCCCTGTGAGATTTCATGGCCAGCTGATGTGACACTCCTTGAGATGTAAACTTTTAAATTCTGAACCTCGTAACAAAGTTGTGTGCATCTATTAGGTTTCACTCTCCATTTCAGAAAAAAAGATGATAATGTTAACCAACAATCTCCATGATGTATATATACTTCCACATAATCAAAATAAGTGTAAAAGCATTCCTCAAGAACATAAGTAAATTTGTAACAGTGGTTTGACTTTGTTAATATCTAACACGATCTGCAGAACAAAATGAGCTTGTCCTTGCTGTTTTGCGAGAAATTGTTCTTTCATTAGAGCATCTCCAAAGGAAGCTGTATTTTAGCGCGCACTAAAATTTAAAATTTTTTGGTCATCCGGAAGCTATATTTTGCCGCACGGCAAAGTAGCGCTCCACCGGACGCTGTATTTTAACAAACACAAAACACACATGTATATGCAATTGAGAAGATCGAACAACCGCAAAGAAAATCTATCATAAATGCTACAATTCCATGATATAGATAAATTCATTGACAACTCAAAAGCAAGCTTAACACACAAACAAGTTCCACACAAATTCAAGTTCTCACAAACATCATCAACCATCAACATCAAGCACCAACATCATCAAGCATCACCACTTTCCATGTCAATGCCATCTTCATTGCTTGGCCTCGGGATGTTGTTTTCTTCTTGCCCATTGGAGACTTGGCTGGTGTTAACATTACCCGTGGAATCTCCATAGGCATCACCACTAGATGGATCTACCATGGAGGCCATGAATCCACCCCGTGGTGCTCCCATGCCCCATAGGTACTCATCGTAGGTGGTGCACTCATGCCGCCATAGCATCCAAAGCCTCCCGTAGGTGCTCTCATGTCACTCATGCCACCATAACCGAAGCCGCCCATGGCGCTCATGCCGCCCATGGCGCCGAAGCCTCCCATCTATGGTGCAAAGGTAGATGCCATCATTCTTTTCTTTGCTAACACTTCATCACGACAAAGGGTGAAGTACTCCTTTTGTGGATCATCCATTTTAGATATGTCCATGAGAAAGAGCTCTTTCTCTTGCGCCGTTACTCGAGCATATTCCTCCATAGCTAGCCTCCTCTCCTCGGCCACCGACACCTTGGCCTTCTCCAACCTCTTTTCCTCTGTGTGTTCCTTGCGTGCATTCACCATAGCCTCCATAGCTCTCTTTATGTCATCATCTCTGGACTTCTTCCCCTTCAATTCTTTTGCTTGCTTCACTCCCATAGGTATTTTGGGCCTTGTCACCGAGCTTGGAGTCGGACTTCTCTTCACACCATCACTTGATGCCTCATCATCATCATCACCCACAAGGTGCAGCTCCAACTTGGTCCTTATGGGCACCTCCATGTCTCAGTTCCTCCACTTCTCCTCCTTGTCAAGCACTTTGTAGCAATGGGCCAAAGTGAATGGTCTCCCTTTCCTCAATTTTCCTTTCTTGGTTTTCTTGTCGTTGCCTCTAAATAGATTTTGGGCAACGGTGAGCTACATACACAAAGAGGATAAATTAGGCACAAACAAATTACATATTTGACATATGAAACATCAACGAAAACACAACTCACCCTATCAAAGTCGCCGTATCCACTTGGATTCAATTCATCCACGTGTTTTTGAACCCCCGCCCATTTTTGGCAATCGGCATTAATCACTCCCCAACGAGAACGGAGAGACCTCTCCGTGCGCTCAATGCCACTTGTATTCTCACCATCAAAATACTCCTTGATGTGCACCCAATATGTCTCCCTTGATTGATCGGCGCCAACCATTGGATCCATGCCAACGTTGCACCATGCCTTGCATAGAAGTTTGTCCTCTTCCGTTGTGTAATTGGCAGCTCTTCCTCCTCCTTGATGTTGTACCAAACCTTCACCATCCTCGTCTAACTCATCTTCTTCTTATTGAGGTGGAGGCGCACCATATTGAGACCAATAATCTTGTGAATGATTTGTACTCACATTCACTAGGAGGAAAAGGTATGTGGATAAGATAATGCAACAATGAGACGGTTAAATAGATGAATTGACAAACATAACTTTAGAAAAACTAGATGTATTATAATCCGCTGTTGATAATAACAATAGATTAAAAAATCACATATGTTTTAGAAGGCCAAGAACGTTCCTGAAAATGGTACAATTTAGCTACTCAATACTGAAAGTTTTAGCAGATGAGGAAATAAAAAGTAGTACCATCTATAATTTTCCCACATATCAAGCAGACAAAATTGAAACATGCCTAGAATAATAGATTCTAGCAACAAAAGTGATTTTGGTGATCAGCTTTAAACAAATCTGGCTTAATAGAGACAATAAATTCACTTTATTTTTCTGTGGTGCAAGCTTGGAGCAGGGGTCTTCAACAAGTGACAAAAGAACTATTATTCAGAAGGTAAAAAAATCAAGGAAAGTTGTTTTTATGGAGATGACATTAGTAGCAAGATCAAAACAGATAGTACTGGACAAAAGAATAAAACAAGCTTTGAGGTTCCAAACACACCAACTGAGTTACCTACTTGGACATTTGATTTGGCACCTCAGAAGACTGAAGAAATAAGAAAGCAATACGGCTACAAGTTTGCCAACCTAGTAAAGGAACAATTTCTAACTAAGTTTAAGTTGTTAGTGAACACTTGGGAAGCACACGGAAGGTATTCCATAAACCATGTAGAGAACATCACTAAGTCTGCTTACTACCTCAATACAAGGACTAAGGATGAGCAATCACCTGGTGCATAGAAACTTGTGACAGGATGGCATTTGCTAGCATGCAAGCATCCATCAAGTTTTCTGAGCTGCATCGACATAAGTTGAACCATGTAGACATTGGAGGACACCAATAAAAAAGTGCACCATTATCCTCATCATACCCCAGTATTTCCATCTCTGTCGCCGATCCAATCTGAGAAGGGAGCCCAAGAACAGTATGAACTTGAAAGGTTTTCTGCAGCAACCAGGCAGTACCACCATGACAATTGACCTATCTCTGCCACACTTGGAATCTACCGTGCAAACATATAAGGAGACCAACATCACCATCTTCTGCCTGGATTATCTGATGTACGAGGGAGCCATTAAGACATGCAGGGCCCTTGGTTACAGCTAGACTCTGCCTATCCAAATCAAACTCGAGTATGTGTTCTGTGAAATCCATATCCACAATTCATATATCTGTCTGTACTCACACTCTTTGACGACCAGTAAAGGATGTTACCAATAAGGAGTCCAGGATTACTATCATGAAGCCAACTTCGATCCGCCGCTGCGATGATATTGCCCCATATGCCAGGATTACTATCATGAAGCCAACTGGTGGAGCGTCAACGTGGTGGTGCTCGCCCGTGACTGGGTCGCACACAATGACCTTATGCCGCTTATAGTCCAAGTGGAGGACGCGACCATGGCGGCACCCGAGCAGAACGGTCCACGTGCAGCAGCAGGTTTGGCGTCGCAGATCGAAGCGCTCCGGAGGAATGCGGTCTGGAGGACCTAAGATGGATCTGAACTTGATACCTGGGGCACGGGTCACGAAGACGCCGAGGAGGGGCGGCTTCCCTTGGTGGGCGCGGAAGCGGCGGAGGAACCGGGGGTCGGTGACGATGCCTCGCCAGTGCTTGCAGACGGCCGAGGCGCGCAGGAGGGAGGACGGCTGCGGCGGGAGGCGGAGGAGGATCTCCCGGAGCATGTCTTCGTTGAACGGCAGGGATTCAGGTGCCGCCGGCGATTTGCCGCGGCGGCGACGGACGTGGCGGGTCGTTCCGACGCCATCCTCGCTCGCGGGGATTTGGGGATGGAGGCCCGGGCTCCGGCGGCGGGTCATTACGGCCACCTCTCTCTGGAGTCGATTTGGGGATTTTGGCGTGGGCTGCGATGGTGGGTCATCCCCTAGCCGCCGATGCCTAGAGGAGAGGTTTTGGGAAGGGACGAGTGCATCAGCGACATAGTGCAGTGGCAGTGAAAAATGGATGTGGATTTCTGAGTTCATTAAATGGTGTACCGATACTCAATCCTGGCAGAGGTCAATCCTGGCAGAGGACGGAGGTGAAATACAATCTGGAACAGTCTTAGTGAATCTCAATCTATTTGCATGCAAGATGATGACAAAGAAGAACATAGGCGCCCGCGCCACGGGCGCCGGCCCTGGCCTGGGCAGTCCAAAAATGTGCCATCTTGCCAAAATGATCTATGCTACTAGATCTCAGGTAACTTTTGTTTCGAAAATTAAATCCTCAAAAACTAATTCACATGATCTTGCTGCAAGGTTTAATATGAATGATGCTATTGTAGTGCCTTCTCGAGGACGATCGGGAGGCCTCTGGTTGATGTGGACTGATGAAGTACAAGTTCTAGTCCACTACTACAATCAGCATATTATCTTAGCCACTACTATTATTAGAGGTAGCAACCACCGTTTTGGGCTTGTTTGTATATACGGTGATCCCTACCATAGAACTACTGAGCAAATCTGGGATCAGATTGCTTCTTTTGTGTATGATAATGCTAATATTCCATTACGTGCATGGGAGACATGAATGAGCTCCTGTATGATATGGACAAAAACTCCTCTAATATAAACCGTACTCGTATGAATGCCTTTCACCTAATGATTAAAAACTTTAGCCTATAGTGGACCGGCATATACTTGGACAAATAAGAGGTTTTCATCAAAGCCAACTTATGAGAGGCTGGATAGATGCCTAGTAAATGCTGAATGGTGTGCAAATTATCCAAATTCCAATGTTTATAATATGCCTCTCATTCACAGTTTAAGTGATCATGCTCCTATCCTCCTCTCTATGGAAGGCCAAGCTAGAAGAATTAAGAGATCCTTTAAATTTGAGAATTGGTGGCTAAAGGAAAAAGATTTTCAGCAGGATGCAAAAGTTGTCTGGTCTTCCAGGACAAATTGCTCTTTCTCTATGAGGACTAACTATCTTGCAGGGGCTTTGAAAATCTGGAGTAGGAAAAAGAAGCCAATCTAGCAGGAGCTAAATGAGATTGAAGAAAAGATTAAGGAAATCCAGCAAAGGCCATTGTTGGATCAGGATCATGCATTAGAGGCAAGTCTGGTAGAGAGATATGAACAAAACCTGATTAAATTAACAGATTTTTACATGCAGAGAGCTAAGAAGAATTGGATAAAGGATGGAGACAAGAATACCTCCTTCTTTCACATGGCGATTGCAAAAAGGAGAAGAAGAAATACAATTGTGTCAATCAAGGATGAAAACATTTTACTACAATACATGCCTGACAAAATTGGTAATACCTTTGTTAAATACTTCAGAGAAATCTTTGCCTCCTCCAACCCTAACAATGGCAGGCCCTATCTATGCACCAGTGTACCGGAGCAAAATAATGACTACACCTACACTATACCAGACAAGAAGGAACTCCTGGACACCCTCAAAGAAATGAAAAGGAATGCCTCTCCTGGCCCTGATGGTTTCAATGTGGAATTCTACTTAGCAACATGAGACTGGATATGACAAGACGTGTATGCTCTGGTTGAATCATTCTTCAAGACAGGTATTCTCCCCTCCCATGTTAATGATACTCACATAGCTTTGATACCCAAAAAGCTTGTCCCTCTCTATAAGCTTATGCAATGTCATATATAAACTCATCGCAAAATCTCTAGCAAACAGACTCAAACCCCATCTTCCTGACTATATCCATCCCACCCAACAAGCTTTCATAGAAGGGAGACATATAAGTAATAACATTATCATAGCACATGAGATCACTCACTCCTTTAATCTATCCTCTTGGAAGAGCAAAGCCTTTATGTTAAAAATAGATCTGGCAAAGGCTTTTGACAGAGTGGAATGGAACTTTATTGTTCGTGCTCTCGCACATAAAGGGTTGCATGGTCATTTCATTAATTTGATACACGTGTGTGTTTCTTCGCCGACATTCTCTGTCGTCATTAATGGCCAGCCTTTTGCGAAGTTCAAAAGCAGCAGAGGAATACGACAAGGATGTCCTCTCTCCCCGTACCTTTTTGTCCTGGCTATTAATGAATTATCTATTGAACTACAGGAAGCTATGACAAACCTTGCTTTGAGTGGCATCACTTTTGGATCAAATTGCCCGCCTATCCACTCTCTACTTTTTGCAGATGATATCCTTATTTGTGGAAAAGCAGATATCAATGAAGCCTCCACAATAAAAAAAATGTTTTGGACTCCTTTTGTAAGCAATATGGTCAAACTCCAAGCTGGCCTAAATCAGATATTATCTTCAGTAAGCTAGTGGATCAAAATACTGTTGAAGCAATTAAAAATATCTTCCCTGTTCCTGAAATGGACCCATCTTTCATCCATCTTGGGCATCCTCTTATCCTGCCAAGCAAAAATAGGGCGGCAGCCTACAATTTTGTTATTGAGAAATTCAAAAACAAACTCACAACTTACAAGGCTGACCATCTGTCTCATGCAGCTCGATTCACTCTTATTCAATCTGTGTTCGCCACTATTCCTGTCTACTACATGTCAAATATCATCTTCCCAGAAAGCTTCATTTCAAAACTCAATGCTATTGTTAGAACTTTTTGGTGGGCAGGATTCTCTCAAGATAAATCAAGCAAAATTCTTTGTCTAAAAGCTTGGAAAGATGTGTGTGCCCCCAAAAAAGAAGGAGGCATGGGCATTAGGAATTTCCATTGCCTCCAACCCTGATGACTTTCTCCACCAAATCCTCAAAGCCAAATATTTCCCTAACACTACAATCTGGTGTCCATCCCCTAATACCCCAAAATCTGCATTCTGGTCCTCCATTCTGAAAGTTCTACCTATCCTTAAAACACACTGTTGTTTCCAACTCACTCAAGGCAATATTTCTATATGGAACAACCCTTGGTGCAACCAATGGGAAAAGATCTATGAATGCTTAATTATTCAGGATAAGAACTATATCTACCCAGCAAGAGTAAAAGATCTGTGGTGTGAAAATGGAAAAGCTTGGAATACGCATCTTATTGAATCCCTTTTTCAGCAACCCTTGGCAGATCAAATAATGCAAACTGCTATTATTCCTGCTCAGGGAAAAGATCTTCTCTGCTGGAAGCTTACACCAACAGGGAAATGTAATTCCAAGAGTGCATACTATGCTTGCCTACACTATCTACAGGATAAAGGAGAACCTAAGCCAAGGCAAGCTCCTACAGCCATCATTAACCTTCTAAACTAGATTTGGAAATCTAAGGAGATTCTTCCAAGAGTACAAACTTTTGCTTGGAGACTCCTGCAAAAGGCAATCCCTACAGGACAAAGGGCAGGGGAATATTCTAAACATATAAGTAAGTTCTGCTGCAGATGTGGCATGGAAGAAAGTGATATGCACATCTTCTTCACCTGTCACTTTGCAAAAGCACCCTGGTTTCTTTCACCGTGGCATATAAGGATGGAGAATATCACTCAGAATAGTCAATCTCTGGAAGATGTCATTTTGTGCCTTCTAAACATGAAACACCCACATGTCTCCATCCACAATGTCTTTACATTCCTTTGGTGCTTATGGAAAGCTAGAAACAACTGTCTTTTTGGCAGAAATCCTGGAAAGCCTCACCAAATCATTATTAACTCCCAGGCTCTATTAAAATCCATGCAACTTATTGAGATCACTAGCAAACTGGCTGGGGGGGTTGACTGTCAACAAGGAAGTGGAAATAAAGTAAAGCACTTCACACTGGAAAGCCAAATCATTCCAGACAGAAACAAATATGGTGTTCATATCTACTCGGATGCAGCCTGGAAGAAAGATGGGAATAATGCATCAAGCACTGGAATCACTGGAATTGGCATCTTTATTCAAGCAAAGGAAGGAAGCTCCCCTTATCAGCTGAAAATTCAGGCTTCCTCCTTATCTACTGCTATATCAGCTCTCCAGGCAGAAGCCATGGCCTTGCTCCTAGCTGCGCAAATTGCAGATGCGCTCGGAATAAAAGGAAATATTTTCTTTATTGATAATAACCTCTTGGCTAAGGCTGTTATCAGCAACAAGATTGACACAGAGTTCATCCACTGGAACTCTAGGATCACCCTAGCGAATATTTTGAATGTCATTAGAGAATCTAAGGCTAGAGTGATCCATATTAGTAGATATTTTAATCAGTAGCCCACCAATGTGCTCACAAGGTACAAAGAAGCTTTTCTTCTGTACCTATCCTTAGATTCTCATCAGCATACCACTCTCCTTTTTCTGTCCAATCACCTCAATGTTTAGAAATAATACTTGGCATTACTGTAATTCATGATGTAAACTGTTGTTGAGCTTCAATGAAATTTGGTGCCTCTGGCACCATCAGTTTCAAAAAAAAAAGATACTCAATCCTGGCCAACGGGGCCCGCCCAGGCACGGCCCAGCCCGACCCGCGGCGTGTCGGGCCCGTGCCGGCCCGTGAAACGATGGTGCCGTGCCTGTGCCGCGGCCTCAGGCACGTCCCGTTTAACCTATGCCTCGCGGGATTCCGAACGTAAATGGCAAAAAGGGGTGCGAGTAGGAGTCAAACTCGCGATCTCGCGCTGTTCTGCAGTGCGCTCAACCACCAGAGCATCAAACACTAGCTGATATACTGCCGATTCAATCACTATTGAAGGCTTATTTTAACGGGCCACCAAAAAAGTACAATGGGCCTGCGTGCTTCACGGGACAAACGTGCCGCGGGCCGGCCCGTCAGGCGCCGGGGCCGGGCTCGGGCCGCGCGGCTGGGCACGCGTGCCGGCCGAACACGGCACGCGAGCTAGACAGGCCACTGCGGGCCGTGCCAGGCCAGGCCCGTTTAAGGCGTGCCGTTCCTGGGCCATGCCGGGTCGGCCCGTTGGCCAGATTTGCCGATACTATATTAGTAATGAAATTCTCAGGCTAAGAAGCATCTCTAGTGGAACCCTTAAACCCTTAAAAGTTTAAGGGTCGAGAATTGGCACATTCAATCACTTGTGGGGTGTGAAAAACAGGAGTCATTTACTGGAACCCTCAAAAAACTGGAACCCTCAAACCCTTAAAACTGAGGGTTCGAGGGTTCTAGTATTTTCCTCAACCCTCAAACCCTTATCACAGTTTCATATGACAAATATAACTAGAAGAACAGAATTCATCACAATTGTTACTCCAAACAAACAAGGAAATGAAGATCATAGATGCATGGTTCAATAGTTTACATCACAAAATCATCATCTTCCCACTCTCGCTGGCACCATCACCAAAAAGTTGCAACATGGCGCCATCTTCCCCCTCCACCACGACGCCATCAAGCACCTCCATAGGCGCCGGTGGTGGAGCCCTCCACACCGCCATCGCCACCACCACTCATTGGAGTGTCACCTCGAAGAGAAGAGGAGGCACTATGGAACATCCTCTTCCTCGCTGCGATGTCCTCCTTGTAGTCCTTCCACCACGCCAATTGCTCTTCATCCATGTACTTTTTGGACATCATCATGTGCTCCCTCTCTTCCACCATGAGTTCTTTCCATGCCTTTGCTTCTTTCATCGCAAGCATCCTCTCCTCCAAGTCGGCCTTGCGAGCCCTATCTTTGGCCTTGCGCTTGGATTCTTCACGCCTTGCTTCAACTTGTGCAAGCTTCACCTCTTTCTTCTTCTCGGAGATAAGAAGCTTTGTCTCCAAAGTCTTCATTGTCAATGTCTCCTTTGCCTTCATCATGTTCTCCATCTTCTCCCTAATGCTTGAAGCCTCTCCTTCCATATTCTTCCTAAGCTTTGCCTTCTTGTTTCCCTCGGGCTTGCCGGCGTTCCTTTCCTCCTCATCACTATCATCCATGCTAAGCATTGCCGCCTTTTTGGGTGCGGTCTCTTGATCCCTCAACTTCCACTTGTCGAAGTCCTTAAGATGGTCCCAAGCATGTTTGAATGGAAACGGTTTGCCCTTGGAAGCGGCCATCTCCTTGTACCTCTTTTTGGCAATATCCTCCTAGCACACATATAGAATAATAAACACACATATAGCATAGAAGGAGCATAGCAAAGTAGATGTAAAAACATGCATATGTACTCACGTAGTCACTCTCAACGGTGCCACTAGGCGGTGCATCAATCACATTGGCCATTGCCGCACTCCAACGAGCACATGCGGGCTTCATCAACTCCCACCGTCCTTGAAGCGACCGGTACGTGCGAGGGGCGAACCCACCGGTCTTTGGCTTGATCTTGCAATATGCATCTTCTATGCGTTGTCAATACCGTTTGTCGGTTTGGTCGGTAACGGTGCAAGCATCCATCCCCACCGAGGCCCAAGCACGAACCAAGAGAATATCTTCGGCCTCGCTATAGTTTGTTGCGCGGACGGTAGGGCGGATGGCGGCGGCGAAGGCATCCTTCTCTATCTCGGTCACCTCCTCCTCTTCTTCCCCTTCCTCCTCCTCCTCACCTACCAAATCTCAGCAAAATCAAAGGGGTCGAGAGGAGGAGCCCCAATGTCCACCGCGGCATCTTGGAGGAGCCCCATGAACGACGTCGCCCCTTCGGGCATTTCGTCGACCACCTCGTGCATGACGGGCGGAGGCGACGGCGCGACGGGCGCGGGGGCGGGCTTCTTCCGGGAGACCAACTTCTTCCCGGCCGCGGGCGGAGCCAAGGCGCGCTTCGCGGCCGCGGCGTTCTTCGGCCCGTCCACCATGGGCTTCTTGGCGCGACCACGGGGCGACGGGGGCCGGGGCGGGTGCGACGATGGCGGCGGCGGGGATGACGTGCTGCCCCGCGCGCCTTCGCTTGGCGCCGACGTGGGTCGCCGCCACCGTGGCCGCCACGTCCGCCGAGCTCGGGGCGGAGGAGGCAGGAACCGGAGAGGGAGAGGAAGCCGCGACGGGCGCGGGGGCAGGGAAGGACGATGAGGCGCCGCCGACGGCGCTGGAGGCCGAGGAGGTGCGGGCCGACGCGGGCGACTCCATGGCGGGAGGCGGCGGTGTCGGGAGGGGATGCGGTGGGAGGGGACGGGGCGGGGAGGAAGGGCGGAGGCCGGGGAGGGAGGAGGCGGGCGGGGGCGGCCGGAGAGGTGGGGAAGGAGGAGCGGCTCGGGCGGGGCTGTGACTTCCTTGGCGCGCTCGCACGGAAGGGGACCGGGTCGTGCAAGGGGTTGGGGTGCCCAACCCTTACTTCTATAGGTTGGAGGCCGGGTTGGAGCCTCGGCCTCTAATTTTTTTAAGGGTTTACGGGTTTAGGGGTTCCACTATTTGATATTTGGACCCTCAAACCTGCAAAAAAGCAGTTATTTGAGGGTTTAAGGGTTCCATTGGACTTGCTCTAAAACTGCACGGTTGAGATGACTCAAAGTGAAAATTACACGGTCATACACGCGTGTGTGGGCAGATAGCATTAGATTACTCGTTTTGGCTCATGTTTAAGCTATAGTATTAATACGTTATATAGTGCATTATCTCTCATTGTCATCTCTAGCAATCAATGAAAATTAACTACTTTTATTAAAAAATGGTTTGATAAAAGAAGACATATGCTATAATAGAGAAAATAGCCTTCTCTTATTTTTGAGAGATCATTCCTTAGCTAAGAGAAAATAACCTTCGCTTCCATATTTTTCTCTTCTCCAACTTAGCAAAAATTCAACGTGACAACCATAAGTAAAGCTTCATATCACCCCATTGTACATGGCCTTAGAGAATCTCCATTCACACCACTAGGAAGGTCCCTAGAGGCCACTTTTTCCAACCGGACAGTGAAAATCAGTCCAGACATGTCCCCAACTCCTCGATTTTATCCGGATTTGGCACAAATCCATTCAACGAACACAATCGAATCCAGCGCGTCGGGGTTCATCTAGCGGCGCCGGATGAAGAGAAAGCCGAGTGGGCCAGTTCTTTTGACATCAGAAGCCGCATTTCACTCGTAGATTCGCCTACCTAGTGCTTTACTCACTCCCTCTCTCGTCATCGTTTTGCCGCTGGTACCACCCTTCTTCGCTCCGCCGCGAACACGCCTCCGCAAAAAAGAACCAGCTGTCGCCCAACACCTCCCTCCTCACCGAGTTTTGGACGCTGTGATTCAGCGTCGCTGGCTGTTCCGCGGCCAGCTGCGCGTTCAACACACAAGTAGGTGTTCGGTGTTTTGCCTAGCTCGGCCATGGACTCCAACGATGAGGAGCAGGTGTTCGCCGTGCTAATGGAGGAAGAGAAGGTCACCGCTGATGATGAGGAGCACATGATGATCCAAAACGAGTCACTCGCTCATCCAACAATTACCAAGGAGCACGACTAGCCGAGAGCGCTCCCTCCAGGTAGCATATGTTTTCGGCCGCATGGCAGCCCACCACGTGGCGTGTTGAAGTTCACCCACGGGAATGACCCGCGCTACCCCAAAACTGGCTAGCTGCTCATGCAGTGCACACGAGCAACTCTGCTCCCTAACTGCTCATTCGCATGTTCTTTTTTCAATCTTTTCACGTAAAGCACGAGTAGAAAATACATTGATAAAAAAATACACTAAAAAACAATGTACCACGAGGCGGTGCAACGCATTACCATTGTACCAACACTTAGGATATCATGCGTGCATTATGGTCAAAGACAGTTCAACACAGTACAACAAGGCAGTGTACTGCGACCGAAAGCGGTGCAACACAATACAACAAGGAAGGAGACGAGCGATACACTGCCAAAACACCACGCGGTGCACAGCCAAAAACAGTGCAACACAATACAACAAGGCAATGCACGAGCGATGCACTGTCAGAACACCGCGCAACGCACTACAAACGGTGCACTGTCATAACACCGTGCAGTGCACTGCGACCAAAACGAGTATAAGTCAATACAACAAGGCAGTGCACTGCTAGGACACCGCGCAGTATACTACAAACTAAGACAGTGCAACACAGTACAACAAGACAGTGCATGGGCGATGCACTGCCAGGACATCGTGCAGTGTACTACGACCTTAGACAGTATAACACATTACAACAAGACAATGCAGTGCATGGACAGTGCACTTCTAGAACACCGTGTCGTGCATTACGACCGAAGGCAGTGCAAACTAGCATCAAATGCAGTACAAGAATAAAATTCGTTGAAACATATCAACAATGGATCTAATTTTGAAGATCTCGACGTGACTAGCATGGTTATGAAAATGGATATCAATTTGGATGCCCCGTCTGAAAGATATCGCGGTTTTCGTTTCAAATCTAAATAAGAAGAAAATTAAAAAGAACCTGCGAACCTTTTCGCATCCACCATGTATCGTACGAGAAAGGCTGAGACATCGCCCTAAAGCACTCCGCGTCCGCCACGTGGAGGCAGCAGACCTGAGCGCGTCCCTTTTCTAGTCTTTTCAGTTACCAAGATAGATTACATGTTTTTTATTATAAAATAAAACTCATAGAGGCTGCCAACTAGTTCTTCCCAGGAGGTCGCCTAAACAATGTAGTACTACCTCTTAATTATGTTTGTCGAGTAAAGAAACTAGCACTTGCTCTGTTTTAAGAATTTGCAACGGGGCTGGTCATAGTGCAAGTAACTTTAAGAGTAACTATGAGTTCAACTCAGTAAAATTGCTTATGTGACAATGAATTAATGAAGAGAGAAGAGGATGGAGTAACATAGTTACTGTAACATCACACATATCAATGCAAGATGAGTCTATCACATAATAAATGATACTTTGCATGACATCACTTATATGTTACTCTCCACTATGAAGATAGTAACATAGAGTAGTAACTTGTGTATGTTACTAGTCTATGTTACTCTCCACTATGATCAGCCTTAAGTTCGCGCCATGCCCTAATAATTTGCCTCATTTCCCTCGTGTTCATGCATAGTGGACCCCACACGTAATAGATAATGGATACCCTTAGCTGGACATCATTTTGCTTGCACTACGGATTCACCAAATTACATCTAAAGGTGTTATTGATGCCCCCTCATGGGGTTCTTAGGCTGGCTACATGATATGGACCGTTGGATCGGGCTTTGAAACGAGATCTGGACCGTTCGATGGTACTAAGACGATTTTACCCGCATGTGCAGTAAAAATAAAAAACGCTGACTGCACACCCTTTCCTACACACGACTTGTGCTTCTCTCTGGCCACACTCGTTTAGTTCGCGTCGATAGATGCTGGACCCCGCGTGTCGGTCTCTGGCGTAAGATTCCCATGGCCACTTTGCGGGTGTTTCAAGTCTGGCGGGGGCAACGCACAACCACCCCGCCGGCCCATCAACGCCCATCCCCCGCCCGTCCCGCGCCAATCCCCCGCCCATCCGTCGCCGTCGCCCATCCCCTGCCCGTTCCACGCCCATCCCCCGCCAATCTTTCGCCGTTAGTTACGTTCCGGCCCTAGCCCCACGATTGGCCCAGTGCCCCAGCCACACCCACCACGTCCTCCTCCCAATCCCCCGCGCCGCCGCTCCCCGTTCAGCATAGGCCGTTGTTGCGCCGCATCCCTCCTCGTCCTCCCCTACCAGCCCCGGCGAGGCCGTCCTCCACCGGTTCCGCCGCAGGCACGTCGCACCAAAGCAGGGGCTCGCAGGCAGGCGGAGCCAAACCGGAGCAGGGGCATGGCGGCGAGCAGGTCGCGCGGTGACGACGAGCAGTGGGCGCAGCGACGGGCGACGGCTGAGAGCAGGTGGCGACGGGCGAGCTGGGCAGGGCAGGATTCCGGGAGGCTTCGGGCGTTCGCCGCAAAGGGCAGAGGCTGGGTTTCGTCCAGACGGCATGATGGCGCAGGTGTTCTCGCAAGGTGATTGTTCAATACTGTCCGGTTGCTTGTGTGGCTCCGTACGTGTTGCCTTACCTGCATTTTTTTAGGTAGGTGGGGATGGAGCCTTCTTGGCTTGGAGCACCGTCCAAATTTATTGCAATGCGTTTTTTGGATTGTCACTTCTCACTTGAAAATCTGAGTTGTTCTTGGTCAGAGTGAGTCCAGTGATTTGTTCCTGATTCAATGTATCTTGACAGGGTCTCTTTCTAGCTGTTGCATATGAACTGGTATAGTACATAGTGATGAGTTATGATGATGCGTTATGACACATAGTAATGCAAAAAAATCTTGTGTATATATTTTCCTTCAAAAATGCATAATTCCATCCATGGGTGTTGAAGGCGCAGGTTGGTGGAGGATGACTATTGGGCGGTAGAAGAAAATTTGAAATCCTGACAATCTTCTCTGGCCGGCCAGTGACTAGTGGCCATACATGGTACATTAATGGTATTTCCTTCTCCTTGGCCTCATTTTTTGTAGCCTCATTTGTTGTATTTCACATATAATTGAAGATAGTCCATTAAGGAGACAAGCACATGTTGTGTCAGTTAGAGTGGGTGAGATGTTTGAGAGGATAAAATCCAAGCTACATGCAGCATCCAAGTTCCTTTTGTGCCTTCTTCCTGAGACGATGTCCTGCTTGCTTAAACCACGGGGATCTGGTGATGATGGCCTCATTCGGTAAGAAACGTTATTTGATCTAATCCACTCTTAAGTTCAGTTCATTGTCAGTATTATGTGTATATGTCCCTGTACTATGTTTTACCGCGCACCTCCTAATGGAATGGTACCATTGTATTTGGAACTTGCAGGGAATCACCTGTCGACTCCACTAATTCAGGGAAAGCAAAATCTAGACCAAGTTATTATTTTAAGGTATCAAGTTCTGAAATTACTATTTGCAACTACCAGTTGATTTTGCAGTGAAACTATAGAAATATATTTTTACTGCAAATGTACTGTTTGATGGGTGTCTTAACAACCATCTTACTAATTCCCGGGACGGAGTCAGTGAAAGCCAGTTTACTCAATGTTATTTTATCTACTTTTTATCAAAACAGGCATGCAGGTTTCTCGATCAGAAGTGGGAGACTAAGTTCATAGTGTTTGTTGCCCATAAAAACCACCATACCAAGTTTTTCCAGACCGGGCCTCCAGAAAATGTTCCTCCTGGTAAGCTTTTCTTCAATCTATCGACAAGGTTCCCTCTTTTATTTTGGACTAAAACATCACCCCTGTCATGTGAATTGAATTTCTGCTAGATGATGGTAAAAAGCAAGTGTTAATTAGCGTCATTGGAACTGTGTAGATCAAGCACTTCAATGGTGATCATAACTGTCGTAAAACTCAGTTCAGTTCCGCCGTTGGTTTTGCATAGAACCTGTGGCCAAGACAAAACTAGAATGCATAGAAACGGAAATCTCTTTGGTCATGTGGTAAGCTTGAAGCTCTTATTTTGTGTGTCTAAATATGCTCTAGGATCAGTTGCTGATATAGTGATGCCCTCCTTTACCTGATCTTCTATGTATTGTACTCATTATTGTCTGAATATACCGTGGAACCAATAATTCTGAACCCCTATCGATTTCTAAAAAACATTGTTTTTTCAGTAACTGGGTAGTGCTATGTCACAATGATGCTTCTTTTTACCGTGTTCACTGCAGAGAACCGATTTTCTACCGCTTTTAATTTCATCAAAATGCTCCTTCCGGCAAGTATTCCGGGAATCAGTTAAGCATCTGACATATCTTATATTATTCAAAGGAGCGAGGGCAGCCCAGTTGCACTCATGCTTGTGTGTGAGATAATTGCTCCTACTATAGTCAGTGGTTCTGTCCTAGCATGGTGAGCTTCCAAAAATATTTGATGGACTGGGTGGTTTTAATGCTTTCGAATACTCTCATAATCTGTTCGCCATTGTGTACATGTCACTCATTGTTCATGGCGAGTGTGTCTACCATATTCATGGCTGTTTCAGAAAAACGTGGGGCTATTTTTTGGAACAAGTGGGATCCCTAATATTATCCCCCTTCAGATTTAGGTATGCTTATTTGCAATTCCTTTTTTACTTTTTGTTCTGTTGCAGCAAGTAATAAATCTTACATTTCCATTATTCTGTTATGCATATATTGCTGAACCTGTCTTGAGTTTATTTTATATCTACTGAATTTGTCACATCATCTGTCTCATGCAAACAAAATGAATCTGTAGTGAAGATAATATTGTTCTCATCACCACGTGAACTGGAGTTTGACACCCTGAAGCAAACTAGGTAAAAGTTCTCCGAATAAAAGTGTCGACTTGCTTATTTGTGTGTTATCTGATGTGTCGGTGAGAGAAATAAAAGTGTTAACAAAGTTTGATTTTACTGCATCTACGTTCTGTACCTCAATAAATACTATATATTAGGGGAAAATAGTGAGATATAAATTTATTGGATATATCAGATTGCAGGTTCCCACTTGCTGAAAAAATGACTAGGTGTAGTATCTTGAAATCCATCAAGCTTACTATATGTTTTTTGTAGGATAGCTGTTTTTGAACTTAGATGTGTAATGGGCCACTATCTATTTTGGTAACACACAAGTTAGGTCCTATCTCCTATGTATTTCTTATTTTCTGGAATTGGCTTGCATATGGGGTCAGCAACATTTTGTTTAGTTAAATATTTTCAGAGGCCGTTTTGGTCTACAGGATGTGATTACTTCGAACTTTTTCACTATGGTTTTATTGCATTGCAAAGAGAAGAGCAGATCAGGGAGGATGTAGATCGATGTGGTGAGTGGATATTGGGCACGACAGACTAATTCAGTGAAGTAGAGCTGATATCTCATTAGATGATAGCTCAAACTTGTGTCTTCCATTTTCCTAGCTCTCAACATCCTTTTTCCTAGCTCTGAACATGTGTCTTCCATTTACCCTGAAGTTCTACAATGACTTGTTAATGTGAGCTTCCAATCTATGTTTCAGAGCTGCTTCATGTATGTTATTTATTGATTCAGTATTACTTCCCCATGTTAGAACTTGCTCCTCTGCATGACACTACCATTTGAAATTTAGTAGTTTATATCTGTCTAAGTTGGCGCTGATTGGTTGTGTACTTATCTCGATGCACGTATTACGGTACATTGCAGCTTAGTAGAGCATGCATAACAATTTGGTTGAACCTACTATCCCATTTTATGTGCCGGTCATATATCTGAAGCTACGTTTTTGTCATACTTGAGCCTTGGTTCAGTAAGACATAAGTTATTGCAGTTCCTCGACAGTGTCAGGATATGATAACACCATATTACTTATTCTTTCTTAAAAATCTACATATTTTCTTGATCTATAGACCAAATATCTTCTGCCGTTTTCTCACTATGCTTTATCTATAGTAGCAACGATCAACGTGAGCAATGGCATGGATGTTGACAACATTTGCTTTCTCAACTTATGACCCAGACCCTGATACTTCTGAATTCTTCTTCGCACAATCATCAGCCAGGTTGTGTGCTATCCAATAGCACGTAAACATGTCTCACACAAATTCTATTTTGTGTCTGCTCACAGCTTTGCTTTCAAACTTCCATGTTACAGAGTGTCCAGAAGCTTTTGATAATCCAAGGGAGGATGATACTCGATGAAATGCGGAGGCAACTTGGATTTCCACTGGCTCGATATCAACACAGAGTTTATGAAGACCACAAGTGGGTGGAAGTAAATACCGGCAACGTGTGGTGTCGACCGGTGGCAGGGCAGTCCGGAAAGACGAGACGTCTAACGAGCGAGTGACGTCATTGATAACAATAAGATGCGTGGTATCCACAGATGCTTTGTTGCGAGCGTGGAGTTAGTGCGAGACAACACGATTTCCCTTTGCTTGCATGTGGATATGGATTACTTTTATTTTACCAATACAAAAAACTGCAATTCATAAATATGTTATTGTTTCCTCAGATATTTTTATTATGGTTATGCAAAATGGAAACCGCTGCGAAATCCACGGGGTCGGGCGCCAAGACGCACCCCTAAATCTAGTTATAAAGTTACTATTAGGACAGCTAGCAGATCTCTGGCAGCTGGTAACTGAATTCTTGATGCTTCCCGAACCCATTGGCACAACTTGCCACTTGGCACATAATGCTATGCACGGTTTTTTGTCCAACTGAATTACACAGAATTCTTCAAAAACAAAATAAACTAAATTGCACAGAAGTGTTCCCTGGAAATGTTGTTTATACCATCTCGGCACTTGATGTACATTTACATGCAATTTTAATACGAAGATAGGCACAGGTACGCCATAAAAATAATTGAGATTCAGTAAAGTGAATTTGTCCTTCTCAACCGTAGGTTGTTTATGCAATGCATAAACCTTCATTGTAGGATGATGTGTGGACATTAAATATGTAATTTATTAACCTCAAACAACCGTGCACTTGGAGTTATTGTTAAGACTTCCTCGCTTGTATTTCCTATATCGACAAGTAGTGCTTTTGATCATTCTTAGTTGAGTGAAAAAACAACCAACTTCAAAAGTATGTAACAAATAGTGCTTTTGCTAATTAATTTAAGGTTAGAAACAACAATGCATACATAGATACAGTGTGCTTAATTCATGTTTGTTGCAAGACTGCACCCTATAAGGCGGACACACGGGCCTACAGTTAATGTGCTTAATTAATGACGCTAATGCATGGTACTCCTCTGTCCCAAGGCTTAAGTATAACTTTTTTTAAAGTCAAACTACCTAAGTTTGACCAAGTTTTTAGAGAAAACTATTAATATTTACAGTACATAATCACTACCTTTTCATAAGTCATGAAACATATTTTCACATGGTATCTATATAATATAATAGTTCTTGATAGTTTTTTCTAAAAGTTTGGTCAAATCATACATGGCTTGACTTTTCAGAAAAGTTATATGCCTTAAGCCTTGGGATAGAGGGAGTTTATAGTATTGAAAGGTTCTTTGCAGATTAACTTCTGAGAAAGAAGACGCATCTTATTGGTATGAGCAGTATTATCATTTATTTTAAAGCCTTGATGACATGGTTATACCCTGCGGGTACACAATATCAACATACCTGGTCCAGCTTAAGGAAGGCCCACGGCAAGTATACGCCGGCCCATGAAGACTTTCGGGTGGCCAAGGCCCATGACGCCTTCGGATCCTTGGAGAGCAAGACTAGAGTAGATAGAAAATTCAAAGGGGTAAAACTCTAAAACATGTAACCGACTCGGTCTGTGTCTAGGACCTGCCTAACTCTATATAAAGTCTAGGAGGGCATGACCTAGAGCTCTGACCTCATATTTTCCCATAGAGACCTCCACGTCAGATTGTATCTGCGCACCCCTGTAATCTTCGGTTCCGCCGTAATCAAGAGCAGACAAGCAGGAGTAGGATTTTCCCTCTGGAGGCCTGAACCTGGGTAAACCTCGTGTTCTGTATTGCTTGTTTGCTAACCGTTTCGCGATCTCCAGCATCCCCATCTTCTCCAAAACACAAGTCCATAACAATGAGCATTGACGAGATTAAACCTCGTCAATTGGCGCCGTCTGTGGGAAATTTGGGGCGCTGATCGTGCGGTCGCGACGGTTCCATCCACCAGCAATCTATGATTCTTCGGCTCCTACGGAGCAGGTCTGTTTTGGCTTTCTCACCGTCAACAATGGCTAGATCGCAACTAGTCAATTCGTCTGCAGCCGGCACACGCAGCTTCGTCATCAACATCTTCGTCGTGGCTGAATATCTCGACATCAACGCCGACTTGGGGACCCAAAGCCGCCTGGCGCGAGGAATTTTTCAAATCTGATGGTGTTCGACCCATCTAGATCCGTCCGTTGTACATGCGCATAGCAGAAATCCATCGTGAATCAAGTCGCATGAAGAAGCTTATTTAATCAGCTACTGATCCAATTTGCCAGCAGCGATCATCCGCTACCTGATTTGTTTTTGGAAACCTCACATGCCTCGTTCGATGGTCCCAGGGAAAAGAAATTGAGGAATCTTGTATGTCTACATTAAGGCTGATTGCACATGTCGTACGACCATCAAGACAAATCAGAAAACTAGCTTCACGTGAATTAAGAGGCCATGTCTACGTACATGAATTAAAACAAAAGGTATTACGAGCTCCGACCACTGTATGCCACAATAAGAATTTGTGTGAAGAAGCAAGAAAGGTGAAGAAAAACAGTCCGATCAGATCAACAACAACAACAAAAAAGATCGGATCAGCTACGCGCGACCTGCCACCTCGACTACATGGGCCGTGCTGATTCTATGCTCGGAGGCTCCACCGAATCCGCCGCATGACTCGTTGTGGTCTTCGACCCTGACGACCAACTGCACTCTTTGACTACGTCGACCCTCTGCGATCTTCAATTACAGCAAACTGCCGCCGCCATCGGTTTCGGAGACCCGCTGCCGCGTTGACTCTGGTTTGCCGCATTCGCTCTCGGACGCCGCCTTGACCACATCAACTCCACGCTCGGGGGCTACGCCCACTTGGCCATACGACTCGCGACCATCGACCTGTTGCGGTTTTCGACTGCGACGATCCTCCGCGGCCTTCGGCTGCCATGACCCGCTGCATCCTTCGGATGCAGTGACCCGATGCGATCTTCGATTGCGGCAACCGGTCGCATCGGCTTCATCGATCGCGAGTCGGGGGCTCCTTCGAATCCGGCGATCCTCTACGATCTTCGGTTCCAACGACTCGGGGGCTCGGGGGCTCCCTCTGCTTCGGCGACCAGCCACGGCCTTCGGCTCTAGAAACCCGCTGCAGTCTTCGGCTCCGACGAACTGTGTGGCCTTCGCCTGCGGTGACCCTCTGCATTCTTCGAATGTGGTGACCCGCTGCATTTTTCGGATGAGACGACTCAGTGTGGCCTTCGATTGCGATAATCTTTGAATGCGGAACTCGATGCCGCCGTCGACCCCAGGAACCCGTTGCTTCTATGACTGCGGTCCGCAGCGTCGACTACGTCCGTCGCGTGACCCGCTACCGCGTCAACTTCTCCATGACAACCAGCAAAGCTAAGTTTCCCTCTACTTAGAACTGATTTCTTTTTAACTCGCACTCGAAACACTCGGAGGCTACGCCCTCTTCGAGTAACCTAATGTGCCATCGGCTCCACGCACTCGAGCACATCGAACGCGACAGCTCGAGTAGTTGATTATGCCCGATCGTCGAATCCTTGAACTCCGAGTGCCTCAGCAAGGTACTGAGACTAAGGGTAATCAGGCTAACGAAAAGGCCTAGCATACAGTGCAACGGTGTCGAATCGATCGGCACCAGAATTCTACCTTACATGCCGACAAACAACTATTCTTTACAAGCTACAAGTACTTCACAATTCTTAATGTTTTCTGCAGCTTACAATGACGTCGACTGCGCCGAGCTATTCTATCGGGTCCTCCAACAGGAGTCGACGAAACAACTGGCTACGCCATAAGCTCAAGACCCGAGTTGAGTCACTCCTCGGATGGTTGCATCACTCGATGCTACAAAGGCGCTACGCTGACTCGATGCACTTCCGAGTCAGTGGTTTCTCTTCACATGAGTCTCCACTCGAGTCTGCGACTCGACTAGACACTTGGGGGTTACTCCTATCAGGAGCGCTGGTCGCGCACCCGATGTACTTCCGGGTCATCAATACGCCCACGATATTTTTGACTACAACTACACGATACAAGACTCGAGTCTCTGTCCGAGTCTACGATTCCGCTAGACACCCGGGGGCTACTCCTATCAGGAGCGCTGGCCGTGCACCCGAAAAATTGTAGGGGTTCGTAGCATGGAAAACAAAAAATTTCTACCGCATATAAACAAACAAGCCAAGATCTATCTACTAGATTGTAGCAACGAGTCAATAGAGGAACTCACCCTCGAAGATTCCAAAGCGGTTAATGAGAGCAGATTCTCGTGGGTGATGTAGTTGTACTCTTGCCGATCTCAAGATCGCGTAGACGATCCTTCCGGCGCTGCGTTCCGGCAGCGCTTCCACAGTCGGTCACACGTTCGGTACTCGATGAAGACCTTCCTCTCCCTTGTTCTAGCAGGCAGCAAAGGTTGTAGCACTCTCCTCGTGATTCCGGCAGCACGACGGCGTGGTACCGAAAGTAGAGGGGAGATCTCGCAGGGCTTCGCCTTAAGCCGGAGCGAGTATGGTGGACTATGAGAGAGGCCTTGGTGGTCTAGGGTTTAGAGGCACCAAGGGGAGAGGTGTAGCCGGCGGCTAGGGTTTGGAGAAACCCTAGTCGGCGACTTGGGAGGGCCCTAGGCGGCGACGACTTGGGAGGAGGCCGGCGGCTTGGGGCTAGGGTTTGAGGTGAGTTGGGTGTAGGGAAGAGGGGGCACCCCTGACCCTTCTTTTATAGGTGGGAGGGAGACGGCTAGGAGGAGGGAGTCCTCCTCCAACTCCTCCTCCTTGGCCGGCGGGTGGAGGGAGTGGGACTTCCTCCCTAAGTAGGTTTCCTACTCTCCCTCCACCAAGCAAACTTGCCATTTGACTTTTTCAAATTGGCGTTTGACTTTCAAACTAGGATTTGATTTCTCCCTTTATTTTTGCCCAGCCAAGTGACCTAGTACATGATGCAACCATTCCACATTGTCATGACACATTCATGTACCCTTCCCCTCCGGAGTGCCGGACCTTCCGGACCCTTCTAGAACATTCCCGGTGAAAACACCGGAATCATTCCCCAACTCCGAAATAGGACTTTCCTTATATGAATCTTATTCTCCGGACCATTCCGGATCTCCTTGTGATATCCCGGATCCCATCCAAGACTCCGAACAACATTCGGTCTCTTACTCATCATTCCATAACTACTCAACACCATCGAATCCTTAAGTGTGTCTCCCTACGGTTCGTGAATTATGCGGACATGATCGAGACACTTCTCCGATCAATAACCAATAGAGGAATCTGGAAATTCATATGGCTCCCACATATTTCTACGATTACTTTGCGATCGAATGAACCACTTACATACAATACCAATTTCCCTTTGTCTCACGATATTTTACTTATCCGAGGTTTTGATCGTCGGTATCTCTGCATACCTAGTTCAACCTCGTTATCGATAAGTACTCTTTTCTCGTTCCCGTGATATGTGATCCCTTGTGAGCCAGTCACATGCTTGCAAGCTAATTGGATGACATTCCACTGAGAGGGCCCAGAGTATATCTATCCGTCATATGGATGGACAAATCCCACTCTTGATCCATGTGTTTCAACCCATACTTTCCGAACACTCAATGCCACCTTTATAGCCACCCAGTTACGGTGTGGTGTTTGATGTCATCAAAGCATCCTTCCGGTGATGGTGATAAGCATGATCTCATGGTCGAAGAAATTAGGTTACTATGTATCAGAAAGCTTATAGCAAATGAACCATATTAAATGACTTGATCTTTATGCTACGCTTAACTATAGGAGTATGTCCATCACATCATTCTCCTAATGATATGACCCTGTTGTTAATAACATCTCTATGTTCATAATCAGGAAACCATGATCATATATTAACCAACAAGATAGTTTAACAAGAGGCTTTACTAGGGACTCTTTTATGTTTACAAATCACACAAGTATTAATGTTTCCGATTAATAAAATTATAGCATGGTATGTAAACATTTATCATAAGCATGAAGATATGATAATAACCACTTTATTATTGCCTCTTGGGAATATCTCCAACAAAAATGAACAAAGCACTACACCATTGAACTATTTTTCGAGTCCTACGTCGAGTCTACGACTCCACTACGGACTCGGGGATACTCCCATAGGGAGGATGGATTCAAGCATCCGAAAAAAATTGTGTCCTACAGACCTGAAGCCAAACGACGGCTGAATTTAAGTCTCTGCTCGAGTCTACGACTCGAACAGACACTCGGGGGCTACTTCCATAGGAAGCGCTGTTCGCGCACCCTATGAATTATTCGAATGCGATCCTTCGGATCAGCGTGCAAAATTTTTCGGCAACTCTGCCCCATTTAATGCTAAGTGAGCAACGTCCTCCTTGGCCACCCGAAACACCTCCGCGGTGATAAACATTCGGATGCTGTGTCTGCGACACAAAGATAAGACCTACAGATATCATCTGATGGCCTGATAACACACATGACTGCGCTCTGCTAGTAAGAATCCGTGCCAACAGGCGCGATGAAAAATCCCGACGAACGCGTTGGGTACATCATTTAAATTCAATGGAATTCCACTCCTGTAAGTCCTCCGCGGCCCGAGTCAAATTACGCCAGCATATGTTCCGGGTTCGAGTCGAGGGACTCAAACCTGAAGAAGATCGTGTTGTTTTGTCCTAAGACAGTTAACTGACCCTGATCCGTCGGGAGAGTCAGGCACACGCATCAACAATCACTACACATTCTCTTGAAAGACAGAGTTGCACCCGAATGATTGAAGAGTCCTCAGCCGAATCTACGATTCGACTGAACACTCGGGGGCTACTGACATGGTTATACCCCGCTGGTACACGATATCAACATACCTGATCCAGCCCAAGAAAGGCCCACGGCAAGTATACGCCGGCCCATGAAGACTTTCGGGTGGCCAAGGCCCATGACGCCTTCGGATCCTTGGAGAGCAAGACTAGAGTAGATAGAAAATTCAAAGGGGTAAAACCCTAAAACCTGTAACCGACTCGGTCTGTGCCTAGGACCTGCCTAACTCTATATAAAGGCTAGGAGGGCACGACCTAGAGCTCTAACCTCATATTTTCACATAGACACCTCCACGCCAGATTGCATCTGCACACCCCTATAATCTTCGGTTCTGCCGTAATCAAGAGCAGACAAGCAGGAGTTGGGTTTTCCCTCCGGGGGCCTGAATCTGGGTAAACCTCGTGTCCTGTATTGCTTGTTTGCTAACCGTTCCGCGATCTCCAGCATCCCCATCTTCTCCAAAACCCAAGTCCATAACAATGGGCATTGACGAGATTAAACCTCGTCACTTGACTTAGGATTTCACAATTTGGATTCTCCTCGCAATATCTTATCATCTCATACTTAAATACATCTATGGGATGATGGACAAAGGTTTGGGGCATTGTGTTCCCTCGCTCTCTTCACAAAAGATCCTCGATTTTATGTTGGGGATGATCTAGCTACACATGGTACAATCGTTGTAAAACCGGTCGGTTTTTATGAGTAGAATGCTCAATTCCATTAGTAGATTTTGTAAATGACAATCTCCCCTCCTTTTTCATCGTCATTGAACAAAATACAAAAATCAAGTAGATTTGTACAACTTCGATACAAGTCATGGAGGGCGTATGCGCCTTAATAACCTAGGAAATCACGTGTGTCGACGATGTATCTTACGTGTGATGGTTGTTGGTCCTCTAGGTGTTCTATGGACATGTTTGCACACTCATTTCTCTAAACAGTTAATTTTATCGGTACCGTACCAATATTTATTTTCCCTTTTTATGATATCCGTGTGCAAGGTTGTGGACGAAGCTCTTCCTTTTGGCCTATTTTCACAAACATAGTCGCTTTTGTTTGGACGACAACTTGTGCAACCTACATCCGGCACAACAAAGAGAACGCCTAGGACACCTAGGACACGTATGCTTATGTGGTTTGATGACCTAGATCAATCTAGGATAAAGGTTACAAAACGATTTGGGCCGGATAACAAAGCATTAGCCAAACGAGATAATTATTTATAAAGCCCAAATTGAATGATTCTTTTGAAAGAAGCCAAACGGCATAATAGGAAGTACTAGTTGGTTCCAAGACCTTGATTATCATAATCTACCACTATAGCAAACATAGAGTAAGAGTTCCTTGTACGTGCAAAGTAAGTGACAAGTTATCTCCTTGTTCCCTTCTGTAAAGTCACCTAAATAATTGCATCTCCCAGTTTCCCAAGTACAACCTCCTTTAGACCTTTATATATAGATATATACAATGTCTGGAGGCTCCCTTCTAAAATTTCCCAATTTGCAGTTTCAATCTAGCTGGGTTCACCTCTTGTCAATTCTCTTGCTATATCAATCAATGTATAGATTTTTTGCAATTTTCATCTTTAGCTAAAAGCTAATATCATCCCATAGTTGATAAATATTTAGTCGATAACCTGATTGGACCAGATCTTACTCTATATACAAGGAGATGATTACAAAACACAAGCATGTAACTCTCAAACGACTGGAATGAGGCGGCATCTGAAAAGTACAATGAAAAAACTTGCTTCACCTTACGACTAAGCATCCCATGCTATCTACGAGATAGTCTGTACTCTGTAGCCCTAACTCTTCTACCTGGTGGAAAAAGGGCTACACACGAGTTCTCCAGAAAGTACTATACACAAGAGATAACTTGATGAAGAGGCAAGCTATAGATGATGTAACTTATGCTTTCTGTTATGAACCTGAAACTTGCCTGCATTTGTTTTTTGAATGTGTAGTTGCTAAAGCTATATGGTCAGAAGTTGATCATGGGCTAGTTGTGGTAATCCCTCTTTTGAGGCCATAGCTAGCTTGTGGTTAAATGGAAGAAGCATGGCATACATAATACTACCAATGCTGCTGCCATGTGGGTGATCTGGAATACCATTAATGACTTGATTTTTATCAGAACTGACTAGTCTAGTTTACAAGACTCATATCATCTATGCTATCCTAGTGGTTGGTCATGTTTGTTAGATGTATATATTTGTATATTATAGTTTCCCCATATGTTAGGGGGCTTCCTGCATATTTGCCCTATACCTGTACTATATATTGTGGCCTTTGGCCCCCAGAGGAATACAAGTTGTATATTCATGACATGGTATCAGAGCTAGGTTAGCCTCCTCCTTGCAACTTCGTCGCTGTAGCCGCCACCATCCCTATCGCCGATGGCTTTGCCGTCGTCGCCGCCGCCGGTCGCCGCCTGTCCATGCCTAGTTCCTGGCCGTCTGCCGCCGTTGCCTGTTCCGTCTCCCGATCCAGATTGGTTCCTAATTTCCGATCCAGATCCGTTCATGTTCCTGATTCACGGAATCTCTTCGTCGTCGGCTCGTGTGGGCTATCATCCAGACGAGACGCGAGAGCACACACGTCCTCTACTCCTCCACGTGCCCGGCCGTCCTCTGCGATCAGAAGACCAATTCCCACGCGTGGCCTCCTCCACGTGCGGTCGATCAGAAGACCAACACCCACACGCGGCCTCCTCCACACGCGGTCGATCTGAGCAGAGGACCATGTACGCCCACGTACGCCCACGTACGGCCTGCCCGATGCCTGACGCCCACGCGCGGCCACCTGACGCCCTGCCGCCCGCCCGTCGCTGCTGCGCACTGCTGCTTACTGGCCAGCCCCCCCTCACCTGCTGGCCCTCTCCACCTGCCGCCCTGCCGCCGCCCTCCCTACCTGCTGGCAGGCGCACTGCAGGCCCTCTCCCGTCGACGAGATCGGCTCTGATCGGATCTGCTGACAGCGGTTTCTTTTTCGTCGGATCTGAGAGTTGACCAAAAAAATTGAGCGATGTCTTCTGCATCGAGCTATGTTGCGATTCCTCGCTGCCCGGTGATCTTCGATGGCGCGAATTATCCTGATTTCGCTGCCTTTATGCGCGTTCACATGCGCGGTCTCCGTCTTTGGGGTGTGATCTTCGGCGAGGTCTCCTGTCCGTCGTGCCCCCTGCTCCTGTGGCTCCTCTTCCACCGACACCGATTGTTCTCGGCGCTGATGCTTCTCAGGAGGCCAAGGATGCTGCTAAGAGTGCCGATGATAGTGCTGTTGCTGCTTATGACCTGAAGTTCAAGCAGTACTCTGCTGATCTCGAGACCTATCGTCACGATCTGACTGCCTACACTCAGTGGGTCGATGAGGATGCTTGTGCTGCTGCTGTTCTCACCTCCAGTGTTCTACCCCAGTATGTTGCTGAGTTCATGAGTCTCCCTACTATTGCCGCTCAGTGGGCACATCTTCGTCAGCACTATCAGCCGTCTGGGGATGCTCTTTACCTGTCTGTGGTTCGCCAGGAGCATGCTCTTCAGCAGGGTGATTCCACTATTGATGAGTTCTATACTCACAGTGCTGCTATCTGGCGTCATCTTGATTCTCTCCATACTGCTGTTTGTGGTACATGCTCGTGCTGCCAGATTGTGCGCTCGGATTTGGAGTTTCACCGCAGCTATGAGTTTCTGTCTCGGCTCCGCCAGGAGTTTGAGCCCCGACGTGCTCAGCTGAATGCTCGTGGTCGTGTTCCGCTCTCTGAGGTGTTGTCTGAGCTTCGGGCTGAGGAGACCCGTCTCCGTGGTGTTGGTCTTCTTGCGGTTCCATCTGTGCTTGCTACTCGTGGTTCTCCTATGCCGCCTGCTCCCTCGACTCAGCCGCGGTCCTCTGTACCGCCGCTGATACTACCCACTCCTCCAGGTCAAGGTCAGCTTCAGCACCAGCAGTCTCAGGGTCCGAGTCAGCACCAGCAGCCTCAGGGCCAGAGTCAGCACCAGCAGGCTCGTGGCCAGGGTCACCGTGGTTCTCTTCATCACTGCTCTTACTGCAACAGGGATGGCCACACTTGGGCCACCTATTATACCCGGGATCCCAGTTTACGTCAGCAGCACCAGGCTCGTGGGCAGTCGGCTCCTTCCGGGTCTTCAGCAGTTGCTCTCTCTGATCAGGACATTATCAGGAGTCTTCGCGGTCTGCTTGCTGCTATAGGCTCTTCTTCGACGGGCACTGCTGGTTCTGTGACTGATTCTTCAGGCACTGCGCGACCACCACATTCTACACAGTCAGGTACGTCTCCGTGGTATCTGGATTCTGGAGCTTCTTTTCATATGACCACCGAGTCTTCTTTTCTGTCCGCTCTTCATTCTCTCCCTTCTCCTGTCCGTGTTTTTCGGCTAATGGTACCTCTCTTCCTGTTTCTAGTCGGGGCACCCTTTCTACTTCTTCTTTTTCTGTTCCTGATATTTCTCATGTCCCTCTTCTTAAGATGAATCTGTTCTCTGCTAGCCAGCTTACTGACTCTGGTTGTCGCGTCATTCTTGATGCTGATTCTTGTGTTGTCCAGGACCGTCTGTAACATCCCAAAAATACTAAAATTGGATCATCAAACTCTAATCATCAAATTTAGGGTTAAAAAAACTTTTCTAAATAAAAATATAAAAGCATGCATGTGAGTATGCATTTCATTTTGAATTCTTTTGAACCACCTTGTTTGTGTGTTTCTTTGCTTGTAAATGGATGCTTAGGTGAAATAAACATCATCTAAACATTTCCCAAACTTTTCCCAAAGACAAATGAGTGAATGGTCATTTTGACCAATTTAACTCCCATGACTACTTTGGCTGTCTCAAACTTTCAGAACCTAACATAAACTTTTCTGGATCTTTGCACCCCTTGATTGTACTCATAAAAAGTATCAAGGCCCACTTTGTGATCATCCAGAAACTTTCAAATGCATAGTTTAAATGGCAATTCAAAATTGAACCTTTATCATATGAGAAGATCCCACTTTTTCAAAAACCACTCAAACAAGCTCAACTTTCAAAACCCAAGCATCTGCAGACTCACCAGCACCAACCTAGCACACCCACCAAAAATCTTTTCAAAATTCAAAACTTGAATTCTTGCGGCCATTTCATCAAACACCTTGCACACACAAATCAAACAAAATCCAAACACTGTTTTGAGCAGTGAATTGAGCCTAACTTGTTCCCTCTCTGGGCACCACTAGCCTTAGTAGATCATCTAACCATCTTAACTAATCCCTAGCATCACTGTGAGCTTGACAATGCCATCAATGTTGAACAGTCGAATGCACCCTTGTCACCCCCATGTCGACAACAAGCTAGGAGGAGAAACAAGCCTAGCCAGCATGTCTGGGAGGCAGCCCACCGTCCACCGCCACTCCCTGTCCAGTGCTCGAACCATGCCAGCCACTGGACCACACGCACGGACCGCGCCCAGCTCGCCAGCAACCATGCCGAGCATGTGCCAGAGCGCCACCCTCGACCGAAGCCCACAGACCGCGCGTAGCCCTCGCCGCGTGCATACATGATCACCACCGACCCAGGAGACCGCTATACATCCCCGTTCGCCGCCCCATGCCTCACAGCCACCGCTTGCCGTCGAAGACGCCGCCTCTGCCGCGCAGAGCATCACACGTTCCAGACCAAACCGCACCGCCCCTACGCGCGCATTAAAGCCGTAGAGCATCGCCAGAAGACCACCAAGCGATCGCCACCGCCGGCCATGCCTCTAGTAGCCCGTAGCCATGTCTCCACCGTCGCCTGCCCATGCCGTTCGGTCTCGTCGTCGAGACTATAAATAGAGGCCTCCCCCGCTCGAATTCTTCACACCATTCCAGTCCCCTCTCCTCACTGACCATTCCACCCAGTTCCAGGAGCAAGGAGAGCAGCGCATCGCCGGAATTGCACCGGAGCAGACCGCCTCTGGAGAAGAAGGGCGTCGTCGATTTCGTCCACCCCAGGAGCTGCCGTGACCACCCCTGAGCTCGCCGTCGTCGACTTCGTTGTTCGCCCACCTCGTCGACCCTCGCCTGAGCCCCGTTGAGCCCCCAACGACCCTAACCTGCCGTGTTAGGTTTCAGTCTCGCCGGAGTTGCCCGACGTGGACGACGACCCTCAGCCATTGGATTAGGCTTAGATCGTGTGGCCGATATTGCCCCATACCGCTTTGCGTTTAAAGAGCCACTGACTGGTGGAACCCCCTGTCAGCTGAGCCCCGTGCCGCGGAGTGTCAATGGGCCGGCCCGTTAACAGTTCCCGCGCAGCCCACTCGTTTGAATTTAGATTTTTCTATTTAGATTCAAACTCAATTCTGTACCTAGTTTCAAAAATCAATCCAGCTCGATTCAGTGAACCAAATTGAATGAAACCAATTTTGTTAGAAAGGTCTGGGAATGCTGAATCCAAGCCCATTGGATTTAAATCATTTGTATCTGTAGATTAACCTTGGTAAAAATAACAAGGCAGAAGCTTTTCTGTATTCAAACATTTTTCAAATTAAAACCATAATAGCTTTTGAGTTGATTCCAACTCTCAAAAATCACATTTAACCATACCTTTCAGAATATATAAAAATATATAGGTTTACTTACAGAAATAATGTACATAGGCATTTCTAGCCACTTTAATTAATTAGCATAAAAGGGTAAAACCTTATTAAATTGTGACACCACTTTAAATCACATTCCCATGAACTAAAATATGTGGTGATGACATGTGTCAACATGATCCCATATTTGGTTTGGAGAATATTAAATCTTAAGTAGTTTTTCAATGAGTAGAAATTACTTTTCTAAAAATAAAAGGAATTAAACCAAACTTTAATCTTGTAATGTTAGTGATGATGCTAGATCATCTATAGGACCCTTTTTGTGTGATGATTGCAAGTAGTTAAGTATTGTTTGGTGATTGTGTACATTGTATTTATTTATAAACGCTAGTACCGACCAAGGATACGAGGAGGAAGGAGGATTCTACGAAGAAGAAGCCGAGGAGAACTTCAACCACTGCTCTGCACAAGGCAAGCCTAATGCTACTAGTTGAATGTGCAAGGTAACCCTTGCAAGATACCCTACTAATGCAATCTTATACTGATACTTATGCAAGCTAATACTTGCTTATTACCATGACCACTATATGCCTTAAGCATATGTGATCATATCCACTTGATAAACCAATCCTAGTTTTACTTACAAGCTTTATACTTTATTTCTTTATCAAAGCTAGTACTTAGAGCTTATTTAAGCGAATTGTAGATACTAGAAGGATAATTGAAGGTTGCATAGAGAGCATAAAATTTGGCCTAAGCTAGATAATCTTGATGTCATCCTAAGGCATAAGATTAAACTTAGTTAAACTCCACTAGTTTACCACCCCTCATTAGTGCTTACCCCCACTTGTAGATGCTAGTGCTAAGCATAAAACTTGATCAACTTTAGATGGGAATACTTGGTGGAAAAATGATTATGAAAACCTTGGAATGATGGATCATTCTATTGAAATGTTTTGAACATGTGTTTCCGAACACTTGATGATTTTGGTGATGAAAATGATGAGGCATGAGCCTTAGCCCTTTATAAAACTGATGGTTGTCTGGATGCGATACCATTCCAATTTTATCGTACAACCACAATACCCGAGAATTGGGTAGGGCTTGACTGGAAACTTATATACCTTAGTATTAGTTCCCTCATGGACAAGGTCTGAGCTGAGGCTACCTTGTGAAGATTGTCCACCTGTGCAGTACCCAAGATGACAGTTGATCATGGTTGGGAGGCCAAACTCACAGGAGAGGTGCTTATACTAGGGCGTGTAATTGAAAGGTTAGGATTGATTATCCGCATACTGAGTATGGTGAATTCAGGATTTGTTCCTGACAGATGTATCGAATGTTGTGGTGAAAGTGTACAATCTCTGCAGAGTGTCAAACTATTCGAATATCCGCGTCAACGGTTATGGACAGTTGGAGCGGCCATACTGTTCCCCCGTCAGATGTTTTCAAAAGACTTGTAAAATGAATTGAGACTTTGACTTGACCACAACAGGGTTGTGATATGAACTACAAGTTCCCACTTAGGAGTTATAAAACTTCAACTAGCATTCTTTGCTTCTAAACTTAGTAGAGATAAATCTGGCTTTTGCAAAACAACCCTAGAGCCTAGTGTCCTATTACCAAAAACCCATTTCACTTGTTAGTATTAGTTTGCGAGTACTTAAAGAGTACTCATGGCTTTGTCTCTGGTTATTCCCGTGGCCAGACTATGAAGAGGAGTACCTGGAGGATGGACCCCAGGAAGGTTACGACAACTAGGATCATCTCCCATCGTCAGCATTGCCTGTGACCCCGAAGATGGAGCTTTGCCTATGCTACCGTTATTATTATGTATTCCGCTGCTTGATGTTGTATTAAGAACTGGATCATGAGATCCCTATTTGTGTAAGAACTTATGTACGGTTTGTAATGGATGATGTACTGTGGTATCCAATTCTGTTATGTCTCGCAAAAATGGTAATCCTGGGATTGCGATGTATGGCATAACAGGCATCTGGGATTAAAAATCCGGGTGTTGACAAGTTGGTATCAGAGCCATCCTGATCATAGGAGACCCTAGTTAGTCTGGACGTTGAATCAAAAACTTAGTTTCAAAACTAAAGAAAACAAATATTTACAAAAACGTATTCTCATTCTTATCCCTTTGATTCTTTCATGAAAATTCATGTTCCTCAAAAACTCTTGCAATATACATAAAATATGGACACACTTAATCACTCCACTAACTTACTCATCCTATATTCTTATAGATGGACGTGAAGTACAACAAGTTTTATCATTTGGGGAATGGAGGGGACCTTATCTTTGAGAGGGATTTGGACCAGCTTTCGGAACTTCTGGAGCGTCCGCACCCCGAGTTCTTCGGAGCTCAGCTCAATGATCAAGGAGGAGAAGATCTGCAGTGGATAATTGTTGCAAGTCTCTGACGAAAGATTGAACCTCCCACTGCTGAGGGAATTCAGTTTACCTTAAGAGAGAACAACTGGCTCGATGGACTTGCCAGGGCCATGCAGGAAGCTCTTTCCCGTCTGTGTGGGCAGAGCATCAATCAGATCAAGGGAACCCGCTTTGAGTTTTGCCCAAGGCGTGATGCTAATGGACAACCACTGGAAGCACCATACCACCCCGAGCTGAAGACTCAATTGGACCACCTCACCTTCATGATGTACGATCGTCAGCAGGAGTTGAACAACTGCCGTGACTACTCCAACCACAAGTCTGCCATCATCAAGACGAAGGATCAGACCATCGCCATGTTAGCAAAGGACCGCAAGTCTCGCCGCCGTCAGCTCGACAAGAAGGAGCGCATTATTGCCCGTCTTCGCCACCGCATCTCATCTTTGGAGGAGACCATACACGAGAGAGACATGCAGTTGGAAGAAAGGGAGAATGCCGGAGAGGATCTTCGTGGAGACCCGTACTCCTATCTCAGCGATGATGATGATTTTTTGGAGGATCAGGATATGGATTTCTTCACCGATGAGGATGATTTTGCCTTCATCGATGATGATGAGGATGATGAAGCCACCGATTCTAAGGAGTAGTAGCACTTGAGCACTAGCGTACTGAGTAGTATTCGGTCCCACTGTATCGTAGTTTTCAGAATGGTTCTTAAAACCATCTGTTTTTCTTTGTTGTGGTGTGTGTTGTATCGTGTGCTATGAATGAATGAATGAAAAAGCAAGTTGCTAGAAAGATCTGAGTCAAACTTTAAATTTTTTTCGAAGACCCAAAACCTTAGAAATTTCCCTCTTTTCTCACGATCTATCTCAATCTTCAGATGCCACGTGGAGGAAGTGGTTCATCCCCGGACCCGATATTGCAGATTCTGCAAATGTTGACCTATGACCGCGAAGCTGAAAGAGCGGAACGTCAAGCCAACCTAGCCACCCTGCAACAGATAGCTCAGCTTGCCCACACCCACCTGTTTTCACTAAGTCAGAAGAACCCCTAGACGCCGATGATTGGCTGCAAACCATGGAAAATAACCTAGAAGTCGCCGGAGTGGAAGCCAACGAGAAAGTTCTGTTCGCCACCCACTATCTAGCCGGAGATGCCAGGGCATGGTGGAACAATGTTCGCGCAATGACCGGAGGCCAGATGATGACCTGGGAGGAATTCAGGGTCAAGTTTAGCATAACCCATGTGCCACCGGGTTTGATCAAGAGAATGAGAGACGAGTTCAGAGAGCTGAAGCAAGGAAGGATGACTGTAGTGGAATACCGTGACAAATTCTTGTCATTAGCTAGGTATGCCCCGGATGAGATTGACACCGAAGCCAAGAAGAAAGAGAGATTCTTGAATGGTATGCATGATGAGATGCAGACAGTGTTAGTCAATATCCCCTTTGCTGATATTGAAGCCCTTGTCGACTCTGCTATCTAGATGGAAGGAAAGATCAACCAAGCCAATGAGAACCGCAAGCGTCGTATGATGCATCAGCCAGGAACCCATCAGACCCCAAAGTATCGCCCTAACCCATCTCCCGGATTTGCCCCAAGAACCAACAGACCCCCGATGAACCGTCCGACCTATCCCAATCATGGAAACCCTAGACCCGGAGGAAATCACAACAACCCCGGCAACTCTAGCAATTTCAACCGTGCCCCACCCAAGTTCAACAACAACAATGCCACCGCCAACCCCAACACTGCCCCAAGAACTGGAAGCAATGCTGTGCCTGCAGCAGCAAAGGACAAGTCGCAAGTGACTTGTTATGACTGTGGAAATAAAGGCCACTATTCCAACGAGTGCCCCAACAAGAAGAATGCCGCAGCCCCCAATGCCAATGTCCCAGCTCAGCAGCAGCGTCGTGTTCAGCCAGGAAGAAGGTTTGCCCCAGGGAATTCGCTCAACCGCAATGGTCGTCTTTTCCTCATGCATGCTGAAGAAGCTCAGGAAGCGCCAGACGTCGTGCTAGGTATGTTTTCTGTTAATTCAGTACTTGCACGAGTGTTTTTTGATTCTGGTGCATCGCACTCATTTGTCACCGAAGAATTTGCATGCACTAGTAAAATTCAACCAACCAAACTGAAGCATGTCATGATTGTTCAAATTCCCGAATCAACCACCAAGGCTAGGAAAATTTGCAAAGCCGTCCCTATCCGAATGCATGGCATAGATTTTTATGCTAATCTGATAGTACTCAGAACTAAAGGTTTGGAAGTAGTACTAGGAATGGATTGGATGTCCAAACATAAAGGATTGATTGACTGTGCCAAGAAAGCCATAACCATGACCAGTACATCCGGAATATCAGTCGATCATATATCTGAAACCTTACCTCGCCAATTCAAGTGTAACAAGAGTAAAGCCCAACCTACCATTGACCAAGTCCGGATAGTCTGTGAATACCCCGATGTATTTCCAGATGTTTTTCCCGGTATGCCCCAGATCGGGATATCGAGTTTATCATTGAACTAATCCCCGGAACAGGACCCACAGCCCAGAGACCCTATAGTATGAACCCGTCAGAGCTAGCAGAACTGAAGAAGCAACTAGATGCCATGCTGGAAATTGGATTGATTCAACCAAGTGCGTCACCTTGGAGATCACCTGTCTTGTTTGTGGACAAGAAGGATGGAGGTAACCATTTGTGTACGGATTATCGGAAGTTGAACGATGTCACCATCAAGAACAAGTACCCCTTGCCCAAGATAGAAGATTTGTTTGATCAGTTGACCGGTGCCAAAGTGTTTTCTAAGATTGATCTTAGGACTGGCTTGTAGGGTTTCGTAGCATGGAAAACAAAAATTTTCTATCGCATACAAACAAACAAGCCAAGATCTATCTACTAGATTGTAGCAACGAGTCGATGGAATAACTTACCCTCGAAGATTCCAAATTGTTTAACGAGAGCGGATTCTCGTGGGTGATGTAGTCGTACTCTTCCCGATCTCAAGATCGCGTAGACGATCCTTCCGGCGCTGCGTTCCGGCAGCGCTCCCGTAGTCGGTCACACGTTCGGTACTCGACGAAGACCTTCCTCTCCCTTGTTCTAGCAGGCAGCGGAGGTTGTAGCACTCTCCTCGCGATTCCGGCAGCACAACGGCGTGGTACCGGAAGTAGAGGGGAGATCTCGTAGGGCTTCGCCTTAAGCCGGAGCGAGTATGGTGGAGTATGAGAGAGCTCCTCGGCGATCTAGGTTTTAGACACACCAAGGAGGAGAGGCTAGAGCCGGCGGCTAGGGTTTGGGGCACCCCAAATCGGCGGCTAGGGCAAAACCCTAGGGGGCGGCGATGGCTATAGTGGTAGGCGCCAAGCTAGGGTTTGAGGAGAGGTACTTGTGTGTGCTAGGAGGGAGCCCTGCCCCTCCTTATATAGGTGGAGGGGCCGGCGGCCAAGGGGAGGGAGGGGAGTCCCTCCCCAACTCGGCTTGGGTGGTGCGCCGGCTTGGGGAGGAGGGACTCCCTCCCCAACTCGGTTTCAACCTCCTCCTCTTTCCAAAACTTGCCGTTTGACTTTCAAACTAGCCATTTGACTTTTCAATTTAGGATTTGAATAAACCCTTTATTTTGGACAGCGAAGGCACTTAGTACATGATGCAATCATTCCAACTTGCAATGACACATTCATGTACCCCTTCCCCTCCGGAGTGCCGGACATTCCGGAACCTTCTAGAACATTCCCGATGAAAACACCTGAAACGTTTCCCAACTCCGAAACGGGACTTTCCTTATATGAATCTTATTCTCCGGACCATTCCAGATCACCTCGTGATATCCCAGATCCCATCCGAGAGTCCGAACAACATTCGGTCTCTTTCTCATTCATTCCATAACTACTCAAACAACGTCGAATCCTTAAGTGTGTCTCCCTACGGTTCGTGAATTATGCGGACATGATCGAGCCACTTCTCCGAACAATAACCAATAGAGGAATCTGGAAATTCATATGGCTCCCACATATTTCTACGATTACTTTGCGATCGAATGAACCACTTACATACGATACCAATTTCCCTTTGTCTCACGATAGTTTACTTATCCGAGGTTATGATCGTCGGTATCTCTGTATACCTAGTTCAACCTCGTTACCGATAAGTACTATTTTCTCGTTCCCGTGATATGTGATCCCTTGTGAGCCAGTCACATGCTTGGAAGCCAATTGGATGACATTCCACCGAGAGGGCCCAGAGTATATCTATCCGTCATATGGATGGACAAATCCCACTCTTGATCCATGTGTCTCAACCAATACTTTCTGAACACTCAATGCCACCTTTATAGCCACCCAGTTACGGTGTGGTGTTTGATGTCATCAAAGCATCCATCCGGTAAAGGTGATATGCATGATCTCATGGTCGAAGGAATTAGGTTACTATGTATCAGAAAGCATATAGCAATTGAACTATTAAAATGACTTGATCTTTATGCTACGCTTATCTATAGGAGTATGTCCACCATATCATTCTCCTAACGATATGATCTTGTTGTTGATAACATCTCAATGTTCATGATAGGGAAACCACAATCATTTATCAACCAACAAGCTAGTGATGTATAGAGGCTATACTAGGGACTTCAAATTAAGTTTACAAATCACACAAGTATCAATGTTTCCTTGTTAATACCATTATAGCATGAATGTAAACATTTATCATAAACACAAAGATATAATAATAACTACATTTATTATTGCCTCTAGGGCATATCTCCAACAGTCTCCCACTTGCACTAGAGTCATCTAATCTAGATTACATGGTAATATACCGAACACCCATGGCAGTTTGGTGTTGGTCATGTTTTGCCCTCGGGAGAGGTTTAGTCAACGGATCCGCCACATTCAGATCTGTGTGTACTTTGCAAATCTTTATATCCCCATCTTGGATATGTTCTCGAATAGCGTGAAAACGTAGCTTGATATGCTTCAGCTTCTTGTGTCACCTTGGTTCTTGCGCATTGGCTATGGCGCCCATGTTATCACAGTAGATAGACATTGGGTCCAGCGCACTAGGAACCACACCCAGCTCTGTAATGAACTCTTTCATCCATATCGCTTCTTGTGAAGCCTTCGAAGCAGCCATGTATTCCGATTCAGTTGAAGATCTCGCCACAACGCTTTGCTTTGCACTCCTCTAGCTAACTGCTGCACCATTCAAAATAAATACGTATCCAGATTGTGATTTAGAATCATCCGGATCGGTGTTCCAACTAGCATCGGTGTAACCATTAACAACGAGATGTTCATCACCTCCATAAGAAAGAACCATATCCTTAGTTCTTCTCAAGTACTTAAGGATGTTTTTGACCGCTGTCCAATGATCCACTCCTGGATCACTTTGATATCTGCTAGTCAAACTAACAGCATATGCAATGTCAGGTCTAGTACATAGCATGGCATACATTAGAGATCTTATGGCTGAGGCATAGGGAGTCTTACTCATCCTTTCTCTATCTTCTGCCGATGTCGGACTTTGAGTTTTACTCAAGGTCGTATTGGGCAACATGGGCAAGAACCCTTTCTTGCTATCTTCCATTCCAAACCTCTTTAGAACTTTGTCCAAATATGTACTCTGTGACAATGATATTTGGCGTTTCGATCTATCTCTATAAATCTTTATGCCTAATATGTAAGCTGCTTCACCAAGATCCTTCATTGAAAAACTATTATTCAAATATTCCTTGACACTATTAAGAAGGTTTACATCATTCCCAATCAACAATATGTCATCTACATATAGTATTAAGAATGCTACAGAGCTCCCACTCACTTTCTTGTAAATACAAGCTTCTCCATAAGTTTGTATAAAACCAAAACTTTTGATCACCTTATCAAAACGTTGATTCCAACTTCGGGATGCTTGCTTCAATCCATAAATGGACCGTTGAAGTTTGCATACCTTGTTAGCATCTTTAGGATCGACAAAACCTTTGGGTTGCATCATATACAACTCTTCATCAATATCTCCATTGAGGAATGTTGTTTTGACATCCATCTGCCATATCTCATAATCATAATATGCAGCGATTGCTAACATAATCCTCACAGACTTTAGCTTCGCTACTGGTGAGAAAGTCTCATCATAGTCAACTCCTTGAATTTGTCGAAACCCTTTTGCGACAAGTGGAGCTTTATAGACGGTAACATTACCATCAACATCTGTTTTCTTCTTGAAGATCCATTTGTTCTCGCCAGCCTTCCGGCCATCCGGTAAGTCCACCAAAGTCCATACTTGGTTTTCGTACATGGATCCAATCTCGGATTTCATGGCTTCTTGCCATTTATTGGAATCTGGGCTCATCATCGCTTCCTCATATGTCTCAGGGTCATCGGTGTTGTCCACCAACATGACACTCATAACGGGATCATACCAATCTGGAGTGGTACGAGTTCTCGTTGACCTCCGAGGCTCTGTAGCAACTTCAACCGAAGTTTCATGATCACCATCATTAGCTTCCTCTCTAATTGGTGCAGGCACCACAGGAACTTCTTCCGGTGCTGCGCTACTCGCAATTTCGAGAGAAGGTTCGACAACCTCGTCGAGTTCTACTTTCCTTCCAGTCACTTCTTTCGAGAGAAATTCCTTCTCTAGAAAGGATCCATTCTTGGCAACGAAGATTTTGCTTTCGGATCTATGATAGAAGGTATACCCAATAGTTTCCTTCGGGTATCCTATGAAGACGCATTTTTCCGCTTTGGGTTCAAGCTTGCCCGGCTGTAACTTCTTTACATAGGCTTCGCATCCCCAAACTTTAAGGAACGACAATTTAGGTTTCTTCCCAAACCATAATTCAAACGGTGTCGTTTCAACGGATTTAGACGGTGCCCTATTTAAAGTGAATGCGGCTGTTTCTAATGCATAACCTCAAAATGATAGCGGTAAATCTGTAAGTGACATCATAGAACGAACCATATCTAAGAGAGTTCGATTACGACGTTCGGACACACCATTACGCTGTGGTGTTCCCGGCGGTGTCAACTGTGAAAGTATTCCGCATTTCTTCAAATGCTCGCAAAACTCGTAACTTAGATATTCACCTCCACGATCAGAACGTAGAAATTTAATCTTCTTGTTACGTTGATTCTCTACCTCACTTTGAAATTCCTTAAACTTCTCGAAAGTTTCGGACTTATGTTTCATGAAATAGATATACCCATATCTACTCAAGTCATCCGTGAAGGTAAGAACATAACGATAACCACCGCGTGATGCTACACTCATTGGACCACACACATCGGTATGTATGATTTCCAATAAGTCCGTAGCTCGCTCCATCATACCAGAAAATGGAGTCTTAGTCATTTTACCCATCAGACATGCTTCGCATCTATCAAGTGATTCGAAATCAAGTGATTCAAGAAGTCCATCGGAATGGAGTTTCTTCATACGCTTCACTCCAATGTGACCAAGACGACAGTGCCACATATAGGTCGAGTTATCGCTTGATTTCAACCGTTTAGCCTCAATGTTGTTGATATGTGTATTTCCACTATCGAGATTCAATAAGAATAGACCATCTATCAAAGGTGCATGTGCATAAAACATATTACTCATATAAATCGAACAACCATTATTCTCGGACTTAAACAAGTAACCGTCTCGCAATAAACAAGATCCCGATATAATGTTCATGCTCAACGCAGGCACCAAATAACAATTATTTAAGTATAAAACTAATCCCGATGGTAGATGAAGGGGTAGCGTGCCGACCGTGATCACATCAACCTTTGATCCGTTTCCCACGCGCATCGTCACCTTGTTCTTCGCTAGCTTCCGTTTATTCTGCAGCACCTGTTTCGAGTTACAAATATGAGCAACCGAACCAGTATCAAATACCTAGGCACTACTACGAGTACTAGTGAGATACACATCAATAACATGTATATCAGATATACCTTTCTTCTTGATGTTGCCGTTCTTCAAATCCGCCAAGTACTTTGGGCAATTCCGCTTCCAGTGACCTTCTCCCTTGTAGTAAAAGCACTCAGTATCAGGCTTAGGTCCAGCCTTGGTCTTCTCCGTCGGCGTGGTAACTTTCTTACCACCCTTCTTGAAGTGTCCCTTCTGCTTAGACTTGCCTTTCTTGAATTTGGTGGTCTTATTGACCAACAACACTTGGTGCTCTTTCTTGATTTCCACTTCTGCAGACTTTAACATAGCAAACAGTTCTGGCAACTGCTTGTTCATGTTCTGCATGTTGTAGTTCATCACAAAGTTCTTGTAACTTGGTGGTAGTGATTGGAGGACACGGTAAATCCCCAAAGCATTAGGAATCACTATACCAAAGCTTTGAAGTTTGTTTGCGTGCCCAGACATCTTAAGCACATGCTCACTGACGGAGCTGCCCTCTTCCATCTTGCAGTTAAAGAATTTTTCAGAAGCCTCATAACTTTCAATTGCCGCATGAGTCTCAAAGATCAATTTGAGATCCTCGACAATATCATATGGGTATGAATTCTCAAACCTTTTCTGAAGCTCTGATTCCAAACCATACAAGATAGCACACTGAACTATGGAGTACTGATTCTTCCGAGCGAGGTAAACATTCTTTACTTCATCGGAAGCATCAGCTGCAGGTGGGTCACCCAGCGGTGCATCCAGCACATAGGTCAAATTACCAGCTGTGAGGACAATCCTCAAATTGCGGAACCAATCCGCGAAGTTGCTTCCATTGTTTTTCAACTTTTCTTTCTCTAGGAACGCATTAAAATTGATGGTAGGGGCTGCCATTGATCTACAACATATTTGCAATAGTTTAGACTAAGTTTATGACAAATTGAGTTCAAATTAATAATAAAGTTAACCTAGGTGAACTCCCACTCAAAACAACATCCCTCACATTGTTTTAGTGATCACACGAACCAAATCCACTACATCAACACCGATCATCACGAGAGTTGATATAGTTTCAATGGCGAACAATCGTCATGTTCATCATATCTACTATATGATTCATGCTTTACCTTTCGGTGATCCGTGTTCCGAGACCATGTCTGTACATGCTAGGCTCGTCAAGATCAAACCTTAGTTTCCGCATGAGCAAATCTGGCTTGCTCACGTTGTATACACTTGCGGAATCTAACACACCCGATCATCACGTGGTGCTTCGAAACAACAAGCTTTAGCACGGTGCTAACTAAGGGTGAACACTTTATGACTTGAAATTCATGTGCATGAGGGATCATCTTATAATGCTACCGTCGTCTACTAAGCAATACAAGATGCATAAAGGATTAACATCACATGCAATTCATAATATGTGATATGATATGGCCTTTCTTCTTTGTGCTTCCGATCTCCATCTTCAAGCACGAACATGATCTCCATCATCACCGGCATTGCATCAAGGTCAATGACGCTTCTCCATGGTTGTCGTCCACCGGCTTCAACTATTACAACTACTTTGAATAGACACGTGGGACTTAACATAAATTAAAGACAACCATATGGCTCCTGCCGGTTGCCAACTTACAATAAGGAACATTGCATACATCAAATATAATCACAATCACGGCCATATCACATCACTACACACCCCTGCAAAACAAAGTTAGACGCCTCTACTTTCTTTGCATGTTTTACGTGGTTTGGGGCTTTCAATAAGTGTCGTTCTAACTTACGAACATGAACCACAACATTGATACTAGTATTGTTAATCACCCGTTGTAAATTGGATCTTAACTATGCTAGGAGAAACTGGCACCCGCAAAGCCACTTATGCAATACAAGTTGCATGTCGAGCGTGGAGCAAGTCTCATGAATGATGTCATGTAAGGTTAGCCCGGGCCGCTTCATCCCAACATACCGCAAGATGCAAAGTACACAATAAGCAATCGACAATAAAAGCATCAACGCCCACAATGACCATTGTGTTCTACTCGTGCAACAGATCTACATATAGACACGGCTCTGATACCACTTTAGGGCTTCGTAGCATGGAAAACAAAAATTTTCTATCGCATACAAACAAACAAGCCAAGATCTATCTACTAGATTGTAGCAACGAGTCGATGGAATAACTTACCCTCGAAGATTCCAAAGTGTTTAACGAGAGCTGATTCTCGTGGGTGATGTAGTCGTACTCTTCCCGATCTCAAGATCGCGTAGACGATCCTTCCGGTGCTGCGTTCCGGCAGCGCTCCCGCAGTCGGTCACACGTTCGGTACTCGACGAAGACCTTTCTCTCCCTTGTTCCCGCAGGCAGCGGAGGTTGTAGCACTCTCCTCGCGATTCCGGCAGCACAACGGCGTGGTACCGGAAGTAGAGGGGAGATCTCGCAGGGCTTCGCCTTAAGCCGGAGCGAGTATGGTGGAGTATGAGAGAGCTCCTCGGCGATCTAGGTTTTAGACACACCAAGGAGGAGAGGCTAGAGCCGGCGGCTAGGGTTTGGGGCACCCCAAATCGGTGGCTAGGGCAAAACCCTAGGGGGCGGCGGCGGCTATGGTGGTAGGCGCCAAGCTAGGGTTTAAGGAGAGGTACTTGTGTGTGCTAGGAGGGAGCCCTGCCCCTCCTTATATAGGTGGAGGGGCCAGCGGCCAAGGGGAGGGAGGGGAGTCCCTCCCCAACTCGGCTTGGGTGGTGCGCCGGCTTGGGGAGGAGGGACTCCCTCCCCAACTCGGTTTCAACCTCCTCCTCCTCTTTCCAAAACTTGCCGTTTGACTTTTCAATTTAGGATTTGAATAAACCCTTTATTTTGGACAGCGAAGGCACTTAGTACATGATGCAATCATTCCAACTTGCAATGACACATTCATGTACCCCTTCCCCTCCGGAGTGCCGGACATTCCGGAACCTTCTAGAACATTCCCGATGAAAACACCGGAAACATTTCCCAACTCCGAAACGGGACTTTCCTTATATGAATCTTATTCTCCGGACCATTCCGGATCACCTCGTGATATCCCAGATCCCATCCGAGACTCCGAACAACATTCAGTCTCTTTCTCATTCATTCCATAACTACTCAAACAACGTCGAATCCTTAAGTGTGTCTCCCTACGGTTCGTGAATTATGCGGACATGATCGAGACACTTCTCCGAACAATAACCAATAGAGGAATCTGGAAATTCATATGGCTCCCACATATTTCTACGATTACTTTGCGATCGAATGAACCACTTACATACGATACCAATTTCCCTTTGTCTCACGATAGTTTACTTATCCGAGGTTATGATCGTCGGTATCTCTGTATACCTAGTTCAACCTCGTTACCGATAAGTACTCTTTTCTCGTTCCCGTGATATGTGATCCCTTGTGAGCCAGTCACATGCTTGCAAGCCAATTGGATGACATTCCACCGAGAGGGCCCAGAGTATATCTATCCGTCATATGGATGGACAAATCCCACTCTTGATCCATGTGTCTCAACCAATACTTTCTGAACACTCAATGCCACCTTTATAGCCACCCAGTTACGGTGTGGTGTTTGATGTCATCAAAGCATCCATCCGGTAAAGGTGATATGCATGATCTCATGGTCGAAGGAATTAGGTTACTATGTATCAGAAAGCATATAGCAATTGAACTATTAAAATGACTTGAGCTTTATGCTACGCTTATCTATAGGAGTATGTCCACCATATCATTCTCCTAACGATATGATCTTGTTGTTGATAACATCTCAATGTTCATGATAGGGAAACCACAATCATTTATCAACCAACAAGCTAGTGATGTATAGAGGCTATACTAGGGACTTAAAATTAAGTTTACAAATCACACAAGTATCAATGTTTCCTTGTTAATACTATTATAGCATGAATGTAAACATTTATCATAAACACAAAGATATAATAATAACTACATTTATTATTGCCTCTAGGGCATATCTCCAACATGGCTATCATCAACTCAAGATTCGTGTAGAGGATATTCCAAAGACTGCCTTTACCAGTAGATATGGATTGTACGAGTATACAGTCATTTCTTTTGGATTTACCAATGCCCCCGCTTATTTCATGAATCTCATGTATAAGATTTTTATGGACTTCCTGGATAAGTTTGTCGTTGTTTTCATCGATGACATTCTGATTTATTCCAAATCAGAAGAAGAACATGAGCTACACCTAAGGACCATTCTTGGAACCCTTAGAGAGCATCAGCTGTATGCAAAGTTTAGAAATGTGAATTCTGGTTACAGGAGGTAGGATTCCTCGGTCACATTGTATCAGCCGGAGGAATTGTCGTTGATCCTGCCAAAGTGAAAGATGTAGAAGATTGGCAAGCCCCAACCGCTCAAACCCAAGTTCGTGCATTTCTCGGATTGGCGGGATATTACCGCAAATTCGTAGAAGGATTCTCGAGTATCTCCCGACCCATGACCCAATTGCTGAAGAAGGACAAGAAGTTTGAATGGACCGACAAATGTGAAGCAAGTTTTCAAGAACTCAAGAGAAGATTGATTTCAGCCCCAATCTTGATCATGCTGGATATCACGAAGCCCTTCGATGTGTATTGTGACGCATCCAAGATCGGTCTCGGATGTGTGCTAATGCAAGAAGGCAAAGTTATATCTTATCTATCTCGACAACTGAAGCAACATGAGAAAAATTACCCAACCCATGACCTCGAACCCGCAACCGTAGTTCTAGCCCTGAAGACATGGAGACATTACCTGATGGGAAATCATTGTGAGATCTATACGGATCACAAGAGTCTAAAGTATATATTCACTCAGAAGGAGCTGAATATGAGGCAGAGAAGATGGATTGATATAATCAAGGATTACGATCTGGACATTCACTATCACCCTGGTAAAGCCAACGTGGTAGCAGATGCCCTTAGTAGATTGCCGTGCCGCTTGAACTCCATGATTTTGAAGGAGCAACCAAGCTTGCACAAAGAGATGGAAGATTTTCGAATAGAATTAGTGAGTGAAGGATTTTTTGGCTAGCATAGAACTTCAACCCACTTTGATCAGACATATTAAAGAGGCGCAGAAGGGAAATGCTAGTATCGACGGAATCAAGCGTCGTATCGGTACAGGCAAAGTACCCGGATTCACCGAAGACGAAGAAGGAGTTCTATGGTACAAAGGACGCCTTTGTGTACCAGCAGATTCTGAGTTGAAAGAAGTGATTCTGAAGGAGGCTCATGATACTCTTTATTCTATCCATCCTGGAGGAACTAAGATGTATCAAGATTTAAAAGAGCAATTTTGGTGGCATAAGATGAAGAGAGAAATCAAAAGCTATATCACCAAGTGTGATATATGTCAGCGAGTCAAGGCAGGACATCAAAGACCCGCTGGATTGTTGCAACCCTTACAGATTCCAGAATGGAAATGGGATTCCGTTGGAATGGACTTTATCACTGGACTGCCTACTTCTAGTAGGGGAAATGACTCTATCTGGGTCATAGTGGACAGATTGTCCAAAGTCGCCCATTTCTTGCCCGTCAAGACCACATATCAGAGTTCGAAGCTAGCAAAGTTGTACATTGCTAGGATAGTTAGTTTGCATGGAGTCCCCAAGAACATCGTATCGGATCGAGGAACTCAGTTTACCTCGAGATTCTGGAAGAAAGTCCAAGAAGGTTTAGGAACCCGCCTAGATTTTAGTACCGCATATCACCCTCAGACCGATGGACAAACGGAGTGAGTAAACCAAATACTCGAAGATATGCTGAGAGCATGTGTGTTATAATATGGATCCAAGTGGGAAGACTGTCTGCCGTTTGCAGAATTTTCTTACAATAACAGTTATCAAGCCAGTTTGCAAATGGCCCCCTTTGAATTCATGTACGGAAGGAAGTGTCGCACCCCTTTGAACTGGTGGGAAGTAGGAGAGAGTCGGATTTTCGGGCCCGGCATCCTACGAGAAGCAGAAGAAAAGGTTCACAAGATTCGTGAGCACCTCAAGACCGCCCAATCCAGACAGAAGAGTTACGCCGACAAGAGACGTAGAGACCTCGCCTTCAACATAGGAGATTTTGTTTATCTGAAAGTGTCGCCATTGAAGGGAATGCAGCATTTCCAACTCAAAGGAAAGTTAGCCCCCAAATATATCGGACCTTTCAAGATTTTGAACCGATGAGGAGAAGTGTCGTATCAATTGGAACTACTCGAAGAGATGTCAGCCGTGCACAATGTGTTCCATATCTCGTTACTTCACAAGTGTCTCGAAGTCCCCGAGAAGACCGAAGTGTTCAAAAATATCGATCACCGGACCATAGAGATCAACGATAACCTGACCTATCCCGAAGTACCCAACCGTATTTTGGAAGAAGCTTTCAGAACTACCCGAACCCGAAGCATCAAGTTTCTCAAGATTCAGTGGAGCAACCACACAGAAGAGGAAGCTACCTGGGAGCGAGAAGATCACATCAAGACGGAGTTTCCCGATCTCTTCAAATCCTAGGTAATCTTTTTCGTCCTTTTTCAAATCTCGGGACGATATTTTGTTTAAGGGGGGAAGGTTTGTAACTTCCCAAAAATACTAAACTTGGATCATCAAACTCTAATAATCAAATTTAGGGTTAACAAAAACTTTTCTAAATAAAAATATAAAAGCATGCATGTGAGTATGCATTTCATTTTGAATTCTTTTGAACCACCTTGTTTGTGTGTTTCTTTGATTGTAAATGGATGCTTAGGTGAAATAAACATCATCTAAACATTTCCCAAACTTTTCCCAAAGACAGATAAATCAAAACAAAGCTAAATGAGTGAATGGTCATTTTGACCAATTTAGAAAGAGGGAACCGATGCATTCTCATCCACTTCAAGGTACAAAAGCGAATAGAAGGGGTAGTCGGCATGGGGGCCAATCCATCACGCACCCAAACTATTACTCTGCACAATCGGTAGAAAAGAGTGCAACCATTCTCGGAATCAGACTGAAGATCTTGACAATCGAGGTTCAGAAACAAAGGAGTGATGCAGAGTCTGCATCGGATCTGGCGTAGATGATGTCGTCGCGTCGGAAAACACCGGAAGACACAAACAAGGAACAAAGAATGGTACCACAGTAGACGGATTCCTCAGATATCATGAACACCGGATGGTAGAGCACCGTTAACAAAGGAGGAAGCAAAACCCTGAAGGTACGACGGAACCCCAACCACGAGAAATCCTGGACTAGAAGAAGGTAAGAGAGCATATTTCAAAACACGCAAAGATGAGAGGAGAGCAGCAGAGGGTAAGGAGTAAAATTAGACCTAACCAGATCTATCCAACCAATTTTTCAAAATAGTTTGGACACTCTACTTCGGCCGTTAGCTAGGTCATCCTACAGGCTGGACTTGTGGGGTATCGCAACTGCTGAGCTCTGATACCACTCTGTAACACCCTCAGAATCGACCCTATGCAAGTTTCAGCGATTCCCGCCAAACCCGCATAGAAACGATTCAAAGGTGCCCACCAGGCACTTTCGTGCGGGTGGAAAACGAAGTAATAACATTACACAACAGTCCTCGATGGGACCCACAGAACAAATATATATATACAACACGACTCCATGAGTCAAGAATACAGATATAATATACAAAGATCCAAAATCACCTTGAAAATGATAGAGCGTCCGACTACGGACAAGATGCAAATGGGGTTAAGAGCCCTGAAGAATAATCAATGGCGTCCATAACCCTGCCCAGGCCAAGCCGGAAGGGTAACCCTGCTAACGACGTCGATCTCAAAACCTGCTTAAACAAAAGGGGTGCCGACAAAGGGCAAAGGAAAAGAGGAGCGTCAGTACTGAGGCCAGTACATGGCGAGGCTAGAATTCGGCGGTCCTCGCCTACATAGGTATGGTGGACTGAAGCGGCAGCGCAACATGCACTAAACAACCTATAGAGACTCGATACAACTGTCGGCTATCAGAGAGGGATAAGAAAGAGCTATTCGGATCCAACCTGAATCTTACACCAAACAATCCCATCCTGGTATTTCCCCCTCGAGACCTACGAGGAAGTCCACCGAGGAACTCACACAGTTGGCAGTTTTATTTATTCAGTTATCGTTGCAGCAATTACTAGTCAAATATAGATAGTCATCCTGATAAAATAAGCAGTGGACACTTTTATTTGACCATTCCATTGTAGTTGCAACACTTACTAGTCAGATACAATTAGCATGAGATATCCCAAAAACCCAGCAATTGTTGGTACTTTTATTTAGCCATTCCGTTATAGTTGCAATACTTACTAGTCAGATACAATGGTCGCAAGCGACAACCCAAGCAAGCAATTGTTGGCAGTTTTATTTAGCCATTCCATTATAGTGAAGCTGATTACTAGTCATTATAAAGTCAAATTTATAGCACTACTTTAGTTATAGTTGTCTATGATCGAGATACTGTGCTCCAAGTCGTCCATAACCGCGGACACGGCTTTCAGAAAGTTTTACCCTGCAGGGGTGCACAAATAGCAACACACACTCGATCGACCTCGGAAAAACCAAATCAAAACCCAACGAGGCTTCCACGACAAAGCAATTACAGGATTCAGAAATATTTTAGGGGGCCACCCCATTGAGTAGATCCGCAACGAAGCTAGCTGACTCCGAGACGGACTCAAGGTTTGCGACAATGGTTGTAAACGACTGGGAACCCAAAACTGGGCTTGTCGATACCGCGAAAATATTCCGCTTACCTAAACAGTACAGTGTGCTCCTCGCACAATCGTAATAAAACAGTAAAACATGGCATAAGTACATGATAGTAAATAAAACCTCAAACTAGTTTGTGGCCCCAAGAATTAAGACTGAATCAAGCTCTGGCTCAGGGGGGTCCCATAATCCTCCCGGATGTGGATAGCGCGAATAATCAAGGAACAGGTATCAAGTACTCGGGGTCCTACGGGACACAAGTGGACGGTTAACAACCAAATAACATCTATTGCCCACCTGTGCCTCTGCTTACCTACTTCAATTTTAGTTGTTAAACAATAAATAAAGTGAACGGTAATTAAAGACATAAACATCTCCAACAGTAAACATGCGGCGACACTCCAACAACTGTGGCACTGGACGACACGTAACAACACTTGAGCAAGCGACTACGACGCGCAAGTCCAACTATCTACCAAACAACAGTTAATAGGATGTGTCCAAGGCAATATCAGGCTGTAAGGGATATCACGGATACGGAAACTAGAGCATCGCAACACCGATAGCAATAGATCAACAGGAGGGAAATAAATACTATAAAAGTAATATAGGTAGAAAGGGGGGAGATGCTCGCCTGAAAACATTGCCAAGGGTTCAACCGAAGATCGGGGCGAAGCTCACATCAACTCAACGGCCCAATCCGCGAAGAAGCAAAACACTAGAAGAAACACCGGATGCACTATTTAATACCACGGCAGAAGATCGGGCATGATGCATGTATGATGTATGACATGGCAAGGGTGCAATGCAATTAGGCAAGATTAAGCGGAACCGGGATCCCGACAATTAATTAAATGGTTCAAGTTATTTAGATACCCCGCAATTTAGATGTTGTCTTAACATGGCAAAAGATAGCACCGGTTCGCTACACAAATTTAAATGAGGCCAATATGAGATTAGATTTGCCCGCATATGGGCCCCATATTTAATTATGAGGCGAATCGGCGTAAGGCCCCCAAACCACAGACAAGGATGCATGCATGAACAATTCAATATGCAACAATTTATAAATATGGCATTTATAAAATAGGGGCTCGGATCGAGGTCACACATTAGGGTTCGGCAGATCTTGGTTCCGGGGTTCGGGTTGGTCTCAGGGTTCGACGGGGAACGAGGTTCGGACTCCGGGGTTTAGGGTCTTCGGATCTGGGAAGTAGATCTTGTCGCACGAGCGTCATTGTTTCCGGGAAGGAGAACTTGTCGTCCAGGGTCTCGGCGTCCGAGGTGAAGTACTCGGCGTTCTCGAGGGAGTACTTGTCGTATCCGTGAAGGAGATCATGTCGGTCCGCGGGGTCGGGCTTTGAAGCCAGGAAGGAGTACTTGGCGTTGCCGAGCGAAAGTCTTGATGATCCTCGGTTCCGAGAAGATCTTGGCGTTCGGCGGAAACGGTCTTCGGGTCCTTTGGGTTTTCCATGTGGCGGTCTTGACGTCCGGGCATCGTGTCCTCGAGACCGGGGCCGTCGGTTCCCTCTCGACGATCTTGTGGCTCCGAGGGCTTGGGTAATGTCTTGAGGTCCGCTCTTCGGTGGCGGATCGAGGTTTATGCGGACGGTCCTGTCGTCGATGAAGATCTTGCCGCTTTGTCGGGGTTCTCCACGTCCGGTTGCTCTTGGCATCAGTTTTTGCGAAGGGGACCATGGTGTTCCGAGATGTAGCTCTTGGCTAAGGTTCGGCCCCTCGTTCTTCGTCTTGATGGGCTAGAGCGCAGACGCCTATGGCAACGGTACCTGGAGGCAGTACCCAAACCACCGAATGGCCCGAAAACCAAAACACGGCGATGTGCCCCTGGCGACAGACGGAGGAGGCGGCACAGCAACTTCGGCGAGAGGCAGGGGAGCTCGCCGTGGTGGGGCTCGCGGAGCCGCGTTCGAGGGAGGGGCCGGAGACGTCGGCCGGAGGAGATGGCTTGGAGGCGGCGGGCGGAGGCGCTGGAGGAGGGGAGAGGTCGGGGCGGCGGGGCACAGACGCGCTGGCGGCGGAGCTCGAAGGGAGGGCGCCGGGGAGGAGCTGGCGAGGGGAGGCCGACGGTGGAGGCGGTGGCCGGAGGACGCGCCGGAGGAGGCGGGGGGCGCGGCCGGCGATGGACCAGGAGAAGGCGCCGGCGAGCCCGGCGGCTGGCGGCGGTTGCCAGAGGGGAGGGAACGCGAGGAGGGGACGTCGCCGGAGGAACGACGGTGCTGGCCGAGCGAAGAGGAAGGACGGCGCGCGGCCGGAGGTGGCGAGCGGGGCGTCGGGGAGGCGGTAGAGGTGGAGGAGGGCGACGCGGTGGGGAGGTCGGGCCGGAGGCGAGGCGGCCCGCCGGAGGAAGAACGGGCGGCGGTCCGCGCAGGGCGGAGGCGGGCGGCCGGAGCACGGGGTCGGGCGGCGTCGGCAGAGGCGAGGCAGAGCTGGCGAGGAAGGTAGAGGGCGGGGCGGCCAGCGGAGAGGGCGAGCTCGACGGGCCGGGCCAGAGCGGCGAAGGGCGGCAACGCGGCGGCCGGAGAAGAGGAGGCGGGGCGGCGTCGGGTTGAGAGGAGGGTGTCGGGGGGCGTGGGGGAGAGAGGAGGGAGAGGGAGACGCGGTTGGTGGGGGCAGGACACGTGGGGAGGCTGGGGTGGTGGGACCCAGGGGCAGGAGTGGGGCCCAGGTCGGTGGGACCAGGCGCGGCAGGTGGGGGAGCGGTTGGGCGCGGGTGGGGTCGGTCCAGGAGGTGGGTCCGGCTGGCAGGGAGTGTGTGTGTTTGTGTGTGTTTGCTGTGTATGCTGAGTGGGGTGGGCCCAGGAGGAGAGAGGGAGAGGGGGCTGGATTGATGAGGTGGCGGGGGTGAGATGAGGTGGAGGGGAAGGTGAGGTGGCAGGCTAGGATAGGTGGGTAGACTAGGATTTGGTGGGAAAAGGTTGGTCTAGGGTCTTGCAGGGTTTAGTTGGGCTGGGTCGCAGATGGTCTGGACCGGTTGGCCTCTGGCCTGACCGGTCGGACTGGACTGCCCGACAAAAATATTTTATTGTGTTAATTTTATTTGTAAAACATTTTGGTAAATACTTTTTAGACAAATAAAAGATCTGAACAGACCGATGATTTAATTTGAAATAAAGACGGGGGTTATTTAGAAAACAAAACTAGGCGTTTCGAAATAGTTTCAGACAAACAATGCATGATGATGACGATGCAATGCACAAAAACAACGCGATTTTCCAGTAGTGGTTTAGCGGGATGCCACACCCATGCCTCACAGCCACCGCTTGCCGTCGAAGACGCCGCCTCTGCCGCGCAGAGCATCACACGTTCCAGACCAAACCGCACCGCCCCTACGCGCGCATTAAAGCCGTAGAGCATCACCAGAAGACCACCAAGCGATCGCCACCGCCGGCCATGCCTCTAGTAGCCCGTAGCCATGTCGCCACCGTCGCCTGCCCATGCCGTTCGGTCTCGTCGTCGAGACTATAAATAGAGGCCTCCCCCCTCGAATTCTTCACACCATTCCACTCCCCTCTCCTCACTGACCAGTCCACCCAGTTCCCGGAGCAAGGCGAGCAGCGCATCGCCGGAATTGCGCCGGAGCAGGCCGCCTCTGGAGAAGAAGGGCGTCGTCGATTTCGTCCACCCCAGGAGCTGCCGTGACCACCCCTGAGCTCGCCGTCGTCGACTTCGTCGTTCGCCCGCCTCGTCGACCCTCGCCTGAGCCCCGTTGAGCCCCCAACGACCCTAACCTGCCGTGTTAGGTTTCAGTCTCGCCGGAGTTGCCCGACGTGGACGACGACCCTCAGCCATTGGATTAGACTTAGATCGTGTGGCCGATATTGCCCCGTACCGCTTCGCGTTTAAAGAGCCACTGACTGGTGGAACCCCCTGTCAGCTGAGCCCCGTGCCGCGGAGTGTCAATGGGCTGTCCCGTTAACAGTTCCCGCGCAGCCCACTCGTTTGAATTTAGATTTTTCTATTTAGATTCAAACTCAATTCTGTACCTAGTTTCAAAAATCAATCCAGCTCGATTCAGTGAACCAAATTGAATGAAACCAATTTTGTTAGAAAGGTCCGGGAATGCTGAATCCAAGCCCATTGGATTTAAATCATTTATATCTGTAGATTAACCTTGGTAAAAATAACAAGGCAGAAGCTTTTCTATATTCAAACATTTTTCAAATTAAAACCATAATAGCTTTTGAGTTGATTCCAACTCTCAAAAATCACATTTAACCATACCTTTGAGAATATATAAAAATATATAGGTTTACTTACAGAAATAATGTTTAAGTAATAAAAGAATGCCCCATAGGCATTTCTAGCCACTTTAATTAATTAGCATAAAAGGGTAAAACCTTATTAAATTGTGACACCACTTTAAATCACATTCCCATGAACTAAAATATGTGGTGATGACATGTGTCAACATGATCCCATATTTGGTTTGGAGAATATTAAATCTTAAGTAGTTTTTCAATGAGTAGAAATTACTTTTCTAAAAATAAAAGGAATTAAACCAAGCTTTAATCTTATAATGTTAGTGATGATGCTAGATCATCTATAGGACCCTTTTTGTGTGATGATTGCAAGTAGTTAAGTATTGTTTGGTGATTGTGTACATCGTATTTATTTATAAACGCTAGTACCGACCAAGGATACGAGGAGGAAGGAGGATTCTACGAAGAAGAAGCCGAGGAGAACTTCAACCACTGCTCTGCACAAGGCAAGCCTAATGCTACTAGTTGAATGTGCAAGCTAACCCTTGCAAGATACCCTACTAATGCAATCTTATACTGATACTTATGCAAGCTAATACTTGCTTATTACCATGACCACTATATGCCTTAAGCATATGTGATCATATCCACTTGATAAACCAATCCTAGTTTTACTTACAAGCTTTATACTTTATTTCTTTATCAAAGCTAGTACTTAGAGCTTATTTAAGCGAATTGTAGATACTAGAATGATAATTGAAGGTTGCATAGAGAGCATAAAATTTGGCCTAAGCTAGATAATCTTGATGTCATCCTAAGGCATAAGATTAAACTTAGTTAAACTCCACTAGTTTACCACCCCTCATTAGTGCTTACCCCCACTTGTAGATGCTAGTGCTAAGCATAAAACTTGATCAACTTTAGATGGGAATACTTGGTGGAAAAATGGTTATGAAAACCTTGGAATGATGGATCATTCTATTGAAATGTTTTGAACATGTGTTTCCGAACACTTGATGATTTTGGTGATAAAAATGATGAGGCATGAGCCTTAGCCCTTTATAAAACTGATGGTTGTCTGGATGCGATACCATTCCAATTTTATCGTACAACCACAATACCCGAGAATTGGGTAGGGCTTGACTGGAAACTTATATACCTTTGTATTAGTTCCCTCACGATTAAGGTCAGAGCTGAGGCTACCTTGTGAAGATTGTCCACCTGTGCAGTACCCAAGATGACAGTTGGTCATGGTTGGGAGCCAAACTCACAGGAGAGGTGCTTACACTATGGCGTGTAATTGAAAGGTTAGGATTGATTATCCGCATACTGAATATGGTGAATTCAGGATTTGTTCCTGACGGATGTATCGAATGTTGTGGTGAAAGTGTACAATCTCTGCAGAGAGTCAAACTATTCGAATAGACGCGTCCGCGGTTATGGACAGTTGGAGCGGCCATACTGTTCCATCGTCAGATGTTTTCAAAAGACTTGTGAAATGAATTGAGACTTTGACTTGACCACAACAGGGTTGTGATATGAACTACAAGTTCCCACTTAGGAGTTATAAAACTTCAACTAGCATTATTTGCTTCTAAACTTAGTAGAGATAAATCTGGCTTTTGCAAAACAACCCTAGAGCCTAGTGTCCTATTACCAAAAACCCCTTTCACTTGTTAGTATTAGTTTGCGAGTACTTAAAGAGTACTCATGGCTTTGTCCCTATCTATTCCCGTGGCCAGACTATGAAGAGGAGTACCTGGAGGATGGACCCCAGGAAGGTTACGACAACTAGGATCATCTCCCATCGTCAGCATTGCCTGTGACCCCAAAGATGGAGCTTCGCCTATGCTACTGTTATTATTACGTATTCCGCTGCTTGATGTTGTATTAAGAACTGGATCATGAGATCCCTATTTGTGTAAGAACTTATGTACGGTTTGTAATGGATGATGTACTGTGGTATCCAATTCTGTTATGTCTCGCAAAAATGGTAATCCTGGGATTGCGATGTATGGCATAACAGGCATCTGGGATTAAAAATCCGGGTGTTGACACCGTCGCACACAGGCCCTGGTTGGAGCTGGCCCTCGCAGACGTGACTCTTTAGGACTTTGGGAGTTAGACTGGCTTCGTGTTCCTTCCGCTGCCACTTCATCTGCCAGTTCTTCTCCGGTCGTTGCCTCTGCTACCAGCTCCTTTCAGCAGTGGCATCATCGTCTTGGTCACCTTTGTGACTCTCGCCTGTCGTCATTAGTTCATCGTGGTCTTCTGGGGTCTGTCTCAGGAGATGGGTCTTTACATTGTCAGGGCTGTAGGTTAGGTAAACAGATTCAGCTTCCCTATCCTACTAGCGCGTCTGTATCTCAGCGACCTTTTGATTTAGTTCATTCTGATGTTTGGGGTCTAGATCCTTTCGCTTCGAAAGGGGGCCATCGCTACTATATCTTATTCATCGATGATTTTTCTCGCTACACTTGGTTGTACTTTATGCGCTCTCGCAGTGAAGTGCTCTCCATATATCAGCGTTTTCCGACCATGGTTTGTACTCAATATTCTACCCCCATTCGTGTGTTTCGTGATGATTCTACTGGTGAGTATATCTCCTAGATGTTGCGAGGTGTTCGTGCTGAGTAGGGCACCCTTGCTCAGTTCTCCTGTCCTGGCGCACATGCCCAGAATGGCGTTGCTGAGCGTAAGCATCGCCATCTTCTTGAGACCACTCATGCCATGATGATTGCTTCTTCTCTTCCGCCGCATTTCTGGGCTGAGGCTGTCGCTACGTCGGCTTACCTCATCAATATTCAGCCTTCTACCGCTCTGCAGGGTGGTATCCCTCTTGAGCGCCTATCTGGACAGTCTCTAGACTACTCCATGCTTCGCTTGTTTGGTTGCGTTTGCTATGTTCTCCTTGCTCCTCACGAACACACCAAACTGACCGCTCAGTCTGTTGAGTGTGTCTTCCTTAGATACAGTGATGAGCATAAGGGCTATCGCTGTTGGGACCCCGTTGGTCGTCAGATGTGTATCTCTCGTGATGTTACTTTTGATGAGACGCGTCCTTTCTATCCTCGTCCCACCGCTGGTACCTACCCGGTGGAAGATATCTCTTTTCGTCTCTTTCCTGACACACCTCCTTCTACTCCTATTGTGTCTTCGTCAGGATCTCCTCCCCCTGATGTCTCTTCTTCGACACTGTCTTCCTCTGCTCCGTCTAGTTCTCCTAGTTCTCCTTGTTCTCCGGAGTCTTCCTCTGCTATTCCTTCTTCTTCATCGTCGTCTCCTAAGTCGTCTTCCTCTGATGAGCTTTCCTCTAATCGTCCTGTTCATCAGCGTCGTGCCCCAACCGTTACTCTCCTAGTCAGTATGGTTTTTCTGTTGCCTCCGAGCCGACTTCTTATCGGGATGCTGAGCATCATCCTGAATGGCAGCTGGCCATGGCTGAGGAGATTGCTGCGCTTGAGCGCACTGGCACCTGGGATCTTGTTTCTCCTCCTCCCGGTGTTCGTCCTATCACGTGTAAGTGGGTCTATAAGATTAAGACCCGTTCCGATGGATCTCTTGAGTGCTATAAAGCGCGTCTTGTGGCTCGTGGTTTTCAGCAGGAGCATGGTCGTGACTATGATGAGACCTTTGCTCCTGTGGCTCATATGACCACTGTGCGTACTCTTCTTGTTGTTGCTTCTATTCATCACTGGTCTGTGTCCCAGCTTGATGTTCAGAACGCCTTTCTCAATGGTGAGTTGAGTGAGGAGGTTTATATGCAGCCTCCTCCTGAGTATTCTGTTCCCGAGGGGATGGTTTGTCGTCTTCGACGTTCTCTTTATGGTCTCAAACAGGCCCCTCGTGCCTGGTTTGAGCGCTTTGATTCTGTAGTGACTGCTGCTGGTTTCTCCCCTAGTGCTCATGATCCAGCGATGTTTGTTCACACTTCTCCTCGTGGACGCACTCTTCTTATTCTTCTCTATGTTGATGATATGATCATTACTGGTGATGATTCTGAGTATATCACCTTTGTTAAGGCTCGTCTTCGTGATCAGTTTCTTATGACTGATCTTGGTCCTCTTCGATACTTTCTTGGGATTGAGGTTTCCTCCACTTCTGATGGCTTTTACATCTCCCAAGAAAAGTATATTCAGGATCTTCTTGATCGTGCTGCTCTTGGGGATGAGCACACTGTTGAGACCCCTATGGAGCTTAATGTTAAGCTTCAACCTACTGATGGTGATCATCTTCCTGATCCGACGCGTTATCGTCATCTTATTGGGAGTCTTGTCTATCTTGCTGTCACTCGTCCAGACATCTCTTATCCTATTCATATTCTGAGTTAGTTTGTTTCTGCTCCTACTACTGTTCACTATAGCCATATTCTCCGTGTTCTTCGTTATCTTCGTGGTAAGATCACTCGTCGCCTTTTCTTTCCTCGTTTCAGCTCCCTTCAGCTCCAGTGCTATTCAGACGCTACGTGGGCGAGTGATCCTTCGGATCGCCGTTCACTCTTTGCTTATTTTGTGTTTCTTGGTGGTTCGCTCATTGCTTGGAAGACGAAGAAACAGACAGCGGTTTCCCGTTCGAGTGTTGAGACTGAGTTGCGGGCTATGGCCTTATTGACTGCTGAGGTGACCTGGTTACGGTGGTTACTTGCGGATTTTGGGGTCTCTATTACCACACCCACTCTGGTTTTGTCTGACAGTACAGGGGCTATTAGTGTTGCGTGTGATCCGGTCAAGCATGAGCTTACCAAGCATATTGGTGTTGATGCTTTCTATACACGTGCTCAGGTGCAGGCTCAAGTTGTTGCGCTTTAGTATGTGCCTTCCGATTTACAGTTGAAAGATTTCTTTACGAAGGCACAGACCAGAGCGCAGCATGATTTCTTACTCTCCAAACTCAGTGTTGTGGATCCACCATGAGTTTAGGGTGTGTGTGTGTGTGTGTGTGTGTGTGTTAGATGTATATATTTGTATATTATAGTTTCCCCATATATTAGGGGGCTTCCAGCATATTTGCCCTGTACCTGTACTATATATTATGGCCTTTGGCCCCCAGAGGAATACAAGTTGCATATTCCTGACAATGTTCTCAGGGGATGCAAAAGACAGATTAAGCATTGTGGTTGGGGTGATGGAGCAACTAGCTCAGAAACCCCTCTTGTTGCTCTGGCCGAATCTTGTTTGACACTGAAGAGTCTGACTGGGACTAAACTAGAGCTAGCAGAAGATGCCCACCGGGAAGATGCTGATGAAGCACAAGTGTGGAAGATCACTACGAAAAGCTGGTGCAACGCCTCGAGGAGAACTCTGAAGCTCTGGCCATATCCTAATAATTTGCCACATTGCTCTCTTGTGTTTCGTACCATCCACCCCGTACGTAACCGGACATATATCATCGATACCCTGCAGTTTCACATCATATTGCTTGCACCATGGATTCACCAAGTTATATAGGTTACGATTGGGCCACCGGATCTTTTAAGTGGAAACTGAATTCTTGATGCTTCCCAAGCCCATTGGTACACTGCGGATTTCGTAAGGCACAACTTGGCATGCACGGTTTTTTGTCTACCTAAATTACACCAGAGCGTTACCATGGGAGCTTACTTATATCATCTCAGCATTGGATGAACGCATTTACATGTGCTTTTGGTATGAAGATATGAATTGGTGGCTGCTATCAAAGTCACCGAGGTTGAGTAAAGTGGATTCATTCTTCTCAACCACAGCTTGTGTATTATGCAATTGGTGAAAGTCATAAAGTTCTAAAATACCTTGAAGCAATGCATACGTACTGAACCTATGTCGTAGGATGACGTGTGCAATTTACTAGCCTAAAAAAATTACGCACTTCTCTAGTTATGATATATATCCCCCTTGCCTACTCCCTCGGTTCCTGAGAAAACACTGATGTATAACCCTTTGAAACACTGGTTGAGCGACAACGCGGTGGTGCTTGCGGGGTGATGGGGTCGCAGTCACACACAATGATATTAGGCTACTCCACGTTCAAGAGGAGACATGACCGTGGCGGCACCCCGAACAGATTGGTCCTTATGCGGCTGCTGGTTTGACGATGCAAGTAAAAGTGTAACGGAGAAATGTATCCGAGAGGATCTAAGTTGGATCTGAACTTGAAGTCCCAGATGCAGGTCTCAAAGACGCCGAGGAGGGGTGGCTTCCCTTGGTGAGCGTGGAAGTGGAGGAGGAACAGATAGTTGGTGACGAGGCCTCACCAGTGCTTTTGTAGATGACAGAGGCGTGCGTGAGAAAGCATATCTTCACTGAATGGTAGGGATTCAGGCGCCCCGGCGACTTGCCGTGGCGGCGACATATGCGACTAGCCATCCAACTCCATCCTCACTCGTGCGCTGTGAGGATGGGGACAGGTTGTTCCGGCTACACCTAAACACACACTAGACGATCAAATTTGTTCCTCCAAAGTATTTTGAGGCTTTTTTATCATCTAAAGGACATGGGTTCGGTTCGGTTAGAGATTCTCTCACCGGCGTGGATTTTGGGATTTGCGGTGTGCTGCTATGGTACATCATCTCCTAGCCGCCAAGACCTACAGGAGGTATAGAACTAGGAGTCGAGTTCATTCGTGCTAATAGCCTAATTAAAGTTCGAACAAAGAATAATACTTCTAATTTGGGCGGGGGGAGAGATATTTCTACGTGCTAATAGCCTAATACCACCATAAAAATCTCCATATTTTAACTTGTTCATTCATCACTTTCTATATGACATTCATGCCAAAGGAGATTACACAAGCGCGGAGCATATCTTCGAGAATTTGATTGATCCTTTCCACCTGTCCTTGAGACTAAGGGTGGTATGCTGTGCTAAAATTGAGCTTAGTGCCCAAGCCTAATAATTTTCCACATTGCTCTCTTGTGTTCCGTACCATCCATCCCGTAACCGGGCATATATCATCGTTACCCTGCAGTTTCACATCGGTTTGCTTGCACCATGGATTCACTAAGTTATATAGGTTACGATTAGGTGAACATGTAAATGAATTCTTGATGCTTCCCAAGCCCATTGGTACACCGCGGATTCCCGTAAGGCACAACTTAGCATGCACTTTTTTTGTCTACCTAAATTACACCAGAGCGTTACCATGGGAGCTTACTTATATCATCTCAGGAGCATTGGATGGACGCATTTACATGTGCCTTTGGTATGAAGATATGCATTGGTGGCTGCAATCAAAGTCACCGAGGTTGAGTAAAGTGGATTCATTCTTCTCAACCACAGCTTGTGTATTATGCAATTGGTGAAAGCCATAAAGATCTAAAATAACTTGAAGTAGCAATGCATACTACTGAACCTATGTCGTAGGATTATGTGTGCAATTTACTAGCCTAAAAAAATTACGCACTTCTAGTTATGATATATATCCCCCTTGCATACTCCCTCCGTTCCTGAGAAAACATTAAAGTATAACCCTCTGAAACACTGGTTGAGCGACAACGCGGTGGTGCTCGCAGGTGACGGGGTCGCAGACGCACACAACAATATTATATATGCTACTCCACGTTCAAGAGGAGACATGACCGTGGCGGCACCCGAGCATATTGGTCCTCATGCGGCTGATGGTTTGACAATGCAAGTAAAAGTGTTATGGAGAAATGTGTTCGAGAGGATCTAAGTTGGATCTGAACTTGAAGTCCCAGATGCAGGTCTCGAAGACGCCGAGGAGGGGTGGCTTCCCTTGGTGAGAGTGGAAGTGTAGGAGGAACAGAGAGTTGGTGACGAGGCTTCACCAGTGCTTTTGTAGATGACAGAGGCGTGCGTGAGGTGGTAGGGATTCAGGCGCCCCCAGCCACTTGCCGTGGCTGCGACGACATATGCGACTAGTCATCCAACTCCATCCTCACTCGTGCGGTGTGAGGATGGGGACAGGTTGTTCCGGCTACACCTAAACACACACTAGATGATCAAATTTGTTCCTCCAAAGTATTTTGAGGCTTTTTATCATCTAAAGGACATGGGTTCGGTTCGGTTAGAGATTCTCTCACCGGCGTGGATTTTGGGATCTGCGGTGTGCTGCTATGGCGCATCATTTCCTAGCCGACATCCAGTTATCATCTAAAGGTACATGTTTGACCCAAGGCACAACATGAAGGCTCAGGATGCGGTGCTCACTTTTCCGTGGTCTCCGTCATGCAGTTTGCCATGTCGCGCGGACGACAAAAACTCTAGCTATATGGTAAGACCGAATTCGGCGGTCGGTAGAAATGGAGTGCTCAAAATCTACAAAGATGTCTGCAATGGACAGATCTAGCAACTATGGCACTGCTTGGAAATGGACCGACAACGGCTACTCGAAAACTTTCTTTGCACGAGCATGTTTTTTCGTCTGGGGGTAATGTCCACGTCAGGACCGTGCACGTGAGAGCCGTCGGGGCGAAGACGTTGATTCACAACGTGTTGCGCGAACACGATTTTGTTCTTGTGGTGATGTCCACGGTAAGGCTATGTGCACGTGATACTGTCAGTCTCACGCGTGGTCGGCACACAGAAACAGTGATTCTTGGAAAGTGGGGACGGTATCACTAGGTGTGACTTCATTTTTGGTGGTACTCTACCGACTCTTGATTTCTGGGTGAAAGTCTTAGGTTTGATATTTATTGGTTGTACCTGGAATGACCCATCATTGTTGAAGGCATTATCTGAAATTTGATCCGACTTCCTTTGGGGTAAAAAATCATGTTCCGACTATGATGGTTAGATTGGGTGACGACGACACTTCTGCATTGTTCATTTCTTCAGACACCGATGTTGGAGAACCTTTTTGCACTCTAGGTGTTTGCACTGGCTGTGATTGGAGAACCTTTTTGCAGACCGGGTGCTGTACCTGGAATAACCCATCATTTTTGCAAGTGGTTCATCGCTTTAGCGAAGCCATGTTATTTTTATGTATGCATCCTTGATATCTCGACTAGCTCTTGAAGTTATATTGATATAGAGGCATAGTTTTATTCAAATATTAATAATATTTCCTTTTGTTGAAAAAAAGAACAAGTGGACTCTACTAGTACATTAGTATTTTCTAATTAAATCATGAAATCCTGAGGAAAATAATTAAAGTCCGAACAAAGAATAATATTTCTATTGTGTGTGTGTGGGGGGGTGGGGGGTGGGGGGTGGTACTTCTACCTTCTAATAGCCTAATACCACCATAAAAATCTTCATATTTTAACTTGTCCATTCATCACTGCCTATATGGCTACAGAATGTCATGGTATTGTCGACAAATACATCATGAGGGGGTAACCATAGAGAGTTTAGAGAGGTTGGGGGAGGTGGTGAGCGTCCGGAATGGCGGTGCACAAGTTACCCTGATTTAGATCCGGCAACAATGGTTGAATACAAGTGCTAGCATAAATCACTATAATGGCAACAAGTGTGTGGTTACAATGATATGTCTTTCCCTAAGGACTCCCTCTAGCCGGATTATATAGGTGACTAGACCAACGGTTACAAGGCAAATCATAGCCAGAAGGGTTACAGTTCTACTAGGGAGTACTACTATAATACATGTCTTAAATTCCAAGGCTCCGGCTTCCTCCACAGGTGACAGACGATGTCCTTTTCTTATCTGGTTTGGCTTCCTCTCCAGGATCCAGCAATTGGCCGCTCGGCAAGCTATGAGCATTGCCACCATCTTTGGGTCACACGGACTTGCCGGAATAAGTAAATGTCATGATGATATATATGTAGCATATTCTCAGCGGTAGCCTCCAGAGAGCTTTAAGATTTTTTGCCAGGTTGACGATGAAACATGAATGCTCCGTCTAGAGTGACCTCGTCAAACTAGTGACAACATCTTGAAGCTCTCCCCAAGTAACTGCAAAACTTGTCCATCTTAATATGTAAGACGAAATATTTTCTTCGACATTTGTAAAGGTCGTTAGCTAGGCAAAAATGATCCGTGTTCGTCCAAATTGCAGCTACACCCGCGTACCCCTTCGCCTCGAAGAGAGAGCCAGGCGACTAGGGTTCTTCGCCTCCCGCCGCCGTCGTCACAAATCTGCCCTGTCTCTGTGGCCTTCGGGCCATGGAGGCACGGTGGATCTCGGTCCTTGTTGGCGGGAGGGCTTTGTTTTCTGGTGTTGGGGTTAAGGTTTGTTGGGACGGCGCTCAGATGGTGGCAAGGGCGCCTCGTTCAATAAATTCTCCCCGGTTTCAGTCCCATCTCTACGGTGACATCAAGAAGTTTGTGGGAATGGTGTGGTCCTTGAGAATTTTTTTTGGCTGTGGGGATCTTCGGATCGTCAAGGAGTTTCATCGGCAGTTCATTCTTTTTCTTCATCTCTGGGACGCATGTAGTTTTTTGACCCGTTTGGCAATTTCCCGTCGAATAAAAATTAGTATGTTTGAACTACATGTGGTAGTATTTGTCTTTACCATGCTCTATTTCTGAAATTAACCATAAAAATATTGTCTATTCATCCAAAGAAATGGTGCTTATCAGGCGATGAGCGACTAGTTCTTCCTAGGCGAGGTCGGCAAAACAATATAGCTCTTAATTATGCCCGTCGAATAAAGAAAGTAGTGCTTTCTCTATTTTGAGATTTTGCAACTGGGAACTAGCCGATGGAACATGTAGCTTCTCATTGCTCCCTCGTGTTCATCAGTTCACGCACAATGGACCCCACGGGTACCCTGCAGTTCGACAGCAGCACTACGGATTCACCAAATTACGTATAATTATGTAACAGAATTGGTAACAGAATTACCCTGCCGCTCGACAACAAGCAGATCTGTGGTAATTGGTAACAGAATTCCCGATACATCCCAAGCCCGTTGGAATACCCCGGTAGCCACAACTTGGCACATTATGGTGATATTATCCGTAGGGATTGTAATACTGTTATCTGAGTAATGCAATTCCTTTACCCCTGCAAAAAAAAAAACTTGGCACATAATGGTATGCACGGTTTTTTGTCCATCTAAATTACACAAAAGTGTTCCCTTTAGAGGTTATGTATATCATCTCGCCACTGGATCAGCATTTACATGGACCTTTAATACGAAGATAGGCACTGGTACGGTGGTTGCTATCAAAATAATTAAGATTGAGTAAAGTCCTCAACCACAGCTTGAATACTACTTCCTCTGTTGACGTTTTGGCATCGTCTTATAAACAACGGGAACAGATGGAATATCATGCAATTGCTTCAAATTCATAGTCTCACAGAGCACCCAAATAATTTGCAAACAATGCATAAAACGCATTATACAATGATGTGTGTGGAAATAACTATTTGGGGAACGCGCTACATAAAACAAAAAAATTCTAGCCCATAAAGCAAGATCATATGCGAGGGGAGAAGTAATGGATCATACCCTCTTGTGTCGATCTAGTGGAAGTTGTCGATGATGGGGTTGAACTTGCGCCGATCCTCGCAATAAGACTTATCAAGTCGCAAGAAAATGTATTATCCCACGTATGGCTCTAACGATCTAGTATTGCCTGCACAACACCTCCAGGACATCTGCACGTACGAGAACAGCAACACCGCGTCAAAGAGCGATCAAGTGCACGATTTGAAATGGGGGTGTGTCGATGAAGATCCAGCATCACTTCCACAGTCCCGATTAGATTAGATCTAACCCAAGGTAGAACTCGGACAACGCTTCTGCAATGATGATGAAGATGATCTCCTCCACATGATGACGACGAGCTCGACTACACGAGGAAGATGAGGACGCTGGCGTGACTACGGCAACGGCGCGGCGGCTAGGGAAAGGGGAGGTGCACAGCTTCCTTGTGCCCCCTCCTTTCATATGGTGGAGGCCCACCTTGTTGGACCGTCCTCCAAACCGACTTGAGGGGAGTTTGAGTTCCATGAGGACTCCTCTCCCCCAACCGCCATAGTAGGGAAGTTGGAGTGGAACCTCAAGTCCCCTCCCTCCATCGCTGACCACAAGGGGGTTGGAGTCCAACTTGGACCCCCTCCCCCCACACACGTCCTAGCCCAGGGGGGGGCCATGTGGCCCCATGCCCCATGGTGCCCTCTTAGTATTTAGGCCCTAGTATAATTTTTCGAAATCCAGGAATTTTCTAGACGCGTCTGAAACATTTCGGAACCTTTGTAAATTAATCAAACGCTTTCATAAATGCCTGAAACCATTTAGAACACCTCTCGGTGATATTCTAAACACCTCCATCATATTTCGAGACTCATTGAACAACCTTCGGGATCACTTCATTCATATCTTCTATTCGCAGTCACGTTCTATATGTCGCTATTATTTAAGTGTGTGACCCTATGAGCTCGGATATGAGTGGACATGTCCGGGACTCATTCTGCGACAATAATCAACATAGGTATCTTTATCTATACTTATTGATCCCCACCTCATAACGCAAAGATCTATATCATGTGAACATTTTGTATTACTTATCGATACATGTCACATTACTTCTCGACAGTTGACATAGACCAGGGTGAAGTAGTAGGTTATTCTCGTTACCCGACATGTATTCTTTTACTCATTTCATATTATCGATGTTCCTGTGATCGACACTTCGATCACATGTCTAGCTAGACAATAAAGAACATCATAATACATGAATGTGTTCAAAGTATATTTCTTCATCATCAGGAGTAGCAATTCCCATAACTACACCATATAGAACATTGTCATACTATACGGTAAGGACGAAGTCGGACATTATGATTACCCTGTGACGAAATGATGTTTGTAGGGCCTCGTCACATCCATATCGTGTCCAATTCTATATGTTTCCTATGGTCTAACGATCTTTTAGTAACGGTAATATTTAATATGAGAAATTACCGATAACAATATTGTCGATGCATTTTACGGTATATCAAATTGGGTCTATCCATCATTATTTTTCTCCCAACAACTCCGATCTCATATGTTACCGACAATCCATACAACGCTTTGTATTTTCCCAATATTCAGGAATACGAGAATATTAATAACATATGAACTAGTCTTAGAGGCAAGACTAGTGATATCTAAATGAGGTTTATAATTTCACACATGTATTAGGGTTTTCCTCTAAATACTTATTATTCAAAACTAATACAATTATAGAACATACCAGTAAACTTAATTATGAAACGTAATTATAAATAATAATCCATTTATTATTTCCTCTAGGACATATATTTCCATCAACAACATGTAATTTCTTCGTATTTACTTTTCTCACTTTTTTCCTACATTTGACTAATATTGCATTTTCTAATTCATACTTGAACGAAAAATTAGTCAATACCGGCACCTTAAATTGCCTGGGACAAAACATGACTGAAATTGCACCCTTTGAAACTGTGCAACTTTTATTATAATGTTGGTGCAATTTTATTCATCATGTTATATTTATATGAAAACAGTAATAGATGATTGTATATTGGTCCAAATACTAAAATAAGATTGCCACTTAGGGAAAATTGTAGGCAAACCACAAATACATGGTCCCGACAAATCGACACCCATTCACACCATTACATGAAATCTAGCTATGAGTTGTTATGGTTGTGTAGTACTTATTTTGTAGTGGCCCAAGTGGCCAATTTTGCAGGAATTAGAATTATATGTTTGTCAAGGTCCAGTCTTGCAGGAATTAGAATTATATGCTGTGTCTAGACATTACTCAAGATTTAAGTGTATTATTATTATCACTTGGATCTTCTCACAAATGGAAATGAAAATCGCTGAAAAAGAGTGATGTAATTTGTAGAGTGTTCTACCACCCCTTAAAAAATGAAGTACTTCCATTAAGAACTTTCTATGTTAATAGTTAATCACGCAGGCCAAAAGCTGCAACTATTTGCAGATTTGTGTATAATTGAAACATGGAGCTAGACTTGCATTTCCTCTGCTGGCATCACGTGTTGGGTACTTGGACAGCGCCTTCGCCATTTTGCTCGCTATCCAACAGCGCCTCCGCCATTTTGCTGCCCCGCATCTGGCGGTTGTTTGGTGTTGAGGGAGATTACAGACCAGGTTAATTCGTCGAGAGCAGCGTAGCAAGATTACCAAGTGCCTGAGGAACCGATGGCAGAACCTGTGCTTTGTGCTGCCTGAGGTTATTCTTCTACCACTATATGTTGTTTTGCCGGTGTATGTGTGCAGCCCAACTGAAGAATCATAGCACTATCCATCACAAGTACTGAATTTATGCTTCAAATGGGAATGGCAGAAATTTTTGGAACATATGCAAGCCAGTACTAGTAGTTATTCAGTGTCTTATGATTACCATTTTTAATACAACAGATAAGCACTGACCGAGGTTTCCCAGTTTCTTTTCTAGAAAGAACTAGTCATACCTATATTTGTGGTACATATGGACATGGTTCATGTGAGATTTCATGGCCAGTTGTGCGGATGTCTAGAGATGATACGAGTCAGGGTTGACCAACAATAACCATGATGTATGTATATCTCCATAAAATCGAAAGAAGTGTAACAATTTTCCTGAAGAACATATGTAGTTTGTAACCGTGGTTGAATCTTAGTAGAATTATAAGCTGGCGAAGCTGAACTTCCCTTGATTAGGTGTTCATATTATCATCTTAACACACATTGCAAAATTTAGACTAAGAGTTCCTAGTATAAGAGACAACTTATCTCCTTTTCCCCCTTGTGTCTAGAAATATAGCCGTGCAAACTCACCTGAATAATTTCACCTACCTAGTATAACCCTTCTTTAGACCTCTCTGTATATATGTAGAATGGCTCGAGGCTCCCTCACTTCTAAATTTCCCTACTTGCAGTTTCAGTCCAGTTGTTGCTTACCTCTTTTCAGAGCTATATTGCTATTACCGACGACTACATAGATTGTTTGCATGCATTTTTTCATCTTTAGTTATAGGGAGTAGTATCCTCCTAGATTTGATAAATCTTTAGTTGAGCGGTAATTACAAAACCCAGGCATGTACCATGATTATTGGAATCCGTGGCATCGGGAAAGTTCGTTGAACCTAATTGGTTTTTCTTACGACTAAGAAGCTCATAGTATCTACTACATGGTCAAGGCAGACCCAATTCTTTGTTCCGGTGAACTAAGGCTACAAACCAGTTATCTAAAAAGCATTGTACATGAGTAGCCGAGTAGTCCTAGTGTATGATTAGGAAAGATTATGTTGAAAAGCTCAAAAAAGTTATATACCGTGCTGAGGACAATGGATTGTCGCATGCTTATTCTGATCGCACTTGCACGTATGTACTGATCTCTGGTCAGCTTCGCAAATATCGATTTCAATCCTTAGGATTAAATATATCATTGCTCAGGGAAACAAAGAACGATGTATGTCAGTGCAATGCTTTTCCTCCCGAGAAAAGAAATCATTAGAATACTTTGAACTCCGACCCTGAACCCAGATCGTGTGTGTAACGTGAGATCCGAGTTCAGAAATATAGACCAGATTATCATAAAATATACTTTAATGTTGTCTAGCAAATTAGAAGGGGAAACAAGATTGTGGGATCAACTTTCCTGGTCAGGAATGGCGGCCTATTTTAAAAAACAAAGGGCTATGTGCATTTATTGATGCAGATGCCGAGGTGTCACTCCTTTTTTCGAGAAAAAAAAGGAATGATGATCTCTTTCGTAAATCAGATTCAACATGATTGTAGCTTGATTATTCCGCTGTCTATGAAATAATTAACTTTCATTTGACACATGGTTATAAATAAACATGAACACTGTTTCCTGTTCTGAAATGGACTTTGATCGCTGCTTTCATCGGAATATACATAAGCTAGAAGGAGAGATGAAGTCAACTATAAGTTAAAGAAACTAGGACTTGAACCAAAAGAAGTGTCAAATGAGAAAATGTTTCCAAGTTTTCTAAGTTTGGCTTCAACAAAGGGAATCTATGATTGCCATGTGCAAGTAATTTGAATGTAATGGTTTACTCGTTATCCAATTTTACTTTACATATGAAACATGTCATAGCGATGCTTAGTACCCAATTCAGAATGATACATTTTATGAAGAACAAGAAGTGGATCACAGAGTTGAAAAAACACAATATGAAGAAACACAAGGTGAAACACAATTTGAAGATGAGATAGACAATGAATCACAATATGAACAAACACAAGGTGACCACATGTTGAATGTTGCTAGACAAGGTGAGTTGCTTTTGAATTTTGAGTGCCGCTACTAAAATGAAGTGTAGCTACTTTTGTTTGACTTCTTTTGTGTCTTTATTTTGTTTTAGGAAAGAAAAAAAGAGGTGAAAGAGGCCCCACTAAGCTAAATAAATTTTGGCATGAATATGATCCAAACTCCAAAGTGAACATGGAATTCAACAACCTTGGTCAGCCATGTGGACTTAAGACTAGCAGGCTAACTAACTTCATTGCAAGGTTAGTAAAAGGGAAGGAAATTTCACTAGCATACCCAAACTGGAGTAAGGTTCCACAATCTAAAAAGGATGAGCCGTGTAACACAATAAAGGTAAATACTAAACATTATATAGTTTTTTGGCATATTGTTTTACCTCAGTTTTTGTGAGATCCAAGCACATGACTTGATAAGATTGATAGGATACTCATAAAAACAAGTTGCAACTTATTTTCTGAAAGCTCATTCGAAAAGAACTCTAAGGTTAAGCGTGCTCCCCTCCTCTTCCCGCACCTGCGCGGCGGCGCCGCGCCGGGCGGCCTCCCTTTCCCGCCGAGCCCTCCCTCCCGTGGTCTCTCCTCCTCGCCGCCGTCCGGATCGTCTCCAGGCAAAGACCTGGGGGCGTGGCGGAGGCGGCGGCGTCCCTGATCGCGATCTGGCGGGAAGGCGGCAGCGTCCGTCCCGGCTGGTTTGGCGATGGTGTTGCGGCGAGCGGTGGCTGGTGATCCTCGGCCTAGATGGCGGCAGGTGGCGGCGGGGATCTGGGCCTAGCCGCGATCTGCCCCGTACGTTGGCCTCGACGCCGGCGCCCAGGCGACCCGGGCCTTGTCCATGACACTAGGGCGCTTGGGGAATCTTGCCCCCGGCATGGTGGTGGTGGCCTCCTTCTCCGTCGAAATGGTCGACCGGGTGGTCTTGTCGTCTTGCGGCGGATCCTGCTAGTTTCCGGCGGATGGCGTGGGGGCTGCTGGCTCGGTTTCAATAAAGGAGGTGGTCCTGGATCCCTCTCAAGCCAAGACGATGATCTGTCGGATGTTGGTGTCTGGTTTCTGTGCCGTGTTCCGGAAGGCTCCGCCGGCGAACTCCATAAGTGCTATCATGCCGGGAGTTTGCTGAAAGGATTGAATTCGATCGTACGCACCCATGTTTTACCCTGACCGTTTGGTTTCAAAGGGTGTGCTTCGAAGCTTTGTTGGATGTTATTATCATGGGGCATGTTCTCGTTCCATGGTGCTAATGGAGAAAGTCATGGAGACCGAGATCTGAGGACGAACAATGGTGGTTCGAGTCTGGGTGGTGATGAGGAATTGGCTAGGTGACTTTTAATTTGGAGCAGTGGCATGCAAGTGGGGGCGAATACATAGGAGAGGTTCATGGTCCTGGCTCTCAGGGTGAAAACCCAGGGTCTGGCCTTAATTGGTTGTTGCCTGACAATGGCCTTGTTGAAGGTATTGTTTTGAGAGCGTGGACTTTCTTCAGGGTAAAAACCTAGATCTTTGATCGGGCGATGATGGTGTTTGTACGCTGTTCCCTTCTTGGAGGCGTCGTTTTTGAAGAAGCTGGACTTCTGGTGTTGTCTTGGTGGTGGTAGTACTGCTGTTTCAATGAATGAGTCACTGTAGCGGGACTTTTCTTTTTTTATAATTTTTCTTTCTTTTTTGGACTGTGTGCATCCGTGTGGCCGCTAGGGCAATGCGTTGTTGCGGAGGCTGGGTGTAATTGGTATCATCTGATATTAATATATGCTCCTTTCCACACAAAAAAGGTTAAGCGTGCTTGACCTAGAGCAATTCTAGGATGGGTGACCGACCGAGAAGTGGATAACCGGGTGCGCATAAGTGAGGACAAAGTGCGCAGAAAAGCCTAGTGTTGGTCTGTGAGGCTAGTCTAGAGATCCTATTAAGCTATCAGGAGTGACACCCCCCGTGCCTAGTGGACGGAGTGTTACAATTTTGTAAAATAATGTAGTTTTGACTTGAAAATATAGATTTTCTTCAATATTCCTGAAGATCAGAAGTCTTGGGTATTAACATCTGCTATAAAGAAATTTTAATATTTCAAATCTTATCTCAAGATCAAATACTTTGATGATGAATTATCTTTAAGGAAAAATATTGTAAATGGTTGTGAGGGCAGAATACCTCCAAAATAGTGGGCATGGTTAGTAGAGTATTGGTATACTGAAAAGGCTAAGGTATGACACATGCTACAGACTTGTATATAGCTTTAACATAATGTAGTGGGGTATACTCTTTTGATGATATTATGCAATTTACATGGGGGATGTAGGCTAGGAGTTTCAAGAACAAAGAGACACGAAACAGTCAAGCCAATTGATACGTCGGAAACGTATCTATAATTTTTTATGTTCCATGCTTGTTTAGTATCTACTTTGCTTTGCTTTGTCTACACTGTGAGGTGTTTTTATATATTTTCTGGTATTAACCTATTAACAAGATGCCACAGTGCCAGTTGCCTGTTTTTTCTTCTGTTTTTGGTTCCAGAAAGGCAGAAAATCAATATTCTCGGAATTGGACGGGAGAAAAGCCAAATTCAATATTTTGCCGTGGGGAACATCGAGCCAGAGTACGAGACGGAGGGGAGGCACCAGGGGGCCACACCCCCTGACGGCGCGGGCTAGCGCTAGCCACGCCTGGAAGGGTGTGACCATCCTGGACACCCCCTGCCTCGCCTCTTCCCCTATAAAGACCCCCCGAATACAGAAAACCTAAGCACCCGATCAATATTCCACGAAACCGTCTGTAGCCGCTGCCACCATCGCCCCTAGATCGGGGGGATCTGAAGCTCTTTCCGGCACCCTGTCAGAGGGGAGATCATCCCGGAGGCCTTCTTCTTCATCATGCCAGTCTCCGATATGAAGTGTAAGTAGTTCCATCTTGGACTACAGGCCCATGTAGTAGCTAGGTGGTTGTATCTCCTCCTTTGTGCTACCATGTTTAGATCTTGTGATCTTCGTTCATGATCAAGACCATCTATTTGTAATCACGCATGTTGTGTTTGCGGGGATCCGATGAATATTGAGATTACTATGTCAGATTGATTAATGGTTTTGTCTTATTGATTCTATCATGTTTATGTTGTTTGTGATCTTGCATGCTCTCCGTTCTAGTAGCTATCTTGGACGAATAGATGCTAGTGAATCCAAGAGGGGTATTTATGCTCGATAGTGGCCGAGTAGATGCTAGTGGCCCGAGAAACCGATGGCAGAACCTGTGCTTTGTGCTGCCCGAGGTTATTCTTCTACCACTGTATGTTGGTTCGCGGTGTATTCTGCTCCTAATGTAATGGTACATCTGTCTGTGCAGCCCAACTGAAGAAACATAGCACTATCCATCACAAGTACTGAATTTATGCTTCAAATGGGAATGGCAGAAATTTTTGGAACATATGCAAGCCAGTACTAGTAGTTATTCAGTGTCTTATGATTACCATTTTTAATACAACAGATAAGCACTGACCGAGGTTTCCCAGTTTCTTTTCTAGAAAGAACTAGTCATACCTATATTTGTGGTACATATGGACATGGTTCATGTGAGATTTCATGGCCAGTTGTGCGGATGTCTAGAGATGATACGAGTCAGGGTTGACCAACAATAACCATGATATATGTATATCTCCATAAAATCGAAAGAAGTGTAACAATTTTCCTGAAGAACATATGTAGTTTGTAACCGTGGTTGAATCTTAGTAGAATTATAAGCTGGCGAAGCTGAACTTCCCTTGATTAGGTGTTCATATTATCATCTTAACACACATTGCAAAATTTAGACTAAGAGTTCCTAGTATAAGAGACAACTTATCTCCTTTTCCCCCTTGTGTCTAGAAATATAGCCGTGCAAACTCACCTGAATAATTTCACCTACCTAGTACAATCCTTCTTTAGACCTCTCTGTATATATGTAGAATGGCTCGAGGCTCCCTCACTTCTAAATTTCCCTACTTGCAGTTTCAGTCCAGTTGTTGCTTACCTCTTTTCAGAGCTATATTGCTATTACGGACGACTACATAGATTGTTTGCATGCATTTTTTCATCTTTAGTTATAGGGAGTAGTATCCTCCTAGATTTGATAAATCTTTAGTTGAGCGGTAATTACAAAACCCAGGCATGTACCATGATTATTGGAATCCGCGGCATCGGGAAAGTTCGTTGAACCTAATTGGTTTTTCTTACGACTAAGAAGCTCATAGTATCTACTACATGGTCAAGGCAGACCCAATTCTTTGTTCCGGTGAACTAAGGCTACAAACCAGTTATCTAAAAAGCATTGTACATGAGTAGCCGAGTAGGCCTAGTGTATGATTAGGAAAGATTATGTTGAAAAGCTCAAAAAAGTTATATACCGTGCTGAGGACAATGGATTGTCGCATGCTTATTCTGATCGCACTTGCACGTATGTACTGATCTCTGGTCAGCTTCGCAAATATCGATTTCAATCCTTAGGATTAAATATATCATTGCTCAGGGAAACAAAGAACGATGTATGTCAGTGCAATGCTTTTCCTCCCGAGAAAAGAAATCATTAGAATACTTTGAACTCCGACCCTGAACCCAGATCGTGTGTGTAACGTGAGATCCGAGTTCAAAAATATAGACCAGATTATCATAAAATATACTTTAATGTTGTCTAGCAAATTAGAAGGGGAAACAAGATTGTGGGATCAACTTTCCTGGTTAGGAATGGCGACCTATTTTAAAAAACAAAGGGCTATGTGCATTTATTGATGCAGATGCCGAGGTGTCACTCCTTTTTTCGAGAAAAAAAATGAATGATGATCTCTTTCGTAAATCAGATTCAACATGATTGTAGCTTGATTATTTCGCTGTCTATGAAATAATTAACTTTCATTTGACACATGGTTATAAATAAACATGAACACTGTTTCCTGTTCTGAAATGGACTTTGATCGCTGCTTTCATCGGAATATACATAAGCTAGAAGGAGAGATGAAGTCAACTATAAGTTAAAGAAACTAGGACTTGAACCAAAAGAAGTGTCAAATGAGAAAATGTTTCCAAGTTTTCTAAGTTTGGCTTCAACAAAGGGAATCTATGATTGCCATGTGCAAGTAAGTTGAATGTAATGGTTTACTCGTTATCTAATTTTACTTTTCATATGAAACATGTCATAGCGATGCTTAGTACCCAATTCAGAATGATACATTTATGAAGAACAAGAAGTGGATCACAGAGTTGAAAAAACACAATATGAAGAAACACAAGGTGAAACACAATTTGAAGATGAGACAGACAATGAATCACAATATGAACAAACACAAGGTGACCACATGTTGAATGTTGCTAGAAAAGGTGAGTTGCTTTTGAATTTTGAGTGCCGCTACTAAAATGAAGTGTAGCTACTTTTGTTTGACTTCTTTTGTGTCTTTATTTTGTTTTAGGAAAGGAAAAAAAGAGGTGAAAGAGGCCCCACTAAGCTAAATAAATTTTGGCATGAATATGATCCAAACTCCAAAGTGAACATGGAATTCAACAACCTTGGTCAGCCATGTGGACTTAAGACTAGCAGGCTAACTAACTTCATTGCAAGCTTAGTAAAAGGGAAGGAAATTTCACTAGCATACCCAATCTGGAGTAAGGTTCCACAATCTAAAAAGGATGAGCCGTGTAACACAATAAAGGTAAATACTAAACATTATATAGTTTTTTGGCATATTGTTTTACCTTAGTTTTTGTGAGATCCAAGCACATGACTTAATAAGATTGATAGGATACTCATACAAACAAGTTGCAACTTATTTTCTGAAAGCTCATTCGAAAAGAACTCTAAGGTTAAGCGTGCTCCCCTCCTCTTCCCGCACCTGCGCGGCGGCGCCGCGCCGGGCGGCCTCCCCTTCCCGCCGAGCCCTCCCTCCCGTGGTCTATCCTCCTCGCCGCCGTCCGGATCGTCTCCAGGCAAAGACCTAGGGGCGTGGCGGAGGCGGCGGCGTCCCTGATCGCGATCTGGCGGCAGCGTCCGTCCCGGCTGGTTTGGCGATGGTGTTGCGGCGAGCGGTGGCTGGTGATCCTCGGCCTAGATGGCGGCAGGTGGCGGCGGGGATCTGGGCCTAGCCGCGATCTTCCCCGTACGTTGGCCTCGACGCAGGCGCCCAGGCGACCCGGGCCTTGTCCATGACACTAGGGCGCTTGGGGAATCTTGCCCCCGGCATGGTGGTGGTGGCCTCCTTCACTGTCGAAATGGTCGACCGGGTGGTCTTGTCGTCTTGCGGCGGATCCTGCTAGTTTCCGGCGGATGGCGTGGGGGCTGCTGGCTCGGTTTCAATAAAGGAGATGGTCCTGGATCCCTCTCAAGCCAAGACGATGATTTGTCGGATGTTGGTCTCCATTGATCTGGTTTCTGTGTCGTGTTCCGGAAGGCTCCGCCGGCGAACTCCATAAGTGCTATCATGCCGGGAGTTTGCTGAAAGGATTGAATTCGGTCGTACGCACCCATGTTTTACCCTGACCGTTTGGTTTCAAAGGGTGTGCTTCGAAGCTTTGTTGGATGTTATTATCATGGGGCATGTTCTCGTTCCATGGTGCTAATGGAGAAAGTCATGGAGACCGAGATCTGAGGACGAACAATGGTGGTTCGAGTCTGGGTGGTGATGAGGAATTGGCTAGGTGACTTTTAACTTGGAGTAGTGGCATGCAAGTGGGGGCGAATGCATAGGAGAGGTTCATGGTCCTAGCTCTCAGGGTGAAACCCAGGGTCTGGCCTTAATTGGTTGTTGCCTGACAATGGCCTTGTTGAAGGTATTGTTTTGAGAGCGCGGACTTTCTTCAGGGTAAAAACCTAGATCTTTCATCGGGCGATGACGGTGTTTGTACGCTGTTCCCTTCTTGGAGGCGTCGTTTTTGAAGAAGCTGGACTTCTGGTGTTGTCTTGGTGGTGGTAGTACTGCTGTTTCAATAAATGAGTCACTGTAGCGGGACTTTTCTTTTTTTATAATTTTTCTTTCTTTTTTGGACTGTGTGCATCCGTGTGGCCGCTAGGGCAATGCGTTGTTGCGGAGGCAGGGTGTAATTGGTATCATCTGATATTAATATATGCTCATTTCCACACAAAAAAAAGGTTAAGCGTGCTTGACCTAGAGCAATTCTAGGATGGGTGACCGACCGAGAAGTGGATAACCGGGTGCGCATAAGTGAGGACAAAGTGCGCAGAAAAGCCTAGTGTTGGTCTGTGAGGCTAGTCTAGAGATCCTATTAAGCTATCAGGAGTGACACCCCCCGTGCCTAGTGGACGGAGTGTTACAATTTTGTAAAATAATGTAGTTTTGACTTGAAAATACAGATTTTCTTCAATATTCCTGAAGATCAGAAGTCTTGGGTATTAACATCTGCTATAAAGAAATTTTAATATTTCAAATCTTATCTCAAGATCAAATACTTTGATGATGAATTATCTTTAAGGAAAAATATTGTAAATGGTTGTGAGGGCAGAATACCTCCAAAATAGTGGGCATGGTTAGTAGAGTATTGGTATACTGAAAAGGCTAAGTTATGACACATGCTACAGACTTGTATATAGCTTTAACATAATGTAGTGGGGTATACTCTTTTGATGATATTATGCAATTTACATGGGGGATGTAGGCTAGGAGTTTCAAGAACAAAGAGACACGAAACAGTCAAGCCAATTGATACGTCGGAAACGTATCTATAATTTTTGATGTTCCATGCTTGTTTAGTATCTACTTTGCTTTGCTTTGTCTACACTGTGAGGTGTTTTTATATATTTTCTGGTATTAACCTATTAACAAGATGCCACAGTGCCAGTTGCCTGTTTTCTTCTGTTTTTGGTTCCAGAAAGGCAGAAAATCAATATTCTCGGAATTGGACGGGACAAAAGCCAAATTCAATATTTTGCCGTGGGGAACATCGAGCCAGAGTACGAGACTGAGGGGAGGCACCAGGGGGCCACACCCCCTGACGGAGCGGGCTAGGGCTAGCCATGCCTAGAAGGGTGTGACCATCCTGGCCGCCCCCTGCCTCGCCTCTTCCCCTATAAAGACCCCCCGAATACAGAAAACCTAAGCACCCGATCAATATTCCACGAAACCGTCTGTAGCCGCTGCCACCATCGCCCCTAGATCGGGGGGATCTGAAGCTCTTTCCGGCACCCTGTCAGAGGGGAGATCATCCCGGAGGCCTTCTTCTTCATCATGCCAGTCTCCGATATGAAGTGTAAGTAGTTCCATCTTGGACTACAGGTCCATGTAGTAGCTAGGTGGTTGTATCTCCTCCTTTGTGCTACCATGTTTAGATCTTGTGATCTCCGTTCATGATCAAGACCATCTATTTGTAATCATGCATGTTGTGTTTGCGGGGATCCGATGAATATTGAGATTACTATGTCAGATTGATTAATGGTTTTGTCTTTATTGATTCTATCATGTTTGTGTTGTTTGTGATCTTGCATGCTCTCCGTTCTAGTAGCTATCTTGGACGAATAGATGCTAGTGACTCCAAGAGGGGTATTTATGCTCGATAGTGGCCGAGTAGATGCTAGTGGCCCGAGAAACCGATGGCAGAACCTGTGCTTTGTGCTGCCCGAGGTTATTCTTCTACCACTGTATGTTGGTTCGCGGTGTATTCTGCTCCTAATGTAATGGTACATCTGTCTGTGCAGCCCAACTGAAGAAACATAGCACTATCCATCACAAGTACTGAATTTATGCTTCAAATGGGAATGGCAGAATTTTTTGGAACATATGCAAGCCAGTACTAGTAGTTATTCAGTGTCTTATGATTACCATTTTTAATACAACAGATAAGCACTGACCGAGGTTTCCCAGTTTCTTTTCTAGAAAGAACTAGTCATACCTATATTTGTGGTACATATGGACATGGTTCATGTGAGATTTCATGGCCAGTTGTGCGGATGTCTAGAGATGATACGAGTCAGGGTTGACCAACAATAACCATGATGTATGTATATCTCCATAAAATCGAAAGAAGTGTAACAATTTTCCTGAAGAACATATGTAGTTTGTAACCGTGGTTGAATCTTAGTAGAATTATAAGCTGGCGAAGCTGAACTTCCCTTGATTAGGTGTTCATATTATCATCTTAACACACATTGCAAAATTTAGACTAAGAGTTCCTAGTATAAGAGACAACTTATCTCCTTTTCCCCCTTGTGTCTAGAAATATAGCCGTGCAAACTCACCTGAATAATTTCACCTACCTAGTATAGCCCTTCTTTAGACCTCTCTGTATATATGTAGAATGGCTCGAGGCTCCCTCACTTCTAAATTTCCCTACTTGCAGTTTCAGTCCAGTTGTTGCTTACCTCTTTTCAGAGCTATATTGCTATTATCGACGACTACATAGATTGTTTGCATGCATTTTTTCATCTTTAGTTATAGGGAGTAGTATCCTCCTAGATTTGATAAATCTTTAGTTGAGCGGTAATTACAAAACCCAGGCATGTACCATGATTATTGGAATCCGTGGCATCCGGAAAGTTCGTTGAACCTAATTGGTTTTTCTTACGACTAAGAAGCTCATAGTATCTACTACATGGTCAAGGCAGACCCAATTCTTTGTTCCGGTGAACTAAGGCTACAAACCAGTTATCTAAAAAGCATTGTACATGAGTAGCCGAGTAGGCCTAGTGTATGATTAGGAAAGATTATGTTGAAAAGCTCAAAAAAGTTATATACCGTGCTGAGGACAATGGATTGTCGCATGCTTATTCTGATCGCACTTGCACGTATGTACTGATCTCTGGTCAGCTTCGCAAATATCGATTTCAATCCTTAGGATTAAATATATCATTGCTCAGGGAAACAAAGAACGATGTATGTCAGTGCAATGCTTTTCCTCCCGAGAAAAGAAATCATTAGAATACTTTGAACTCCGACCCTGAACCCAGATCGTGTGTGTAACGTGAGATCCGAGTTCAGAAATATAGACCAGATCAATGTTGTCTAGCAAATTAGAAGGGGAAACAAGATTGTGGGATCAACTTTCCTGGTTAGGAATGGCGACCTATTTTAAAAAACAAATGGCTATGTGCATTTATTGATGCAGATGCCGAGGTGTCACTCCTTTTTCCGAGAAAAAAAAGGAATGATGATCTCTTTCGTAAATCAGATTCAACATGATTGTAGCTTGATTATTTCGCTGTCTATGAAATAATTAACTTTCATTTGACACATGGTTATAAATAAACATGAACACTGTTTCCTGTTCTGAAATGGACTGTGGCGATTGAATCCTATGACCTAATCCCTTTAACATATTATTTATTGCTCCAATTTTGTTAGAGAATCAAGCCATATTTAGCAAAGTTTATCCACCATTTCTTTCTCTTTTCCTGATCATTTTTACAAGAAGATGTGGAAACCTAGAGCAAAGCTACACGGTATGTAGCGGGCACACTCCAATAGCCATGGTGGCTGCCAGATTCTCTGTTAAACATTGTAGTCAGTTCATTATAGCTACTTTCAACATTAGAGTGCAAAAGTAAATTTTTGTCACGGGTTTGTACAACTTTTTCCCCAAGAGTTGATGGTGTGTGCAATTTACTCTTTTAAACAAAAACATGTACAATGTACAATATCACCTTGATGTTGTTTGAAAGTAAATGTGATGTATAAAGATGGTTCATAGTGGGTAGTATTATATACTAGAGTAAATTCCAGTTTTTACCTCCTAATTTCATTTTCTTGACGCTAATTACCCCATTTAGCAATTTTTTGTCCTAATTACCCCATTTAGTAAAACGTGTGCCAATTTTTACCCCTGCTAATATTTTTGAGAGTTTTGACAGGTGGGTCCTTCTCGTCAGGTACATGTGGCGTGCCACGTAAGCGGTTTTATTCTAACAATTGTTTGCTTGCGGTTTTATACAAGGGATTTATTTGCATTGTCCGCTCGACCGGCGTGACCACAGCCGACCTGGCTAAGCCAAGCCATACCCCATCCCACCTGACCCACTCGACCTGGCTAAGCTGAACTCCACCGCACCGGCGCACTACAGCGATTCCTCCGGAACAGAAGCGATCCGATTCCTTTGATTCGTTTGGTACTTCAGCGAGAATCACGCTCCCTATTGATTTTGTTAGTTAGCTGCATTTAAGCTCCCGCTAATCTCTCCCCTAACTCACGGACTCGTTCCTGTCAAGAAAAAACACACAGTTTGTTCGTTTAGAAAGGACGCAGCAGTCGACGACGGCACAGACTCGTCGAGGTGATCGCCGGGAATAATCGAAGCCAGAGACGACGATCGGTACTAAAGCCTCCTTTCCCTCGTATAATCTTGTTCTTCCCGTTTGTATGTCAGTTGCCACAACGTGAGGGGTTGCACTAAGCCACTTAGACCATACCTTGCTCTCAGGGTTAGAAAGCATGTGGTAAGTTACCTAGTTAATTTTCTTAACGTTCTCTCTTCAACTTACAATGTTAATTATGCTACTAACTTATTTATAAATTCTCTTAAATAATAGCCTTTGGCTACTGGAACACAAGATAGACATGCTAATGTGCGTCCTAATCCAAGGCCTTATGCACCTGCATCTAATCCACAACCTACAATGCCTAGAGCTACTCCTGTTGTTGCACCAACAACTGATAAGAGGAGAGGAAAGGAAGCAAAAAATAAGGCAAGTAGTTCAACACCATCAGCACCTACACCTACTCCATCAACTGCTGCAATTGAAACTGGTAGGGGGAGAGGAAGAGGACAAACTAAAGTTGCTCTTACTACTGCTACAACACCATCTGGTAGGGGAAGAGGAGCCAAGGTAGCTAAGTTACAGGTAAGAGATCACATAGTCGATGAATACATGAAGTTAGAAATATGTGTATTGTTCTTTATATCCTATCGTACATTTCAGGTACAAGTATCACATTCCTTGTCTTCTTCTTCAACTGCTACATCAACTGGAAGAGGAAGATGGAGAACTGGTACAAGAAGAGGGTCTATAGTTCAACCTGATAATGGACATGCCAGAGCTTATGGAAGAAGTTCCAGTGGGAGAATCTACTCAAAGTTCACCATTGGTGGTAATGCACCTGCTAGGGATGGTGCTGCTAGAGAGGAGTAGCAATGATCTCGGCTTCTATTGTTAAAAACTTTTTAGAGCGGGTGATGGTGAACTATGTTTTCATTTTATCCTTTTGAAGAACCATGTTTCCCATGTATTTCTATTTAAAATTTGACATTTACATAGAACCATCTGAAGGTTATCTCATATATGTCGGAACAATATCATTTAATTTCTTTTAAAATAATTACATAGAACCATCTGAAGGTCTTACAAGCAATTTTACAATCCAGAAGCACTAGCAGCTGACTAATATTCTTGTTGAGCTCCATCAGCACTGCCACCTCTTTCGAACACGGCTTCGACGACACCCTCGTCCTTACCATCCTCCTGGAAGTAGTACAAGCGACCTGCACTGATATTCTTTGTGTGAGGCAACATACCCAAGTACTAATTTGCTTTGTAATGCAGCTAGCTAGGGAATTATCATGACGGCAAATAAGTTAAATAAAAATGGAATGCATTTTCTGGTAGCCCATATAAGAAGATTAAAATTTAACATAATAATACAACTATAGATGTCTGTTCAAATGTGGTATCAAACGATAAGCAGAATTCTTGAGATCATGTATTTAATTTTCACATCTGAATCCTAGGTGATGACGGAGAATGTGAAAGTGCAGAGCTCAATGCTCACGCCAGTATCACCTAGGAGTCTATAACTGAGTTTTTGTTGTACCGAAATTTGTTCAATATATGGAATTTCCTCCATAATACAAACAGGGAAAACTCTGAAAGATTCTACAGAAATCAGAAGCCTGGAACAAACATGCGAGGCACCCATAGATCGCTATGGCGTAGTGGTCGCCAGGACGTTACTAGTCACCGGTAGGTTGCTGGTCGTCGCCATTGCCAGGGGGTCGCCACCGCCCTCGCCGGGTTGTCGCTGCTGCGACTACTAGGTCCTCGAGTCGCCGTCGCCGGTACTGCCATGGTAGGTAGTTCCTTCAAGTTGTCATCGCCTCTAGGGCCTCGAGTCGTTGTCGCGGCGGTTGCTAGGTCCTCGCCGCCGCAGCCGCCGCCATAGCATCGCCGCCGCCGCCGCGGCAGTCGTCGCCGTCGATTTACTAACCCTATGCGTGGTGCTGTGGGGTACGACTTACTCAGGTCGGGCGGATTGGGTGTGGTGGTATTCGGCTAGGCTTAGCCAGCTCGTTGAGTCGTTGTGTGTGGGATTCGACTTACCCATGTCGGGCTAGACGTTCTTCTAAAAAAAAGGTCAGACTAGACGGGAGAGTGAAAAATCGGCACTTCAGGAAAAGAACATCAAGAAGAAAACCAGGAATAAAACCGCTTACATGGCACGCCACATGTACCTGACGAGAAGGACCCACCTGTCAAAACTCTCAAAAATATTAGCAGGGTAAAAATTGGCACACGTTTTACTAAATGGGGTAATTAGGACAAAAAATTGCTAAATGGGGGTAATTAGCGTCAAAAAAATGAAATTAAGGGGTAAAAACTGGAATTTACTCTATATACTAATATCGTGCATATAACACTAGTATATGATGTGTATATTTATAATGCATGTTATGATGGGAGTGGAGTTTTGGCTTACTGGTGCAAATGCTCCCGCCTCCTAGACCAACCAGACCACTCTAGATGACAACATATGTGAAATGCCATAAGTAATGGATGAATACATTGCTAGGACCGTTTATGTGCGTATAAGTGGCTCATGGCCGGACGGAGCTATAGTATGCCTCAAATGTTCTGGGCTCACCGAACATCCACCATCAGTCCATCCTCATGGTCCATGCACTAAATTTCAAGTTCAGCTTCTAGAGCATTGGCAGCTTCAGAATTCCACCGAAATCGATTTCACTCACCAACAACTTCTTGAACTCATTGCACCCCTCTATTACCTCCACTATATGCTTCATCGGCTAGTAGATTGGTCTGGACGGCCTGCGGCCTACACCCAACTTGGCCCTCGTTCCCCGCGTCGTACATGCCTACACCAGAAACATGGGTTAAATCAAAAAAGTGAAATGGGGAGACTAAGCTGGTTGTGCTTGTGCCATGGCGTTTATGTTCCATCGTGGTGTCTTGGCTTCGAGATGTATTCTTGGTGGTAGATGGTAGCACAATTAATTGAGCTGGGTGGGGGTTGGGACTTGGGAGTAGTTCTGTTCTAGTCTCGTCCGAGCGGTGGATGAAAGGAGGCCATATGTGGTGCGAATGGTTTCGCCGTCCACGTGTCACACATGCCAGCATGAAACACAGAGGTCGGGCTGCCCCGCCCTACGAAAATTGCACGACCAGGGGATGGAGGTTGTGTTGGGACAAATTGATTGTGTAACTATAAGGTGTCTCAGTACTCACTTTGCATAATCACATTAACGCATAGAACATATGCTTAGGTTGACGATTAGTGCTACATTACATTTCGACCTGGACGCCACCCCATCCCCGCGGGGAGGCTCTCCCGTTCTATCCTTATCCCCTCCTCCTGCTACAGTACCGAAAGGGAGCTTCGCGAGCGCCGCGCCGACCCGATGCTCCGAGGGAAGGCGGTGGTGGCTGTAGTGTATATACTAGGCGTTGTTTTGGGCTTAGTCCCTTTGGCTTTGTGCCGGTTTGGAGCTCTGCCGTGGTGCTAGCAAGCAGCGCATGGTGGTGTCCAGATCTTCTTCCTGGTGGTCGTCCATGGTGGCCGGCGTTGGTGAGGGCGGGATCTGGTGGAGTCTCCACAAATAAGCTTGCTTGTACTAGGATTGGGCTGCAGCAGCCAGGTTCGAGTTCTTCGCTGGCCGGCCATGGAGGCGGGGGGAGGAGAACGGATCCTGGTGTTCTACAGGTCGTCCTTGTGCTACCGAGCTACTCTTGGGTGCAGTCGAGCGGCACCCGAGGTTGCTCACTTCTCTCTCGTATGGTGCTCCGTTGGTGGGAGCGAGTGATGAGAGTTCCGATTTGAGCAGCTCAGCAAATAAGCTCGCGTTTAAGCACGGCCGCCACGGTGGTCTGGATCCGTCCTCTTCTTCTGCTCCCTTGGCCGGCCGTGGCGACGAGGGAGGGAGCGACTCTGCAGAGGCGGGAACAGGCGTCGGCAGGCGGAGGGAGGCTGGTGGGTTTCTGCCGCTGGGCCGCAATCTCTGGCGACGTCCCATTTTCCGCTGGCCCTTGCCCACCTGTGGCAGGAGTGGGGCTTGGGGGCCTGTTATTTCTCATCGTCGACGGAGGCGGAGATTCGAGGCTCGACGGCGCAGGAGTAGAGGAGCTTCTTCACCGAGCAAGAGCAACACATCGACGGCGATTGCGCCGTTCGTCATCCGAGCCGGCAAGGATTTCCGGCAAATCAGCAACCTCCAATCGGAGGCCCTTTCTGAGGACGGCCGCTGCATTCATCGCCGCCTCCGAAGCAAGTGGTTCGTCCCCGCTTCGGTGCCCGGCGGCGGCGTCACCGGCCTCGCGCTCAACGGAGGGAAGAAAGAAGGACTCGATGGCGTTGGTTTATCTCTCGGGAGGGTCCTTTCTGCTTTTACCAGGGACCTATGTGTATTTTTCAATTTTTATGGGGTCCTTTGTGATAAACTGTACACCCACTGTCTGGTTTTAATATAAGCTTCCATGCCCTTCGCGGCGCTCCTGGGTTCAAAAAAAAAACATTTCAGTACAGTCGGGAGAACCATGTCACGCACCATCATAAGCATACAGAACGTTTCATATCAAGCTCCAAGTTGGACTACCAGGATTACTACACCAAACATACATTAAGCCACCAGGATTATTAGACCTAACTACATTACGCTGGAACATTTGACCTCGTACATACTTCATTTTGCAACACATCCCAACAACAAGGCGATTAGGACAACCAGCACGATGAGGGCCGTCAATTTTCCATCGGTCCTTCAAAAACAATATACAAAAAACAAGGAGATTTTCTTAACCTTGATGTAAATCGTTGAGAAAGTCATGACTTAGCCACAAAAAACACTAATATGGTTTTCTAGGTGCGCTCTAACAACCTAGGCAGCCATGCAAGTCATATGGCATCGAGTTGGACAATGTATATCTTAGGTCCCACGGTTGTTGCGTAAATGTTCTATGGACATGCCGCACTCTCATTTCTCCAATAGTGCCTTTTATCAACATTTAGTTCTCTATTTTATGATACCTCACACTCACAGGTGTGCAAGATGGTGGGTGAATCTCTTTCTTCGTCCTTCATAATATTGATCACAACCATATTCACATTTGTTTGTTTCAACGATGACCTGTGCAAATTACATCCGGCATACCAAAAGGAACTCCAGAAATGTGCGGAAATACATTTGTACTTGCGCAAATGGGTATATGACCTATCTAACCGTCTATGTGCTGTCTGTTGCTTTGAGATCCGAACAAAATTGCTACCGGAGCTACTTTTGTGTTCGTTTTCTAAATATGTACTCTCTCCGTTTGGAAATATAAGATGTTTTAGGATTGTGAAAGAGATGTATCTAGACATATTTCAGTGTCTAGATTTATTTGAACCTATACACTAAAACATGTCTAGATACATCTCCTTCACAAACCTAAAACATCTTATATTTATAAACGGAGGGAGTATTTCCGAACGAATCCAGGAAAAGTTTGTCAGAAAGCAACAGACCGTACCCGCACAGGCAGAACTAATTGGGGACCATACAGGGCCCTGGCCGGTCTTTCAAAATGGCAAAAAATTAATATCCAGGTATATGGCCCATAAGAACCACTCGTGCAGGTCAACCAACCCAGTTATTTGGTCGCTCCAATCTAGAATCGGCGACGTCCTGGCATCCTGTAGGCGGAATAGCTGAAGCGCTGTCTTCCTGCTTCTCCCGTTCCTCAAATTGCTAGGTCGTGTTCTCCTTCCCGATCTCAATCCCATTCTCCAAGCTGGCTAGCTGCTCTTCTGCCCCAAATCAGGTACCATGTCCGCTACTCTCCGAGCCATAAATGCCAAGAAATCAAGCGATTGGTGAAGTTGCAGCTCCAATCTCCTGACCGCCCGTTGGCAGATCCAGTAAGATGTGTTTTGTTTGATTTCTTCAATCCTATTCAAACTTAGTTGATGTAAATCCCCATAAGGAGCACCTTCACTATCCGGAAGTACAGAAGAGAGTGACTCTTTGATCACCCACGGGGTTGATTTACTTGCATTTTGGTATCATTTCGTTGCTTCAGGCTATAAGCCTAAAAGGCTAAAACATGAACATATTTCTTAATGCAAGCTATTTTGTGAATAACTGATATATGTATGTTAATATATGGTTTTTTCCTTGATGATTCCTTTTTATTAACCCATTGGCCCGTCCTAAGTTGCTTGTCACGGTCCGCCCGTGCGTACCCGTACTACCAGGAAAAGTGAGAGCGTGCGCCTGTGCACATAGGCACACCCATCACGCGGCGGCAGGCTTTGGCTTGCACTGCCTGCGCTCATCAGGTCCTCGGTCAGTACTTCACCAGTGGCACCGGTGCCTGCGCTCATCCGGCTATAGCTTTCAGATGGAGTGATGTGCACACTGATCTGGCAGAGTACAGCAGCGTTAAGACAAATTCTGGAGTTTATTTTTAACGTGATAAACAGGCATCTTTTAGCATGCAGCTGCCCCTCTCCTTTTCTTCTGGAAGAGGTAAGAAAGCTCAAAATAAGCACCAGTACTAGCTATCAAGTATCATCTGTCAAGTGGCACTACCAAGAAATGGCAGCGGTAACACCAAAAATTGGCCACGATTAACGGTACAGCTCCGGATGGCCTCTACAACTTTTGTCTCAACGGACGGTTACATGATGTAAACTAAGCAAATGTACTCTCATATCATGGGGCCAAAAAATTCTCAAAATAAAAATAAAAATAAAAATCATGGGGCCAAAAAACAAAATGCAACCACTGCTAGCACTGCCTGGCCACAAATCAAAAGATTAACTACCCCAGCCAGACTAATAATATTGCCAGGCAGTTAAGTAGGGACTGCAAGATCGAACTAACATGACGTTTGCTCGATGTTGATGCCAACTTCACCACCGAGCTAGGAATGTCAACGCACACAGGATGGCATCGCCTCAGCACCTCGATCGATGTCGCCATCACCATCAGCTTGGTAGGAAAATCCAGAATGAGAGTCGTCGTCCTCCAGCGACCACGCTGATAAAAGCGTCCTCAGCGTCGCCAAACATGTCCTCCACTACAAGCTCCAACGCCATCGCAATATTAAGTTGCTCGGAAACCTGTAGACATCAGACAGATCAATATTTTTTTTTCTGCATACAAAACCTGAATGTGTCTTTGTAGAACACAGTTCATACGCCAAACCAAACCGGTTTACCTCGATATTTCCAGCAGGCATGCCAACCTGATCAACCGCGTCGGCGTCTTCATCTTCTTGCACCTAGAACCCATGACCTCCAAATACAACACTCAACTCGCCCGCTGCGTACACTGATGTTGACACCACCGATCTTCAGCATAGTTGCAAAGTGACATTAGTTCTCGTAAAAAAAGGCACATCAGTGAAAAACTTGAATTCCAACGGATGAGTGCAGAAGTAAGAACTTACCTTGTCATTTTCAAACTAGCTCTTAGGTACAATTTTATTTATTTGCAAAATTGAACCGTGTAAAATAAAGGGGGTAGTGAGAAACAAAGATTCTGAGATATGATGTTTCAAAGGAAAATAAAACGACGAGCGGGCAAGAATAGTCACAAAGAAATTGGAGAGTTTTCTCATACCTTGATTCAGGAGAGGCATGATCTGTGTCCTGGTTCGTTCTCGCGCTGCACATCTCCTCTTGATTCGTCTGCCCCCTCATGTACAAGATGGCCGACAACTCTCCTCCCTAGTTCATGCAAATCTTTACGCTAGAACTAGCACCAGCATCCATATTTTGGAGGTGGGGTTGGAGGGGGAAAATGTTCATTGATTACTAACTAGGCATATCATCTGTAGACTGTGATATCGGTTTTGCCCCTAACCCCCCCGAGCCGCCCCATCCCGAGCCACCCCCAAGTGACTCTGGCGGCCTCCACCCCTTCCACCCCTAGAACCCCCCTAATCCTCACCGAGTCGGCCGCTGCTGCTGCAGACACCAGCGGGGGTGGAAGCATCCTTTCCATCGAAGATGGGTGGCAGGAGAGGTGTCCGCGGAGGCGTTCACATGGGGGAAGGTGCGGCGCTCACTGTGGGCTTGGTGCGGCGCGGCCGACTTGGCCGGGGCCTGAGGCTCTCCAGTGGCCGACGAGGGGATGGAGACACGTCACTGTTCTGCCGGCTTCGGCAGGCTAGTCTAGTGATCTATATCTTACGACCGGTTCTGGGCTTTTGGCCTCTGATTTGGACCTGATGGGCCCGGCCAGGGCCATATGATGTTGGGGTGAAGCTGTGACCTAGCCACGCCGATGTCCTGTGGTTGTGCGTTGGGTTGCCCTCTCCTCCTCTATTGGTGTTGCATGGAGATGACAGGCAGCGTGGGGGCTGCTCGTTGGCTGAAAATAAAGGCGGGCGGTCATAGGATTCCTCTCGCGCGAAGACGAGGATCTACTTGTTGCTTTCCCTTTTTGATTTGGCCGGAGTGGCGAGTTCTAGAAGGATCCACCTGCGAACTTCCATGGGTAAATAATGTCGGGAGATTGCCGGATCGGAGGGATTTGGTCACGTGCAACCATGTTTTTTCTGACCGTTTGTTTTCAGAGGGAGCGAGACGAAGCTATGCAGTCTGTTGCCATCATGGAAAATGCATTTAGTTCCATGTTGAAGTCAGTATTCGGTGATTGCCATGAAAGCTGAGATCATAGGACTTTAAATGGTGGTTCGAGTCCTAGTGGTGATATGGAATTGGCTTGGTGATTCGTGACTTGTAGAAGCGGCATCGGAAAGTGGGGGCAGCAGCACAGTAGAAGTTCACAGTCTTACCTTGCAGGGTGAAAACCCAAGGTCTGACCATAATTGGTTATGCGTGGCAATGGTTGTACCGAAGGCATTGTTTTATGAGCGAGGACTTTATCCAGGGTAAAAAAGCATATGATCTTTGATCGGGCGAGACGGGGCTTGTGCACTGGTTCCTTCTTGAAGGCATCGCTACTGGAGAGGGTGTACTTCTGGTGTTGTACCAGTGGTCTTATTCTCGCTGCTGCAAGAAATTAATCGTTGTAGCGAGACTTTTCCTTTTTGTATTGTTCTTCATTTTTCTGGGTTGTGTGTATCTTTAAGGCCACTAGCCCGCTAGGGCATTGCGTTGTTGCAGAGATTAGGTATAATTTTACTTCGTGATATTAATATATGCTCTTTATCAAAAGAGAAGTGAAAACTTATATCCTTGTCCCCTTCTATTTGGATAGCCGTGTAAATTCAGCCATTTTTTTTTTGGAAATGAGCATATATTAATATCAAGAGATACCAATTACACCCGGCCTCTGCAACAACGCAATACCCTATTGGCATTACGGATGCACACAGCCAACAAAAGATAAATAAAACTAAGAAAAAAAGACTTGCTACAGTGTTCCGGTCCTTGCAGCAACAGTACAACCACCACCAATATAACACCTGAACTCCAGGCTCTTCAAAAGCGACGCCTCCAAGAAGGGAACAGTGCACAAGCGCCGTCGTCGCCCGATCAAAGATATAGATTTTCACCCTGAAGATAATCCTCACTCTCAAAACAATGCCTTCAACAAGGCCATTGCCAGGCACAACCAGCTAAGACCAGACCTTGGGTTTTCATCCTAAAAGGTAAGATTCTGAAATTCACCTGTGTTGCCACCCCCACTTACATACGGCTGTTGTTTAGCCCAGAACACCAAGCAAATCCCTCAACTGTACGGCGACTTGAAACCTCCATAGATAGATCTCCAAACCTGGCATTCATGAATTCTCCACCTCTGACTTCACTATGGATCGACAGTCGCCTGGTGACAACAAAGGACAGAGCTTCGCGGCGCTCCCTGCTGAACCAAACGGTCGGAATAAAACATGGGTGCACACGACCGAATACCATCCGATCCAGCGAATTGCAGGCATAGAAGCACTGGTACATTCGTCGGCGGAGCCTTCTGGAACTCCCCACTCCGGCCAAATCAAGAACCATCCTCAGGAAGGTGATCATCTCCACACAAGAGGGGCCCTAGGCCGATTCACCTTTATTCAACCGGGCGACCAACTCCGACGGGGGAGAAAGGCCACCACCACCATGCCCGGGATCGTAGCCCTAGGTGATCTCGTGAAGCCGGACGAACCCAGAAGCCATCCTGCTACCGGCTGCAACAGATCCGACAGGAAACGGTCGAGATCGGGCTCGACACGCTCCTGCCATCACCATCCGGAGGCTGAGGCCGGGAGGACAGCGCCGCCCCTGCCTACGACCTCCCACCACCGACCGCCTAGGCCGCTGGCCGCCGTCGTCCGTCGTCACCGAAGCTCGGTGTGCCATCCCCTTGCCTTGCACCGCCCGCCACGACCCATAGCAGGGCAAGCCCCGCGCCGTCACCGACGCTCCCAGCGCCAGAGCCACGTCCAAGCCCAGAGGTCCCACCCCGCGCGAGCAACCCCCAGGGAAAGAGACGAGGAGGCCCCGCCGCCGCCAGCGCCGGCCGGGCTTCGCCCCGCCGCGCCCCCCTGGCGGCATCGAGGGAGGAGGAGGGAGGGGGAGGTGGCGGCGCCCGGGATCTAGGGTTCCCCCTGTCGCCACGCGGGGGCAACGAGGAGGGAGAGCGTCGGGGGGATAAGTGCATCTTCCAGGTACGGCCTCCTTGAGACCACTATATATATGTGCATTGGCACAAGGCTCCCCTCGCTTCTAAATTCTCCCTATTTGCAGTTTCATTTCATGTGTGCTTAACCTCCTCTCAAAACTCTTTCTATACAAACAACTATATAGATCGTTTGCAATGGTCATCGTAGCTATAGGTAGTATTGTTCCAGACTTTATGAATGTTTAGTCAAGAAGTTGAGTGGAGTGGATCTTGGTCCATAGACAAGGAGGTGACTACAAGACATAGGCATCTAACTCACATGATTGGAATGAGCTGCACTGGGAAAGTACGTTGAACATAGTTGGCTCTTCATACGACTATCCATCCAAGAGTATCTACGATATCGTCTGCAGTACCAATTATTCTCCTGGGTGAACAAGGGCTCCACACGATTTCTTGAAAAATGTACCGTACATGCGTAGGTGGATCTGATAAGCCAAGCGAGTTTGTGCCCCTAGCGTTCTCTAAAAAACGAATTATTAGGAGACATGTACGCTTCTCTTGACATGCTACAAATTTTATAGACCGTGTTGAGAACCATGGATGTCAGCGTTTCCTGAAACACGCGTGTTTACTATGATCGCACTGTACATGTATACTCTCTAGTTTGCTGCGCAAATATAAATTTTGATCCTATATGGATCACACTGTTATCGAAAAACGGGTTGGATCCTATAATTTTGATCCTATAATTTACCCACGATATAAACGGGTTGGATCGAGGCATTCTCGCATTCTCGGTTGCTCTATGTATTTTAGTTTAACCAGTAAACTGCACGTGCTTTGCACGTCACTCAAGAAAGACAACAAACCAATAATACAGATCCAGTTTATATACTTAAATACACATAGTTAGGCAAACAAATCAATATGTTCAAATTACCACGATATACAAGATGATATGTAGCTCTAAATGTGTTGCCAAAGTTTCAAGTTAGTGCCCTTAGAAATACACTGGACACAACTGTTACTTGCGAGCTGATATGACTTAATGTTTCAATACAACCATTAAATGGGTACACTTCTTTATATGAGCCTCTAAACTAAATTACACTACAGGACGCGCGCGCTACTCCGAGGGAAAAAAGCCGTCGGCGTAGGCTAAAATGCCCTCGGCGTATGCTACGCCGACGGCTGCCCTCGGCGTAGCCTCCTCGACAAAAGGCTCCCTCGGCGGAGCACATAGAGGCCGTCAGCATATCAAAATGCCGTCGGCGTATGCTACGCCGAGGGCAATGCCGTCGGCGTAGCGGCCGTCGGCATAGCTTGTCGACATGTTGCAAAAATATTTTTTTTAAAAAAAATAAATTTTTTATTTTCTTTTTTTTCTCAATTTTTGAATCTTTGAATTATTTGACTCGTTAATCTCTCACTTGGAATATTTTTAACACTAATTACACTTAATATTTAATTAAATTGTAGTCCTGGTCGAACTTCCCGGAAGGTCACCCATCCTAATACTATTCCAGCTCCAGCACGCTTAACTTTCTCGTTCCTTCAGAATCTATTTCCGCAAAGTAATTCATACATTGTTGTCAATACTATGATATCAATCCTATTAACCCTTATATCAACATGTCACATGTTTGTATTTTTTGAAATTACAAACAATTATTTAAATAAACATTAATGAATAAGTAAAAATATTATTGAATTCAAATAAAAATATAATAATTTTACTTTTTTGTATTTTTCTATTTAATATGGAATAATTAATATCTTTAAATCTATAAATCGGAATTTAACAAATAATATGTCTAAATTGATCAGAAAAATGAGAGGAATCCAAATATGATATCCATATCAACTAATCACAAACCCTTCGTTTTTGAATTATCTATTTGGTGGTTGCTTTAGAAAATTCCCTTTTTGCGCTCGGATAATGAAAAATGGCTTTTTGGTGCGATGAAAAGGAAAACTTGCATTGAATATTTGATAAATAGCATATTGTGAACATAAAAATGATTTTTGTAAAAAAACATGAGCATCGTATCATGTACATGTAGTTCATATCTGACCCACTTCCTACCGATTCGGCAGGAATTTGTCTTTTTCACCAAAGGTGGATGGAAAGGTTTCGGAACCCCCTGTTGGGACATTGTCCATATAAGGTGGTATAGTATTTTAGTAAAATGTGGTGGTAGCATTTTGAAATAGCCATTTGGTGGTTGCTTCACAAAATCGTCCGTTTTTTATGCTCGGAAAATGGAAAATGGCTTTTTGGTACGACGAAAAGGAAAACTTCCTCCTGCAACATTGTTCGCCATCCCATGATGCATGTGTATGCACAATATGGGCACATTATCACAAATTATTCCTTGATTCTAGCCATAACATTGGTCATTTGACCCGAAAGCCAAGAAACCTCGAATGAGATAGGTCATTTTGTGAAGGTTTTTTTGACACATAATCAATATATCAAGTTTAATATTTTTACTTATAACCATGTCACATAATATGACACCACGCGAAGGTTTCGCATTGTTTCGATCGTTTTTGAATTTTTTATGCCCGTTTTAAACTATCGTCAAACTTTGTCGAACGACGGGCATGAAGATTCTTAGCTCGGGGCTGAGCCTCGCTAAACTTGTATTGGATCTTTGATAAAATAGCATATTATGAACCTAAAAATGGTTTTTGTAAAAAACACATGAGCATCGGATCATGTACCTGTAGTTCATATCTGACCCACTTCCTACCGATTCGGCAGGAATTTGTCTTTTTCATCAGAGGTGGACGGAAAGGTTTCGGATTCCCCTGTTGGGACATTGGGGTGGTTGCTTCACAAAATCGTCCGTTTTTTGTGCTCGGAAAATGGGAAATTGCTTTTTGGTGCGACGAAAAGGAAAACTTCCTCCTGCAACATTGTTCGCCATCCCATGATGCATGTGTATGCACAATATTGGCACATTATCACAAACTATGCCTTGATTCTAGCCATAACATTGGTCATTTGACCCGAAAGCCAAGAAACCTCGAATGAGATAGGTCATTTTGTGAAGGTTTCTTTGAGACATAATCAATATACCAAGTTTGATATTTTTCCTTCTAACTATGTCACATAATATAACACCACGCGAAGGTTTCGCATTGTTTCGATCATTTTTGAATTTTTTATGCCCGTTTTAAACTATATATAATGTCTTATGTTTTAATTAATTTTTATTTACAAATGTGTAATATTTGAGTGTAGATAGATAGGTCTTATTTTTCTGCAAATTTTGATATATTATTTGTATTTTTCCGAATTAGAATGATTTAGTTATGATTTTTCAAAGTTTAATAAGATAAAATAAAAAATAGCTACGCCGAGGGCAGCCGTCGGCGTAGCATAGGATATGCCGAGGGCAATTCTACGCCGACGGCTGCTTGGCGGAGCTGGCCTAGACGATGGCTACGCCGACGGCCCCGATATTTGGCCGTCGGCGTAGCGACCGGCCGTCGGCGTAGCTTCCCATTCCTGTAGTGTTAGGTGGTTTTCAAAAAGGAGTGGTATCTAATATTACAAGTTCTTCGTGTTCAAAACAGGCACATGGTTCTAAAATTAGACTAAAAAGGAAAATCCAAAATGATGTTCTCGTCACGGTAACACTTAAGCTCAGCAGAATTTGTTGATACAATGCCTTTATATCCACCTGAAGGAGTACTTGATTGTATGGATACTGCAGATGGATTTATGCATTTAGTTCCAATAATCAGAATGTCTACAATTAGCAAATTAAGTATTGTTAATAATAACAAAGTTATTCACTGAAAAGATTTCTTTCAAATTCGGTGATTAGGAATATTAAAGACATACTTTTTTCCCATCTGACAATCTTCATGGATCAGCGGCCATTGCAATATCTTGAAACAGGCTCCGTTCTCATATATTTGTGGATGTTGTGTAACATCAAAATAGCTCTGAATATTCCACGAAAAATTAATTTTCATGAACTCCAATCTTTTTTGGCGAATAAACTCCATTATTTAATAATGCCCCACAACCCTGTTTTCACGGTTTAGGCTGCTTCCATTTCGCTCGCCGCTACTACGGGAATCGCTTGATGTTAGTAAAGTAATCCTATTAATATTAATAGGAGCATAAAGTTTGATTCTATAATTTTTTTCTTTTATTGAAAGAATTCTCAAAATTTAAGGGAGAAACTAATTAGAAAAAAAGGAGTTCGGGCCGGAGATAAGCGGACTCGAATCGCTGACATGCACCACAGGGTAAACCGCCGCCTCTCAGGTCTCCCCGACGGGTTCTACCATAGAGGCCATCATCACCACATTTGTGTCATGTTACAAAGCAAAATTCACTAATCACATGAAGATGGTTCTTTTGAATAATCAAAGTCACCATGGATTTTAAATATAGTTATAACATATATACTCCATTTGAATGGATATATAGAAAAATACTTTGTGGACATAAAGGCAAACACTTGCTGGTGACAAATAGCACGTGACTTACCCTAATTTATTCGTTGGACTGAAATACAAACATAAGATTCAATTTTTTAGAAGTTTACAGAAAAATAAAATGTACAGGTCATAACATAACGTAGTCTGTTACATATTACCTCTCCAAATTAGGAGTGCCAGGTTGAAGTCTTGAGGATGTTGTGTTCAATATTGATGGCCTGGTCGGGCTGCTAGCCTGCTAGTAATAGCAACCCATGCACGGAGAGCGAGATGTGAAGGAACTGGAATTGCAAGCCTACAACACCGTTAGCACCTGACGGAGAGGTGATCAGGGGTGGCCTGAGTTCAGACATCAGACAGTAGGGGATCAGAAGCGTTAGCAAGCCAGCTGCGAGTTGAGGGGATGAGCCCCTTCCGCGGCTGGTGGAGAAGGCACGTACGACAGGAGATGTCAGGAGCGGTGGCGGCCGTGAGCATGTGGAGCGGCAGCAATAGGAGTTAGGCCAATCGGGATCTGAAAACTGCATGGCGGCGGACACTGGGGAACTGACCTGTGGCGAGGAATTGTAGAGAAGTTAGAGCAAGCGCAAGCGTGGAGGAGACGACGGGCGACCGCGGTGGAACTTGAAGTTCGGGGATAGTTACCGAGATCGTCAAGCAGTAGAACTTGAGGGTGGAGACGTGCAAGTTTCAGCGGGTTCACGATAACTCTAGAACAACTACGTCGGACTCGTTTTGGCGCGGTCCGTACGGAGCGAATCCGGGAAATCTCAGCCATCGAATAACTTGAGCTCGTTATTGATGAATGGAAGTGATTCACTCTACTGAACAAATCAACGGCTAATAAGGGCTTCTTCATCACTCTAGGTAGCTATCCAAGTTTAAAAACTCGTGTACTATAGTAGTAGAGATTAATTAAATGTGAGCTATGAGCTAATTTAACTGAAACGTGGTAGGCTAGGTGTAAGGTACATAGGCTTCGTCGCCATTGATGCTAGCGATAAAGGCTCGGTATCATTAATACCCTTCGAGGCTTCGACACCGTAACATCAGGTGATGGCACCAAGCCTCTAGATTACTAGTTGCGCATTGCGTTTGTTTACTACAACTTACAGTAGTGTGTGGATAAAATTATGTTTGATGTTTGACGCAATATCGCCCGTACCCCCGAGCTCTTAGAATAATTTTATTTTTCAATATGTGGGCAAATTTTATAGTGGTGGATAACCCACATGTAATTGGGTGGATAACTTATACGCCCGTGTTACTAGTGTGATAACTGTTGTACAATGTTATGGACACCTTTTTGTTTATCTCTGTTGGTAACTTTGTATAGTTTTTAGGATACCTTAGTTCTTTTTTGGGGCCACTATATATTTTAAGCCATGGTTACTCTATTTTATTTAATTACGCATGATAGACTTATTTGATTAGGACACATTAACCTATGTATTAGGATAGCTAGACTCCGTCATCGTCGAATCGGTAAAAACAGATCCTAAATTGGATAAGTTCATATTTGTGTTATTGGCATGCATAATAAACTTAAACATACAACCCGTTTGTAGGGTGGATAACTGTATTACGTGGTGGGTAACTTATATAATATAGTCTGGTTAACTTATGTGTAACATGTGGATAACATTTGGTTGAAAAAAAGTTATCAAAACATATTAACATAGGATCTAATTTTGAAGATCTCGGCGTGATTAGCGTAACGGTGAAAACAGATCATAAAACGAATAAACGGTTTAACCTATAAACTATTTTAAATTTTCATACTTAAATCCGTTGTATCTAATTTTGTCCTTTTATGTTTTGAATTAAACCCATATAGCGTTGTTTAACGAGGATTAAAGCAATCTTAATGAACTCTTAATTAGCATTTTCCAAGCATCTTCAGGCGGGAGCGCTCGCATAGGGTTGTTTGAACAGGTGTTGTCGGATCCGTCAAACTTTGTATTTTGCCGACCATCCGCCAGGTAGCAAAGTCCATAATAAAAGCGCAAGATAACCCTTGGCAGCGATTAGTACAACGGTAAAAACGGATCCTTAATTGGGTAAACGATTTAACCTACAAACTATTTTCAATTTTTATACTATACTTAAAGAGCTATATACGCTTTTAGTCCCACATCTTGCGGCGTAGGAGTGTTTTAGTCTCACATCTTGCAAAGTAAGCACTACTAGTCCCACAACTTGTATCCCTAAAACATTTTAGTCCAATTTAATTAGACTTCATCGAGTTTCACTGATTTTGACCAAATTCGTCAACCCTATAGCGACACAATTTTTTAAATGATCCTTGTATATTTTTACAAAATAAATAAAAATATAAAAAAGAAGGGAATTGAACTCATGACCTGTAACGCCCCCGAATCGGGTCTATGCAGATCTCAGCATTTCCCGCCAAAATCCGCATAGAAGCGATTCAAAGACGCCCACCAGACACTTTCATGTGGGTAGGATTTGAATACAAGTAGTTACATCACAGTAGTTTACAATAGTCCACAAGAACTTATATATACAATAACGACTCAAGGAGTCAAGAATACAAAAGGTGCAATCCGAAGATACAACTCAAGAAGAAAACAAGATAGTATCCGAGTACGGACAAGAACCAAATGGGACTAAGAGTCCTGAAGAATAACCAAGCGGTGTCCAACCCTGCCCAGGCCAAGCCGGAAGGGTAACCTTGCTAACGTCGTCAATCACATACCTGTAAAGCCAAAAGGGTGCCGACAAAGACAAAGGAAACACAGAAAGAGAGCGGTCAGTACTGAGGCCAGTACACGGCGAGACTAGAATTCGGCGGTCCTCGCCTACATAGGTATGGTGGGTTCAGCGGCAGCAAAGCTTGCACTATCTAACTTATAGAGACACACTACAACTTCGGCTATTAGAGAGAGATAAGAGGGCGCTATGCAGTAACAATAATATAACACCAAACATAACCCATCCGAAGATTTTCCCCTCGAAGACCAGTCGAGGAAGTCCCCTTGCGGAACACACACAATGGCAATTTTAGTTAAGCAGGTGTTTAGTTGATAAGGCTAATTACTAATCATATTATTAGAGGAACACATTAGTGGCGTTGTCTATGATCATGACACTGTACTCCTGAGGCGTCCATAACCGTGGACACACGGCTTCTCGAAAAGATTTACCCTGCAAGGGTGCACTACTGTATCCAAACGCATGCTCAACCCTTCAGGCAACATATCAGGCGTGCCATCCGAATCTCACAACAAGAACTGTCCCTTAACTACGCGCATATCCAGAGGCATCACCTACTGTGTTTTACCCACACAAGAGATACAATTGATTCTCTAGGTGGCACAGCGTTTGAGTCTACGGCCGGGCGATGATCGGAAGATAACTTGTAGAGCTCCATCCCACCTTCGGCACGATATCCCGATTTTATGCAATGCAAGCCATGGCAGGCCACCAAAATATCAAGTTCGAAGACATATCAACTCACCCATGTCCGAGGACATATTATGCGTATGCACCAAATACAAAACCAATTTTGTAACCCTCTGGTTATACGAATAGCGCCGGTAGTTGAGGGGGGATCCCAGAGGCCACCACGTTTGGTTAGCGCGATCAACTCAGAACTGGTATCGTAGAACGAACGGGTCCTAGGTCGGCTCAAGCAGTTCCCAAAGGTGGTCCCTGCCGGGGCCTTATCATTAGGTGAAACCATAACCATAACCAACAACATCAGATTAATTATATTATCACCAACCATATCCGAGTATCATGTTCCACCTGTATGAGAGCGGTACTAAGCATGCCTACGACTCGCAAGGACAAAGCTAGCTAATCAAACAAGGCAATAGGATAACCAAGGCAATATAGTGGAGCAGGTAAATAAAGGGATCGTACTATAGCATCGATAATAAAGATAGCAATAGATCAAAAGAAGGAAGTAAAGACTATAAATGCAAAATGGGTAGAAGGAGGAGAATGCTCGCCTATGGAATAAAGTCGGGTAGCCGGAGGCTTGTCGTATCTCACACCAACTCATCGTCCTATCCGGTGAAGAAGCAAACACTAAAAAGAGCAACCGGTGCAATATTTAATAATACGACGGAAGATCCGACATGTTTATGATAAGATGCATGACATGGCAATATGCGGTCCCATTTAGCAATATTAAGCGGAACCGGGGTCCCGACATTTAATTAGGTGGTTTATGTTGTCTAGATACCCCGCACTTTAATGTTGTATTAATAAGGCAAAGTTATATCATCGGTTCGCTACATAAATTTAAATGAAGCCAATATTAGACTAGATTCGCCCGCATATGGGCTCCATATTTAATTATGAGGTGAATCGACAAAGTACCCCAGACAAATAAATATGTATGCGAGTATGAATGATTTAATATGCAATAAGATATATTATATTTATCAAAATAGGGTATCGGAAAGGGGTCACACATGAAGGTTCGGCGATCTTGGGGGTTCGTGATTCAGTCTCGCCGGGATCGGTCTTCGGATTCATGTCGATGATCTTGTGGATGATGGAAGCCTTGGTTTTCCATGGGGAAGAACTTGGCGTTCCAAGACGAAGATTTTTGGGCCGTCGACTCCTGGAAGTAGGTCTTGAAGTTTGGCATCCTTTTGGTCCCTGACGTCTCAATTGGGTGCTGCCAAGGCTTCGACAGATTTTGATGATGTCGGAATGGTCCTTGGTACGTAGTTCTTCCCCTGGGCACTTGGGCATCGCCATGGAGCAGTGGATTCACACGCGCGTGACATCAAACAAACATCACATCACACTCAAGATCAAGAGTCCAGGAGGCCTTAGACGGTGATGGACTTGCGAAGGCGCTCACGAGCAGCTCCGATCGAGGACGGTTGGGGTCGTGGAAGAAGCGCACGAGGCCAGGGGTACGTTCGGATGGCGATGGGCTTGAGGCCCGGACGGCGTCGGTGACGCGAGAGGCCGATGTCCTGGCGGCGGGGAACATTGGAGGACGACAAGGAGGAGCTCGCGAGCGTGGCGGAGAGGCGGCCTGGAGGGGGAAGCAGGGACCCGAGGTCGACGGAGCTGCAGAGCAAGGGCAGGGACATGGCCTCAGGCGTGCTCGGAGGGAGGCTGTTGTCGGGGACGCACACGGCGGCAGGGCCGGAGGGCAGCGACGCTTCGGGACGGCGAGGGGGTAGCCAAGTGATCAGGATCGAGCGGAGAGGGGCGCGGTGCTTGCGGGGATGGTGCCAGGCGGCGGCGGACAGGTGGTGCTGGCGGCGCAGCGACAGAGGAGGGATGCCGCTACGGCGGTCGCTGGCAGAGGAAGCTCGGGAAGGAGGAAGCGGGAGGAGCAGGGTCGGGCGACGGTGACGAGAGGCGGACCTGGCGCGGAGGTCAACGAGGTGGCGGCGCTCGCTGGGGTCCGAGGGAGGAAGAGTGTGACGGGGCACGGGGATCCCGTGCGTGTGTGTTGTGTTGGGGCCAGGGTCGAGTGCGTGTGTGGTGTTGCCTGTGTTGGACCTGGGGTGCGTGGGATGTGACCGAGTGTTCATGGTGTTGTGTTAGTGTTCGTGCCTGGCATCTGAGTCTGGTGTGCGTGGGTGTGTGTTGTGTTCTCTGCAACCGGCGGCGCCGAGTGAGAAGTTAGGGTTAGGTCTAGGGTTTGGGGAGAAAAGGGGAAAAAAGATATTTATCTAGTCTAAAATAGACTAGATGAGACTAGTTTTGGGCCAAAATATTAGACGGCTTTAGCCTAATTTTATTTTCAATAAAATAAGAAAACCTTTTGAGGTCTTATAACGAACCAAGAATATTGTTTTATTTTAATTTAAAAATAAGAGAAGAAGGACGAGCTTAATAAAACCACGGGGATATTTTAGAAAAACAAAAATAGTTTTTTTTACCAAAATAGTTTGCGGTCAAATTGGCGAATAAAATATGCATGATGATGTGATGATGATGCGCAAAATAAAATATCAATCAATTTTAGTTCGGAATATTTTCCAGGGCATTACAACTCGACACCACTAACAAGGATCGCGTCCCGAGATCCAAGCAAAGACACCGGGGGAAAGGGGGTTGATGATCGAATCTTCTTGCATCAGGTTGATGGTCACGACACTACTAACAAGAATTCTTGCTCCGTCTTGAACTCGTCGACACCACCAACAAGGGGTTGTTTCTCACGTTCTTCGAGAGCACACTCCGGAGAGACAAAGGCAAAGAAAGAGATCACAAGGTCATCTCTAACTTCCAAGGAAAGAGTATTAGTCCCATTAATCCACCTGTTCAATGCCCGAGAGCTAATGATAAGAGTAGTGGTATGGTAGCTACTCCATCCCGCACTCTAAGCATTACTCTGTACATGAATAGGAGAATTATGCAACCATCTCTCGGAATTCAGACTGAAGATCTTGACAATCGGTATTAGCAAAAGATTCAGGTAGATGATGTCATTGCAGAAAGTTGCGTGACACCGGAAAACATTTGAAAAGGGGTCAAGTAGAATGAAATCCAGAAGTAGTTACAGCATTTCAAAAGGAGGAAAAGCGGAACCCTAAAGGTACGACGGAATACCCAACCACGAGAATCCTAGACTTGAAGAAGGTAAGAGACCAGAGTAAACACGCAAAGATAAGAGGAGAAAGAATGGAGATAAGGAATAAAATCAGAGCTAATCAGGTATATCCAACGCATTTGTAGTAAAGTAGTTTTGACACTAGAAATCGGCCGTTAGCTAGGTTATCCTACAGGCTGGACTAGTGGAGTATCGTAAACCTTTGCTCTGATACCACTTGTAACGCCCCCGGATCGGGTCTATGCAGATCTTAGCATTTCCCGCCAAAATCCGCATAGAAGCGATTCAAAGATGCCCACCAGACACTTTCATGTGGGTGGGATTTGAATACAAGTATTTACATCACAGTAGTTTACAATAGTCCACAAGAACTTATATATTCAATAACGACTCAACGAGTCAAGAATACAAAAGGTGCAATCCGAAGATACAACTCAAGAAGAAAACAAGATAGTATCCGAGTACGGACAAGAACCAAATGGGACTAAGAGTCCTGAAGAATAACCAAGCGGTGTCCAACCCTGCCCAGGCCAAGCCGGAAGGGTAACCTTGCTAACGTCGTCAATCACATACCTGTCAAGCCAAAAGGGTGCCGACAAAGGCAAAGGAAACACAGAAAGAGAGCGGTCGGTACTGAGGCCAGTACACGGCGAGACTAGAATTCGGCGGTCCTCGCCTACATAGGTATGGTGGGCTCAGCGGCAGCAAAGCTTGCACTATCTAACTTATAGAGACACACTACAACTTCGGCTATTAGAGCGAGATAAGAGGGCGCTATGCAGTAACAATAATATAACACCAAACATAACCCATCCGAAGATTTCCCCCTCGAAGACCAGTCGAGGAAGTCCCCTTGCGGAACACACACAGTGGCAATTTTAGTTAAGCAGGTGTTTAGTTTTATAAGGCTAATTACTAATCATATTATTAGAGGAACACATTAGTGGCGTTGTCTATGATCATGACACTGTACTCCTGAGGCGTCCATAACCGTGGACACACGGCTTCCCGAAAAGATTTACCCTGCAGGGGTGCACTACTGTACCCAAACGCATGCTTAACCCTTCAGGCAACATATCACGCGTGCCATCCGAATCTCACAACAAGAACTGTCCCTTAAATACGCGCATATCCAGAGGCATCACCTACTGTGTTTTACCCACACAAAAGATACAGCTGATTCTCTAGGTGGCACAGCGTTTGAGTCTACGGCCGGGCGATGATCGGAAGATAACTTGTAGAGATCCATCCCACCTCCGGCACGATATCCCGATTTTATGCAATGCAAGCCATGACAGGCCACCAAAATATCAAGTCCGAAGACATATCAACTCACCCATGTCCGAGGACATATTATGCGTATGCACCAAATGGAAAACCAATTTTGTAACCCTCTGGATATACGAATAGCGCCGGTAGTTGAGGGGGGGATCCCAGAGGCTCCCACGTTTGGTTAGCGCGATCAACTCAGAACTGGTATCGTAGAACGAACGGGTCCTAGGTCGGCTCAAGCAGTTCCCAAAGGTGGTCCCTGTCGGGGCCTTATCATTAGGTGAAACCATAACCATAACCAACAACATCAGATTAATTATCTTATCACCAACCATATTCGAGTATCATGTTCCACCTGTATGAGAGCGGTACTAAGCATGCCTACGACTCGCAAGGACAAAGCTAGCTAATCAAACAAGGAAATAGGATAACCAAGTCAATATAGTGGAGCAGGTAAATAAAGGAATGGTATTATAGCATCGATAATAAAGATAGCAATAGATCAAAAGAAGAAAGTAAAGATTATAAATGCAAAATGGGTAGAAGGGGGAGAATGCTCGCCTGTGGAACAAAGTCGGGTAGCCGGAGGCTTGTCGTATCTCACACCAACTCATCGTCCTATCCGGTGAAGAAGCAAACACTAAAAAGAGCAACCGGTGCAATATTTAATAATACGACGGAAGATCCGACATGTTTATGATAAGATGCATGACATGGCAATATACGGTCCCATTTAGCAATATTAAGCGGAACCAGGGTCCCGACATTTTATTAGGTGGTTTATGTTGTCTAGATACCCCACACTTTAATGTTGTATTAATAAGGCAAAGTTATATCATCGGTTCGCTACATAAATTTAAATGGAGCCAATATTAGACTAGATTCGCCCGCATATGGACTCCATATTTAATTATGAGGTCAATCGACAAAGTACCCCAGACAAATAAATATGTATGCGAGTATGAATGATTTAATATGCAATAAGATATATTATATTTATCAAAATAGGGTATCGGAAAGGGGTCACACATGAAGGTTCGGCGATATTGGGGGTTCGGGGTTCAGTCTCGCTGGGATCGGTCTTCGGATTCGTGTCGATGATCTTGTGGATGGTGGAAGCCTTGGTTTTCCATGGGGAAGAACTTGGCGTTCCAAGACGAAGATTTTTGGGCCGTCGACTCCTGGAAGTAGGTCTTGAAGTTTGGCATCCTTTTGGTCCCTGACGTCTCAATTGGGTTCTGCCAAGGCTTCGGCAGATTTTGATGATGTTGGAACGGTCCTTGGTACGTAGTTCTTCCCCTAGGGACTTGGGCATCGCCATGGAGCAGTGGCTTTACACGCGCGTGACATCAAACAAACATCACATCACACTCAAGATCAAGAGTCCAGGAGGCCTTAGGCCTTCCACAGCGTGGTGGTTGCCCAAAGTCTGAAAAGGTTGCCACCGTATCAACGATGCCCCGAGAAAATTTCTAGGCTCCGGTTTCACAGCGTTTCTAAAAGCGATCGATGCCTGAAAAAAAGAAGTGGGGCCCATATTAGCATAGAAAACTTGACCGACCCCTGTTCCTCGCCTTCCTCATTGGAATAACAGAGAAATCCCCTTTCTCCTCACAACAAATCCGTCTAATTCCCCTGCTTTTCTTCCCGATTCGCAAGATTAGAGAAAACCGTCTTTCTCCTCACAGCAAATCCGACGAATTCCCCATCTTTTCTTCCCGATTCTGTATAGATCAGAGAGGAAATACGGCGGACGGAGGATGAGACATGGAAATCTCGGGACGACGCGCGCAGCTTGTGCCGGCGGTTGGCGGCACGGCACCGCAGGCTGGGCAGCGGGGCAAGGCATCACGGGCTGGGCACGAGGCTGCGGGGTCTTGGGTTTCTCACCGTCTACAACCTCCCTCTTCCTCGTTTTGGTTGACCTTCTGCTCGTGCTTGCCATCGAGGAAGATGACCGCGTTCGTTGCTCCGATTCAACATCAATATTTTATTGGCCAACGAGTTCAGGCATCGGAGCACCTGAAATTTTTCTGCGGCACCGGCTCTGCAGTGTTGGGCATCGGTGCCCAATCCCTAAAAAAACGATTTGGGCACCGAAAAATCGTACGCTGTGGAAGGCCTTAGACGGTGATGGTCTTGCGGAGGCGCTCACGAGCAGCTCCGGTCGAGGACGGTTGGGGTCGTGGAAGAAGCGCACGAGGCCAGGGGCACGTTCGGATGGCGATGGGCTTGAGGCCCGGACGGCGTCGGTGACGCGAGAGGCCGATGTCCTGGCGGCGGGGAACATTGGAGGACGGCAAGGAGGAGCTCGCGAGCGTGGCGGAGAGGCGGCCAGGAGGGGGAAGCAGGGACCCGAGGTCGACGGAGCTGCAGAGCAAGGGCAGGGACATGGCCTCAGGCGTGCTCGGAGGGAGGCTGTTGTCGGGGACGCACACGGCGGCAGGGCCGGAGGGCAGCGACGCTTCGGGACGGCGAGGGGGTAGCCAAGTGATCGGGATCGAGCGGAGAGGGGCGCGGTGCTTGCGTGGATGGTGCCAGGCGGCGGCGGCGGACAGGTGGTGCTGGCGGCGCAGCGACAAAGATAGGATGCCGCGACGGCGGTCGCTGGCAGAGGAAGCTCGGGAAGGAGGAAGCGGGAGGAGCAGGGTCGGGCGACGGTGACGAGAGGCGGACCTGGCGCGGAGGTTAACGAGGTGGCGGCGCTCGCTGGGGTCCGAGGGAGGAAGAGGGCGACGGGACAAGGGGATCCCGTGCGTGTGTGTTGTGTTGGGGCCAGGGTCGAGTGCGTGTGTGGTGTTGTGTGTGTTGGACCTGGGTGCGTGGGATGTGACCGAGTGTTCGTGGTGTTGTGTTAGTGTTCGTGCCTGGCATCTGAGTCTGGCGTGCGTGGGTGTGTGTTGTGTTCTGCAACCGGCGACGCCGGGGTGAGGAGTTAGGATTAGGTCTAGGGTTTGGGGAGAAAAGGGGAAAAATATATTTATCTAGTCTAAAATAGACTAGATGAGACTAGTTTTGGGCCAAAACATTAGACGGGCTTAAGTCTAATTTTATTTTTAATAAAATAAGAAAACCTTTTGCGGTCTTATAAAAGACCAAGAATATTGTTTTATTTTAATTTAAAAATTAAGAGAAGAAGGACGAGCTTAATAAAACCACGGGGATATTTTAGAAAAACAAAAATAGTTTTTTTTACCAAAATAGTTTGCGGTCAAATTGGCGAATAAAATATGCATGATGATGTGATGATGATGCGTAAAATCAAATATCAAACAATTTTAGTTCGGAATATTTTCCAGGACATTACAAAATGAATAAAAATATAAAAAAGAAGGGAATTGAACTCATGACCTCTACATTGCTAATCATTTTCTCAAACCATTAGGTTGAACTTGTTACACAAAAGGATGTAACACTTTTATACAATATAAGCGCGCTCACACTTAAAAATGCTCACATTCAAAGGGCGGAACTAGTGATCTTTATTGATTAAGTGTGTATATTCAGGCTACATCTAAGCATTTATTTTGGATATTCAAAAAATACATATTCTTACGTTGAAAAATTTATAAAAGAAATATAAATTTTCAATCTAAAATAATTTGTGCTCTGGGCTCCGTAGAAAAGACAAAATTAGAGATCCGGTTTGCAAGCAGTGCACCTTCAAATCTTGTTAGAATTTTCTTTTTTTGTGGCCCCTAATACAAATCAATCCTGGCTAAAATTTTGCACACTAAAATCTTATATCATTGTCCACATATACGTAATTTTTAAGGTGCTTTTGATACTTAGAATTGTATTTTTCAAATGTTTAAATAAAGGCCACCACGTAGCCCGAGTTTCAAAATAAAGGCCTTCACATATGGCGTATAAAATTATGCTAACAGCCAATGTGGACGCTTATATTAGATAAAAAGATTCCACCATTTTGTAGCACTAGATATCATTGCTTAACGTAGTGGCTTAAGGAGGTGAATAGGAACTCAAAGATCATGAGTTCGGTTCACTCGCTTGCCACTTTTTTATCTATTTTGTACGTCTGCTCTAAAAAAATGTGATGCCACAAGTTGACGAATTTGGTTAAAATTAGTCAAACTCGATGAAGTCTAATTAAATTGGACTAAATGTTCTTAGGATGCAAGTTATGGGACTAGTAGTGTTCACTTTGCAAGATGTGTGACTAAAACGCTCCCACGCCGCAATATGTGAGACTAAAAGTGTATATAGCTCATACTTAAATCCGTTGTAACTACTTTTGTTCTTTTAAGTTTGGGACTAAACCCATATTAATTAGTGTTGTTTAACAAGGACTAAAGCAATCTTAATGGACTCTTAATTAGCATTTTCCAAGCACCTTCACGCGGGAGAGCTCGCATAGGGTTGTCTGAACAGGTGTTGTCGGATCCACCGGATTTTGTATTTTGCCGACCGTCCGCCATGTAGCAAAGTCCATAATAAAACCCAAGGTAACCCCTCGCAGTGATTAGTCCAACGGTGAACGAATAAACTAAATCGGATAAACGGTTTAACCTATAAACTATTTTAAAATTTGAATTTTCTTAAATCCATCGTAACTACCTTTATCCTTTTGTGTTTGGGACTAAACCCATATTAATTAGCGCTGTTTAAAAAGAACTAAAGCAATTTTAATGGAATCTTAGTTAGCATTTTCCAAGCACCTTCACGCGCAAGCTCGCATAGGGTTGTCTAAACATGTGTTGTCGGATCCGCTAGACTTTGTATTTTGCCGTCCGTTTACCAGGTAGCAAAGTCCATAATAAAAGCGCAAGCTAACCCCTGGCAGCGATTAGTCTAAAACCAGATCCTAAATCGAATAAACGGTTTAACCTATAAACTATTTTAAATTTTGAATTTTGTACTTAAATCCGTTGTAACTACTTTTGTCCTTTTGTGTTTGGGACTAAACCCATGTTAATTAGCGCCGTTTAACAAGGACTAAAGCAATCTTAATGGCCTTTTAATTAGCATTTTCCAAGCACCTTCAGGCGGGAGCGCTCGTATAGGGTTGTGTGAACATGTGTTGTTGGATCTGTCGGACTTTGTATTTTGCCGACCGTCTGCCGGGTATCAAAATCCTTGTAGTTCTAGTCTGATTTTCAGTTCACGGGGTCTTGCTCTCTCTAGATAAAAGCATGATTATGAAAACGCACGCGCATAAAAACTCACTAGCTCGTCTCTAGGCGATTGTTAACATGAATTCAGCTGGTTCAACGTGCTACCAACACTAAGCTCGTCTCTAGGCGATTGTTAACATGAATGCACAAAACCGAACTTCACGTCAAAGAGTTCAGCGAGGATGGAGGGGTAGATTATCATATATTCCGTATTTATTTTTGCCTCATTCCTGCATCGATCTAATTAAATGGCTCATCGTTAATCTGTATCTGCAAATATTTTCAGAGGTCAGTGTATGGAGAAAATCCCTATAGGAACCAGCCGGTCGTACACTCGCGATAGCTGGACCAACTCGTGTGGCTCATTACACGTGTGGAAACGAATCACAAAGCAATATGTCCACGATCCTTTAATTCCCAAATCGATCAGCTCTTCTCACACCGGTCCGCCGGCGATGATGGCGTCGCTCTCTGGCTGCAAAATTTGCGTCGTTTTCTTCAGCAGCAGAAGCAGCGCCACTGGGATGACCGTCAAGAGCTTGTACCGCTGCCCAGTAGACTAACGGAGTACTAGCTTGTCATCAAACCACCGCGACCAAATTTCCAATCGATTTGCGGGAGACGATATCATGGCGACGACCGACAAGCAACAGGTATCTGGCCGTGTCGCAGAAGCTCGATGCGGCATCGCTTTCATGCCTGCCGGCATCTCCGGTGATCGCCGCCCCGCGGGAAGTTAGTCAGTCTCGACTTCGAGCCCATCCTAGGCGAGTTCTTGGAAACATAGGGGAACCGTACCCAAAAAAAGGCACCACCTGTTCTGGTTGGGGTTCGCGGTTATTACTTCGACACTATGAAATATTTGGAATAAGATGATGATAAAACGGATCTTTTCTCGTTAGATTTCTGACTCTTTGTTTACTTTGCTTGCATTCCTGTAGCAGTGGTATCCCTGTCTAGGCAGTGGGACTGGGAGCACGTGAACGGCACCTTGCTAGCGCTCAGGGCTTCGGCATAGCACTTCAAGGCATCTGAGACTTTGTAGAGGGCGCGTACTTCTAGCTCCCCCTTTTCTTGCTTTTTCTTTGTTGCTCCAGTGGGCTATCTTTTTCTTTTGTTTTCACGTCTGGACGTCGTGACTTGTTTATATTTTGAATACTGTTTTATTTATAAAACAAGATGTAATGCCTATTTCGAGGGAATCCGGAATCGTGATTTGTTAGATGCGGAAAGAGGACTGTGAGCTGATTTTACTTTAAGATTCGTCATGCCACGCGTCAGCCATGGTTCAGCCATCGGGTGTGTGTACGACCCAGTTCATAATCAGCTGCAGGTTGATGAGCCGCAGCCATCCAGCGAGCCGTGAGCGCTAAATCGCCTCCATGATGCTTCACATATGTGTGCAAGGTTGTGGCCTTGTGGGTGGGGCTCTTCCTTTTACCTAGTTCTGTCATATTTTTTTTTTAAAGAATACGGTAGGGAAAGCCCCTACAGCAAGATATTGTTAATAATAAGAATCTAAATATACATCCGTGAGGACTTGAACGTGGGTGGCTGGATTATACATCCATTTTCCTAACCAAGTAGGCTCACTTCTTTATTTCTGTCATATTGATCATAACCATATTCACTATGAGCCTTTTTTTCTGTACCCAACGAAATTGGACGGTCTATTTCTTATGATCTAGTATATGAGATAGGAATAAGATCTATTCATACTCCAACAATGTAATACAGAGTACTTACATCAAGTTGTTGCTCTTTATGATTGAGCTCGGGCAATAATAAGACGTGTGCATTATTTTCTTCTTGGAGACATTGCTTTTAAAGAGAATCTATTATATATTAAAAGCAATATAAGGTTGTTTTTCGGAACACCACATTAACCCACATCATCCTAATTATCTCGATAGTTAGATCTAAAATTTATGGCTAGGATTTAATCAAATAAGACATGTTACATATGCCAGTTCTCTTTTACATTATCACGTACGCCTCTAATATATGTCAAATCCATGCTACGAAAGGATTCCTTAAAACTCACGTCCACAGCTCCAACGTGATACGTTCAGTTCAAAAGAAAAAAAATATCCAACACGTTTCCTTATCCAAATTGCCTCCAAAAGCTCACGTATACAACTCCAATACGTTTCCAATTTAAATTGTCAGCTCCATACCATGGTCTATTTCCTCTAAGCTCCCATATACTGTATCCATATGTATATGCGCCTACGCATGTTATAATATTATGTATTGCTACATATAAGGCCTATACATGTACATGAGTTGCAGAGAGGAAAATAGTACCAGCTGATATTTTCACTAAAGATATATCACATTGATCCATGGCCGAAACAAATCGCCTAGGAGGTGAAGCATGCCAATATTTAACTAGCAAGGTTGTAAGATTTTATAAAAAAAAGGTAAAACAAGTCATTAATTATTTACTAGAACTTTTACTCCAATTGAAACTTAATCAATGTATCTTCATAGATGCAATCCATGATTCTTTTCTTAATAAATCACATCGATTAAATATACGACCATTCCATGTTATTATTGTATGTCGTATCAGAACAACGATTAAAAGGAAAAGATATGTAAGATAACATTATATAAGAACATCTGGTCATTAATTTAGTAAGGCGGGTTTCATTAGATAATCATGACAAATAAATCTACACAACCATAAACTTCTCGATGGATGTGGTATGTATTGCACAACAAAAGAATGGAGGAATAATTTGTGATCCACACAAAACGACATACGATCAACCAGGAGAAGGAATTTATCCACAAATCACTTTTGCGACAATACGACATAAAATAGAATTATTGACAAATTATGTGCATCACACATACAACATGAAGGGGCACATTCTCACTAAAAATTTCCTAGGCCTTTTCCTATTAGAGAATTATAATTTATTGATTTTCATAATTGCACCAAAAAGAGAGTAACATTGTTGTGGTATGTATCCTATGAAAATGTTCTAATTACAATTACCTGACAAATAAAGTTCAATCCAAGGAGAAAATGATTCGAACAAACATCACGAGCTTATGAACTATATGTAGATTGTGTCAATTGTTACACATCTAAAAATCATATATTTTATGATCACGTTGTCATCATGGACACAATATGTTAAAAAAATATTAGCAAATGGTTTTCTATTGTTACGCTAGAATTATGTCTCCTCTTTCTAAAACATAATATTTATCTATTAGTACATCCTCAAAGTAATATATGGATGAAAATAAAGGAGATCGCTAGCAACCCCTCCCCTGGAAGCAAAACATCTGGATTTTTTTTGATAATTCAACAAATCTAAATCTCGACATTTGACACCTAAGGTTAAAGAGAATTAAGCATACATGCCCTTAGAGGTGATATACATTTGATCTTCCTAAAGATGCTGACATCATCAATAAAGATGCTACCATAATGTGAAAAACACATGTCATCTTACTAAAATCCAACCCTAACCTGCTCATTTGGTTGGGTGGATAAGAGAGATATGAAAATGAAGTTTTAAACTCCCACTAATCTCTTACCTAGGGGACCCATAAGTGAACAGCGGACGACGAAGAGGCATTGAACTCCCTTTTCCATCCATATTGATTGCCAAATAGACGATAACTAATCTAGCTACCCTTTCTATCGCCCGTTGATGCTCCAAACTCACAAGGTCCCTACAATCGGAAGGCGTCCAATGCCTACATCACCTAAACATTGCCATTGGTGGTATGACCTATGATGTTAGCATTTACGTGGTACGATAAGAGCTATGATGTGGCTTCCCTTTATAAACTGAGGGCAAACAAGTAACTACATGTTGATCAACTAACAAGATTTAGTAAAATTGTGATCATCTTTGGTGATTTGGGGATAAGATTGTTACCAAAGAAAACTACATGGTTTTCAAATTATTGCTTCATCTTCATTTGCAACACAACCATTTAGATTTTTCTATATTTTTAGCAATAGACATTCTAGGAATTTTTCCTAGATCGTTCCGCATGCACTTCCAATAGGAATTTTTCCTTTACTCTTACCTTTAAAGTAAAAAAACATTGTCTCTAATTATGGCTCTACAGACACCTTGATGTTTATTTCTATGATTACAAACTTTCAAATTTAAGATGTTGAGATTCTGATGTATTTATACTTTTATCTATTTTTTTGTCATATGAATCACAAAATATCCCTCGGGTAATATAGTGGTATTTCATGAATACACATTGTAAAGATGATCAATAGTATCAAATAAATCGCTAATGTTTTGAGACTTTGCTATCAAGTTGGGGTAATCATGATACCTCACAATAATAACCGAGGAGGTAGAATGGAACTACACGCACGTCAACATATAAATTTCAATCCTTTTTCCAAACATAATAACGTTCTGAATTTATATGTTGATATATAACATACAAATATATGGAAACATTTATAACCAAATATAAAAAAGTGAGATGTAGATCCTAAATAAACTTATGATGCCATAGAATCTAGAGATTATAGTATCTCTATATGAACATTATCCATCCTTTCATCAGTTGTGTCATTTTAATAGTTGAACAGAGACGATACATAACACCATTTAACTATTGATATCATGCAACAAATATAACTACCTAATAGACCCGAATCGGTAATATACCACACATGTTCTATAGTGTATATATTCACACATGTACATCTAATATCAAAAGGAAACCATTGGGATTGTAACTCCGTGATATACTATAAAGTATCAACTAGCATGTGGTGATAATACAAATTTTAGGAAATGGCATTATTAGTCCACAAACTAGATATGTTTTCCTCATGTGTCTTATTATCCTAAAATTTGTGGTGGAGATATGGCAACCATATTCCCATTTCCAAACTATTTATATTGTATGAAACTTAAAAAAAGGTTTTCAAATGATTCTACATCTTTCGTCCCTCCATATGTTGGTTAAGTTTGAATCAAGATTTGTATATCAATGATACATCCTCCTTATCTAAGATCAATTGATACACTTGCGAGTTGTGATGCAAATAATGATGATGCCCTCGCATTTGCGAGGGACACCATGCTAGTAATGCAAACGGGAGGAGGAGGACCGACAGCTCCCATGCGACGTCTTTACGTGGAATTGGAAGGAACACGACATCGTTGCAAAGAATAGCTCGCATGCGACACTTCTGAAGCGGCAAATAGCTCCCGTGCGACACTTCCACTTAACCCACGAGACCGTCAACGAATTCGAATCAGTTGAGCACAGTAGGACCCACAGCCTCTCCACGTCACGGCGGAACTCACCTGATGTCCACCTTATATCGTGGGACCCACGCTGTGGTTGAAGAGAGTCGTTGGCCCCGATCCGTCCCCGCACCCGAGCACTCCCGCCACCGTTCCAGCATCTCATCCCCTTCTGTTTTCTTCTCCGGCGAGCAAGTGCGGCAACACCGGCGAGGGATGTCGAGCTCTGCTTCAGCCTCCCTCCACTCATGGCCTCGGTATGGTGCGGTGCCGATGAGGAGGTACCCCGATTGCCCCCGTACCGAGCCCCTGAAGCGGCTTGTCACATCCACCGACAAGAACGACAACATTGGCCGGGAATTTGTGAAGTGTGAGAGCAAGCCCGAGCCGGGAAAGGTGAGATCTGAGTGTTCCGAGCGCCAATTTCTCGCTTTTCTTTTAAAATTTCATGCATTTCATCGAATTTGGGATTTAGGGTTCATCTCTGCGATTTCAGGAACTGCCAAAATGTGGGCATTTTGAGTGGCTTGATGGGTACATCGAGCGAATTGGGGTGGAGGTAGCATCCCGGGAGCTTGAAAACCCATCCGTAGTGGAGCAATTGGGATGTGGCAAACCCATTTCCGCTGGTACTACGGTGGATGCGGAAGTGAAGGCCGAGCTGACGAAGATGAACAAGCAGCTAAGACAAATCATCGAATTGAAGAAGCAGGACAATCTGATGGCCGGTTTTTTTATTTTTGTGTAATTTCTCTCGGATTAGTTTATCTCCTGATCATTAGTCATTAGACAGCGCAATCAGTGTTCGAGTTATGCTTTGTAATGGATGTAATGGTTTATGTCTTTGACTTGAATAAAATGCAACACAAATTCGGGCTAATTTTAAGCTGCTCTGTTTTCGAAATCATTGTTCCTTCAGTTTCGCCAGTCTTCCTTCAGTTTTATCAGTGTGCAGGGGGCGCCCGTGTGCAGGGAAGGGGGAGGGGTTGAAAAGTAAAAAAAACAATTGACGAGGAGTGATTGAAAAAGGCCAGGCCCAAATAGAACTTAGCCAGGCCAAAATGGTCGTATCCAGACCCAATAGTAACTACTTGTATATTGGGCAAAAAAATGGTACTCACGTTACAATCTAAATAGGGACGTGTGAATCTGCAGATACTCGTGCTCAGGTCGCAATCTTTTATTTTTTGCGAAAGTAAATATATAAATAAAGTCCAAGAGCATCCATTTAACTAACATAACTTGGGTGCCCCTTTAACTTATGTAAATATGTAAATGTGTTGTTTGAAAATGAACCATGTGTTGTTTGAAAATAATCAACCATCATAACGTTAACTTATTCTTCCTTTTGAGCTTTTCTAATTCAACTCATTTTATAAATATTGCACGAGTATTATATGAGAACTTGTTTTTGTGTCTTTTGTTTTATGCACTTGTTGTTTTGGGTGTTTTGCCAAATGACAATACAATAAAACACAAGTCAAGTGATAACAGATTATAAATATTATGGGCATGAGTAAAACACGGGATAGATAATATATTAGATAACATTTATATTAGATAGCCCGATAGCATTACAATAAAAAGAAAAGGGGTACAATATAGAAGGGAAGGGAAACTAGGCGCCTAAACCCTAGGCTAAACCCTAACCCTAGCTACTACGGGGGTTTAGCCCGGCTGCCGGTCAACCTCGCCGCCCTACTCCATCGATGGTGGAGGCGGTGCCGGTTCCGCCGCCCTCCAAGCCGCCGCCGCAGCATTCCAAGCTGCCACCCTATCCTGATGCTCCCGCCGCCGCTGCTCCTCCTGGAAGGCCCAGCGATTGGCCTCCCGTCGGTCCTCCTCCTCCCGTTTGCGCCTTTTCTTCAAGGCGCGCGCAGCCTGCTTCTCCTCCGACTTGGCGTAAGCAGCCAGCTTCGCCTCCTCCTCCTTCTCCACCGCCTTCCAATACTCTTCGGAGGGGCCGTTGTCGGGGAGGTTGCCGCCGAGGACGGGGTTGTGGATGATGTGGCCCTGGGCCCAGGGGCAGGGCGGGGCTTTGCGTCGCCCCCCCCTTTTTGCCCCGCCTCGGGCGCGGGGGCGCCTCCTGCTCCCAGACCTGCTTGTGGTCCGGGTGGTTGTCCTCGTCGCTTACTTCGGATTCCAAAGGGAAGCGGAGGGGGGGAGGTCGCCATGGTCGCCGGAGTGTTTTTTGGGGTTTGGGGGCTGGGAGGAGGCAAAGGGACGGACTCGAGATTGAAGATGAGGGGCAAGATGAGATGAGGAGGCAAAAGCGTTTTGCCTATTTATTGAGGACGGGGCGTGAAGGGCGGCATGGGAATCCAGCATTGACGCTGCCGCGTGCGCTCCGTTGCGTGTAGGCAGCGAACGTAGCCGCGTGCGTGATCAATGCGATCAGTGCAAAAAAATTGCTAGGATGCGACGTGACCCCTGGACCGTCACCCCGCCCCTGCATGCATGCATGTATTAATGGGAAAGAAAGGAAAAACGTCCAAGGTAGTTGTTCATTGGTAGTGAAAAATAAAAGAAAAAATAGAATTTGGTCTTGATTTACTCGGTAATAAATACAGGAATCTAGGACCAAGGTACTCGTTCGTTTTTACACACCGCATGCAACAAACTCGTTCGTTTTTACACACCGCACGCAACAAACTCGTTCGTTTTTACGGGCCTGTTTTTACACACCGCATGCAACAAACTCACACATGGAAACTCAAGGGTGAGAAGAAAAATCGGTGGGAGTAATCAGAGGGATGTCAATTGGAGGGAATAGAGGGAGTATGAAACTAAGTTTATAATATCAATTTTATATAATATAAAAGTATCTGTGATGGTGAATCTAATTATATTTATTACATATTTTAGATTTTGATATTTTTTCTTATATACGTAGTCAAAGTTTATAAATATTGACTTTTTCTATGGCGCATGAACTGGAGGGGAGTAAGTTTGACTGAAGAAAGTTGTTAGACGTATACTTATTTAATGCGACGGAGGGAGTAAATACGCTACAGCGTTGTTGCACGCAAAATAGCTAGACTGCGACGCGAGAGACAGCTGCATAGCATGCATGCATGGTGCAGCCCACCCCGTCCAGCGCCCTCGCATGTCACGCTCGGTCCAACGGTCAATGGAGTGTGCCACACTGTACCTTATATTTATTACATATTTTAGATTTTGATATTTTTTCTTAGGCTGATCATAGTTACATGCATATGTGGAAATAACTATGACAAAGAGCTTATGAAAATAATGGAGTCAGAGAACCTTATTTTGCACAATACCATCTCAGCCACTAGGACATATGTGGTAAGAATAAAATATGAATCCAAGAAATTAGATATCTAAATTTCTAGAGGTTTGGTCATCAGGCTGGTCCTAGTGGTAGTATCATACTACTAGTATCATGTATATGATACTAGTGTATAATACTATCTCTATAGTGCATGGTATCATATGGTAGTATCATACTATTACTATATTTAATGATTTGTAGAATCTCAATACAAAATGGTGTACAAGATTTATTTGTATAAGGATTTTTTAGTTTTACGTGCTATGATACGGTATCTACCTATGATACTTTAACCATCTCTTTCTTTATTAATTATTGTGCCACGTAAGATTTTTGCCAACATGACATGCATGATACTAGCTATGATACCCCCACTAGGACCAGCCTCATTCATGAAAGATGAGGGAAGCGAATGTGGAACAATAGTTGACTCTATACACAACCGCTTTCATTTATAATAGACAAGTTTTAAGGCCCCCCACAAAGATAATTTCAAAAGATATATCTGATTATCTATTTTTCTTAAATTAAGACTCCATCCAGCATCCTCAACACTTGCATGTTTCTTTTTTTTAAGCAGAAGATCTAATATTACCTATTCATCTACCATAGTCTATAAATCTTTGAATCTATAATGTTAAACTACAAATGTTTAAATAGTAAAATATATGGATATTAAGTTAATGTAGCCTATTTTTATTGTATTTAGAAAAAAAAAATAGATATTCAAGTCTACCGAAAGAAGAGTGATCATTATATGAGCATCAAACATAGTACAATATTACGAATCATGTTGTATTTTAAAAGCATAAAATTTGCAAGGTGGCTCTCGATATGTACTATTTGCTATCACAAAATGAGAATATTCAGGTAAATATGAATTTGTTTCTCTTCACTTTGAATGTACTCCCTCCGATCATAAATAAGTGTCGCGGTTTTGAACTAACCCTGGTTCAAAACCGCGACACTTATTTAGGAACGGAGGGAGTATTAGAAATGATGCCCTCGCAATTGCGAGGGCCACCGTGCTAGTAATATCTAAAAAAACATTAGAAGGAAGCGGTTGTCTTCTTCCTTCGACCTGGCCGCCAGAGGAAGTGTACTCCCGTCGGCCAACGTCGCGCCGTGGTTCTTGCCACCGCTAAGATCGTCTGGAGGGGGTAGGAACACTCTCACGCCCTCTCTCCCCCTCATGGCTAGCTGTCCAACTCCTCTAGGAATCTCGCCCATGTTGCCGAGCCGTCTCTTTGCGCCATCACACCGGGCCTTACCACCCATACGAGACCACTAAGAGATCCGCCTTGTCGTCCTACACGTGAGAAGAAATAAAAATTTAGAAAAAAATAGTAAAAAACAGACTGCCATGTTAGCAAACTATCGGAACCGTCAACCAAAACGCTCGTTTCCGGCAAGTTCGTGTCCTGCTTTTGTTTTTCACGAGTTGATGACCAGAACGTCATACGGGGCATCATACATGGAGTAGCAAGTTGATAGACCATTTTAACGTTTTTCTCAATGTACTGCTAGTATATTACTAAGCACCCGCCTCCGGTGTATGCCGACTGTTCGTGTGATGCGCCTGATTAATGCACAGCTTGCATTAAGACCTCAACCATCGCAAAATCTCCCACCCACATCTCCATCTGTTCCTCCATATACATACACGAAACGAATCTTCCCCTCCACATTCCATTCCTACAATTAGCTACTCCAGCCTTCGCCATGTCCAGCTCTCCGTCTTCCATCGGCGGCACGCCCTCGCAGACCGCATCGGCCATCGTGGCCCGTCCATTGCCGGTGTCGGGCTCTCACGTCCTCAAGATCGATGGGTACTCCGGCACCAAGACCCTCGGCAACGGCAACGGCATCACGTCCGAGACGTTCGCGGTCGGACGCCATCGCTGGTACGTCAGGTACTTCCCCGACGGTTATTCGCCAGGCGATGCTGGCTGGATATCGATCTATCTCCACCTTGTTCAGACCGGCGACGACGTCGACCAAGTCGACGCACGGTACAGGATCAGTTTGGTCGACCAGGACAGGGGATCGGTGTCGTCGTACGGCACGGACAGCATGGCGTGCTGCACCTTCTCCAACAAGGGGCCATGGGGGTGTCCTCAGCTCATCACCAGGAAGGACCTGGAGGAATCCCGTTACCTCAAGGATGATGTGTTCAGCGTCAGGTGTGAAATCGCCGTCCCGGCGGAGGTCTTCACGGAGCCCGTCTGGGTGCTCGTGGACACGCCGCCGTCCGACATGCACGGTCATTTTGGCCGGCTCCTCTCCGGCGGCGAGGGCGCGGATGTCACGTTTAAGGTCGGCGGTGAGACGTTCTCTGCGCACAGGTGCGTGCTTGCTGCCCGATCCTCGGTGTTCATGGCGGAGCTTCTTGGACCGTCGAAGGTGAATAAGGACACCTGTATACGGATCAGTGGTATGGATGCTAGAGTGTTTACGGCCATGCTCCACTTCATCTACACAGATTCACTGCCGGACATGGAAGAACATGATGACGTCATACTGATGACTCGACGTTTGTTTGTAGCAGCGAACAAGTACATGTTACTTGTAACGTCCCAGCATATAGGACCTAATGAGGGGTATATTTAGGGATATGTATTGTTGCATGCATTCATTTGAGCTAATGTGAGTAAAATTTTCGCCAAATAAAAACCTTGAGTGATCAATGTTTCTTTCTTATTCTAAAAGTAGGTTTAGTTTTAAAGGAGGATTGCTATAAACTTTGATACGATCTTAAAGGAATTATGTGTGTTTTGAAATGACTTTGGATTTTAAAAACTTAAGTGTTTTATAATTTAAATAATTTGGATATAAGATTTGAATCTTAAATTAATTAAGAGAAAAGTATTATAACTTAAATCTTATCTAAAATCAATATGGTATATGAAATTCATTTTATATACATACACAAGTTACAAACAATGAACTTACTGAAGTTATTCCAAACTTCACAATTTACAAAAGAGTAAAGGATAAGAATATTCTTTATTAATAAATATATAATCTTTATTACAAATGAACCAAATAAAGATTACAAGAATTATAAAAGACAAATTACAAAAGATTAAGAAAATTACATTTATATATCTACTAACTATCCTATATCTAAAACAATACTAAATCTTCATCTTTATCTTTGTACCTGCAAAACAGAGAATAAATAAGAAAACAAAACATGATTAGTGTTAGTATATTTCTCTCAGATATGTCAGTGAGGTGCACTTGACAAACTTATCATTGAGAAATGTTAAAAGGGGCAAGTTTCACCAATATGAAAGATTTCATCTTTCATAAATTCAAGACAGAATGCAAATGACAGCCAAAAGGGGCCAATTCACCAGCCAAGGTAAAAGTAGATTGGTAATAGTAAGTTCAAATTTTCTGAACCTATCCACATGTGCATAGCAGGCACACAAGCTGCACACACACAAGCATGCAATGAGTGTGCTGTCGACCTCACAATGCACAAACAATATCACAAAACCACAGCACAGCCGTGGGGAAGCACCTCAGTGCATCACTCCACTACACCACACCACAGCACAACCAGGGTGAACAGCAGTTAAACCAAGAACAGCAACCAAACCAACCACCCAGATCAACCCAAACATCACTAGGATGGTGACATAAGGAGGGGGATGGATCTGGTGGACAGCAAGGTCAAGCCCAGGAGCTAGGAGGAGCAGGCAAGCTCAAGATCAAGCTCAGGAGCCCAGCAAAAGCAGATCAAGATCCAGATCAACATCAAGATCATCAATCTACTACATCCACATCAGAATCTGTGGTGAGCCTCACAAAACCATCACATGCTTTCATCAGAATATCTAAACAAAAGCATGTGTTGCTTTATGTAATGATCTCTCCATATGCACCCAAGAGGGGTGAATCTATCCTAGAGATTTCAAGTATAAGGATAAGAAATCAAGCTCAACCACAAACACTAAACCCTCAGACCAGCATCACTGGGTTCAGTATTATTTTTTACAACTTAGATCATTTTCATTTGATCCTAACAAATCAGGGCACATCTCTCAGAGAGAGAGTAGCACCTCTAAATCTATAAGTTTCAAACAAATTATTGCCCAACTAACTAGGAATTAAATCCTAGAGCCTCAGACCAACATCATAGGCAGGCAAGATAAGAAAGCTTTCATATCATCTTATCAGTTTAAATCACAAGCATGATCAAGCTAAGCCAGAAAGAAAAACCCAATCACTTGTGTGCCAGAATACAATGGTATCACAAGGACAAGTTCTTAATGAGCTAAAATCATCTTTGCTTAGTTCCCACAGGAAAAGGGACAAACCATTACATATCATTTTCCTAAAACCAAGTGCCAGGATCAATCTTAAATTCATACATCCACAAAAATCATTGCAAGCAATGATTTGATTCAGTGAATATAATCTCAGACAAGCCAATAGTATAATTACAGTAAGCAACTAATGTCAGTATAAGCAATCTGACAGTAGAGTAAACTCTTAGATCAACAACATAATCCAACTAAGGATTTCATTGATACACTAGCATGGATCATGGTGGATTACCACTAGAATTAATCTGACAGGCAATTAGCAGCAACAAAGCTACTATTAATCATCAATCATAGCAAACAATCTTTTCCCATGATCAAATATGATCAACACTAGATCTAAAGCATCATAGATATGATCAACATGGGATTATGAATCCTAATCAGAGCAAGAACTCTAGTCCAGAGATGAACTCAACCAGAACATAGTCACTTAACATGAAAGCCACTAAATACATAGGGGGAATCATGGCAGTAGCAGGGACAAACACCACCACGACAACTTACCCGAGGACCTCGCTGATGAATCGAAGAGGAAGCAGAGGGGCCGACGCACCACAGCGGCACATGGAGCACCAGAGGGGCGTTGCAACCTGCACCTGCCACGGCGGCGGCCTCTGCAGCGCATGAGACCAGCACACCACCGCAGGCGGGATAGCGGCGGCGGCGACATCATCTTTTCTGAACCCTAGGGTTCGGTAATGGGGTGGAACTGACCACGGGGAAGCCCCTGAGTCAAATCCAAGTGGATAGAACGAACGAGTGTCGTCGACAACCCCAAATCACACCACGGCGGCAGCCAGAACGACCGACGACGGCGAGAATCGACGGTGGCGGCATCGCCGGTCACGGGGGCGAGTCAGAGGAGGAAGAGATAAGGTCGAGGGAGAGAGAGGAAGGCAGAGTGGGCTGGGTGGGCCAAAACCCATCGGGGTAGTCATTTGACCCTGCCCTATTGGGCCACCCTGGCCCAATAAGCCCAAGTTGCTTAATAAATCTTTTTGATCAATTGGAAAAGACCAAAATGCCCCTCACCTCAATAAAATTATAGAAAATAAAATAAAAGTCCAAAAATTATAAATAAAATATTTTTGGATTCACAATAATCCACTCTGTTCAAATAAAATAAAATATAAATTTTTGAACACTTACATTTTTATAAGAATTTTGTAATTTAAAAGAAAGAAAATATTATTTTCATAAACAAAGAAATCATAGATATCATCCTAAGTGGTGATATAATGGAGCAATAGAACTTAGAGTTATAATTGCAACAATGATGATCAAATAGGGACTTAATAACCCCTGACATCAGTGATTCTAGCGATGTATATTACGCATTAGCCATGAGATTTGGAATGGGACAGAGAAGTCAGTTGTATCTTCTTCCTCTCGCATGAAGCCGAATGTGCAGGTCGTGGTTGTTATCCTCGTAGTGTGCATATTAATTGGTAATTCGTAGAGGATGTGCAGCATATGGGTGGGAACCCTCAACGTCCCATGATAGTTCTGGCATCTAACGGTTTGTACAAACCATTGCCGAATTCAATATGTGTGCATGGTGTACACCAAGGAGGCATGCGGGGTCACGAAGGGGGCAGTGATTGGTTTGGACCAACTACTGGGCCCCACATCATGGAATTGTGGACGGGAAAGTACGCCCGGTTGTGCAACAAGGAGTTGATCTCTCATGGGTAAAGTAACGCACCTCTGCAGAGTGTAAGAAATGTAACTTGTTACTCCCTGTTCCGGGAAGGAGCTACGAACGCGGCAGGAAAGGAACTCCATGAAAGTTCTGGTCATGGGTAAAGTCAACCTGTGAAGGCTGATTGTCATAGTTTTCGGAATAAAATCAACCTTTGAAGAAAGATTTACAAAAACTGCATAGTGCCAAGGATTTATACACCGAGGTGGTAGTTAGAGCATCAAACTTCTCACCTTGCATATACTGAACTTGTTGGGTAACGCTGTTACTCGTCCTTTCCTTTGATCCCTTGCTTAGACTATGAGGATCCCGAAGACGTGCGAATGTATGCATCCGAATGCCAAGAAGATGCGTTCTACGAGGAACCTGATCTATCCGGAGGAGTTGAAGGCGTGGACTACGAAATCCGCTACGGTGTTGATGAGAACGAGTCCACTTAAGGGTCTAGTTAGTACTACCTCCGTTTCAAGTAAGGCGCACACGCTTTTCAAAGCAAAGTTTGACCAAAATAATTGAGTAAAAAAATCTTGATTATATTGTACATAATTAGTATCGTTGGATTCGTATTGAAAAATACTTTCCCGTGATACTAGTTTTATACCAAAACTCTTTACATATTTAGAGTAATTCTTGGTCAAAGAAAAACACGCAAAACGAGGACACCTTAAGCCCTGAAACGGAGGGAGTAGTAACTAACGGAGCCGAGCAGCATAAACTCTATAGAATAAGCTGTTGAGCCCCACTCCTAGTCGGAGTTGCTACTTTTAAATTTCCACTGAACACTTTATATTTTGGTTTGTAAGTTGGATCTTTTGGAAGTCTTGAACTTCCGGTATTGTAATAATAATAATGTGTGTACTTTTGTAATATGGACCCGCAATGTTTCTGTTGTACCACTTTGAGGGATGTGATATTTGCGGAACGGTGTTCTGTGGATGTCATGTCAACGACTATAGTGTACTACACATGCAGTGGTATGCTGGGTCACCGCATTACTAGTCTAAGTTACTACCTCTATAGTGCAAAATAACATAGATGTGGTATCATGCAAAGTCTCATTTATTACAATGTAGACTCATTTTGTCTTGAAATTTGTGATGTTATGGTAACATAGCTAGTTACCACAAACCTCTCTCTTATCATTTAATTGCATGCCATGTCATCTAAATGTTTAGTTGACAATACATGTATGACTATGTTACTATCCAAGTTAATCCCACTATGACTAGCCTTATATACATAGTCAAAGTTTATAAATATTGACTTTTTCTATGGCGCATGAACCTGAGGGGAGTAAGTTTGACTGAAGAAAGTTGTTAGACGTACACTTATTTAATGCGACGGAGGGAGTAAATATGTTGCAGCGTTGTTGCACGCAAAATAGCTAGACTGTGACGCGAGAGGTAGCTGCATGCATGGTGCAGCCCGCCCCGCCCAGCTCCCTCGCATGCCACGCTTGGTCCAACGGTCAATGGAGTGTGCCACGCTGTACCTTATCTGTTTATGGAAAAACGATGAAGCCAATCAGATTCCAGAATCATCCATTCCACAGATCGCCAAGAGCTAGCCGCGAAATCCTTCTAAGAGACGTCAACCAATCAGGTTGCAGAACAAGCCATTCCACGGATCGCCCAGAGCCACCCACAGAATCCTTCTAGAAGACGCGATTGGACAGCCACAGTGTCGTGCTAGGGTTAGATCTATGTTCCTCATTCGGCCTTAGGGTTAGCTGGGTTTAGGATGCAGTCAACGGGGTTTCACAAGTTTGACTAGACATTCAAATGTGCATAACTAATTCAAAAAAATAAAAAAAATAAAAAACCTTCGCATGGTGTCATGTTATGTGACATAGTTGTGAGGAAAAATATCAAACTTGGTCTATTGATCATATTTCAAAAAGCCCTTCACAAAATGACCTATCTCCTCTGAGGTTTTCTGGCTTTCGGGTCAAATGACCAATGATATGGCTAGAATCAAGGCATAGTTTGTGATAATGTGCCCATATTGGGCATGCATGTGTATAATGGGATGACTAACAATGTTGTAGTACAAAGTTTTCCTTTTCTACGCACAGAAAATCCATTTTCTATTTTCTGAGTGCCGAAAGAGGGGGGGATTTGTGAAGCAACCACCAAATTGAAGTTTCAAAATGGTAACATCCTATTTTTAAAAAATACTAGACCACCTAGCATGTATAATTTCCCAACTTGAGTATGTCAAACCTTTTATTCCATCCCTGGTGAAAAAGACAAATCCTGCCGAATCGGCTGGAAGTGGGTAAGATATGAACTACAGGTACATGATTTCATGCTGATGATTTTTTGTAAAAAATCATTTTTAGGTTCACAACATGCTATTTCATTAGAGATCCAATGCTAATTTTGTGAGCCTCGGCCCCTAGCTAAGAATATTTATGAAAACCCTTCAAAAAGTTTGACCAGACATTCAAATGTGCATAACTAATTCAAAAAAATATAAAACCTTCGCATGGTGTCATGTTATGTGACATAGTTGTGAGGAAAAATACCAAACTTGGTTTTAGAAATGGTAGAAAAAAACTTGCTTAGAAATGGGGTGGTTTACCCTAGCTTTGGAGCCCATTTCTACCACATTTTGGGTGAGGGTGAGTTGTACTTAACAAAAGGGATAAGGGTGAGGATGAGTTGTACTTTACATATGAGAAAAACGTTGGAAGCTCATAGAAACATACAAAAGTACACATAGCTACATTTGTTGAAATTCAAATTTACCATCATATTTGAATTTTGTCCAAATTATCAACAAGTGCCAAATTATTATAATAACAAATGTTTACAACAACAACTGCCAAATTATTACAATAACAAATGTCTACAACAACAATAAGTGCCAAATTCAAAGTCTATTTCTTTTGGCTCTTCTTACCCCTTGTTTTCTTCTTCTTCTTCACAAGTTTCACACCACACAACAGGTTTATACTCTTATTTTTCTTACCATTACCATCTGGCCTCCCCAGAGCACGTCCAAGAGTCTCCTTCACCTCCTGCACCTCCTCAACAACACAATCTAGCACCAGAGCCTCATCAACATGGTCACTTTGCACCAGAGCCTCGACAACATGCTCATTTTGTACCAGAGCCTCAAGAACATGCTCATTTTGCACCAGAGCCTCAAGAACATGCTCATTTTGCACTAGATCCTCAACAACATGCTCATTTTCCCCCTCATTTTGCACCAGAGCTTCCAACTCAGAAACTGTGTGCCCTAAAGCCTCAACAGTTTGCACATCATCCTCCAAAACAAGTTCAGATTGCACCTCGGCAGCACCAAACATGATCTGGTTAGTTCTCTTCTTTCTTTGGCCATTGATTCTTGCCCTTTTCACTGGCCAGCATTCGTCAACAACAAGAGGTGGTCCTTTTTCTCCACGCTTCCTCCTGAAAACAAGCAAGTTAGCTGGGGGAGAAAAATCATCAACAAGAAATGCGATAGATTTTGGATGAACATACTTTGGCTTTTCAGTAGTATATCTGCACTTGGTAGAGCCAGCTCGGTGTCCAAGTTCTTCACAGAGTTTGCTTCTATTCTTGTTACCTTTTTGGGCCCTTTTTGGCTTGGCATCTTTCTTTTCATCTTTCTTTCCCTTCTTGCTGCTCCCACCTTTCTCAAACCAAGCCTTGAATCTACTCTGCTTAGGCCAGCCAGCCTTTCTTTTCATCAAAGGAGGACACAAGGAGAACTGAATGTCCACTTCAGGCCACTGAGACTGATCTGTAAGTGATGGAATTAGTGTTCCATATGCAGCCTTGAATTTTTCTACAGAATAATACTCATGCAAATATGGGTGCATATTTAGCTAGTGTTTGGAGGCCAAGAAAAGTATGGCATGCTCACAAGGCTTCCCAGTGTGTTGCCACTCAAGGCATGTGCATTCATGCAATTGAGTGTCAACAACATGCCTCCTGCCTGTTTTTGTATCTCTGACTTCAGCACCCCACAATGAGGATTTCTCAACACGCAAATGTGCAAGATTTTTGCTCCTGTTGACCACCTACTGCACAACATCAAGAAGCTTATCTCCTTGAAGAACATCACCAAGCCTTCTTCTCAATTCCCACAACCTCATGATCATGATCCTGATCTGGTTAACCATGTCATGGACAGGAAAGTCTTTTAACTACTTCACTTTGTTGTTGAAACTTTCTGCCAAATTATTGTTGATATGATCACATTTGATGGCAGTGTTAAAACCATACCTGTACCATAAAAGAGAATGGTAGGTTTACAACCATATACAAAACCTGACCCTATCCTCCTCAGAGCATGCCGCCTTAATCTTCTCAAGGTGATATGAATGTGTCTGTCTCGTGTAAGATCTTGCTGCTGGCCACATGCGTCCAAAATCATCTCCTCTGAATTTTTTGATCAAATTCATCCACATATGGCCGAAGCACTCCCTCTGCTCAGCATGAGGGAAAATAATATTCACTGCATTTTCTAAACCTTTACATCCATCTGTGTGCATTGCCAACAGAGAGATTGACCCTATGCATATTTTCAACTGCATCATGAACCATGTCCATGTTGCCTCTGTCTCAGACTGAAACATGCCAATAGCTATAGGGAACATCCAATTGTGTCCATCTAAAGCATTGCATGCTGCTAGTTGACCATTCCACTTTCCAGTCAAGAAATATGAGTCTATACTCAAATATCGACGGCACCCTTCTTTGAAGCCATCGATGCAAGGCTTTAAAGCCATGAAGAATTTAGAGAAAAGACTTTCCCATCAGCTGTTACCTCAGTATCTATCTCCACAACACTGCCAGGTGACCTCTTCTCTACTTCTGCTTTGAAGTTATAAAGCATTCGAAAGGTATTTGCCCAATCACGATATGGCTCTTTCATTGCCCTTTGCTTTGCCTTCCACACTGTAGTATAATTCAGCTTAATGGGGTACTGCTTTTCCAAGTCTATTTTCAGTCTTTGCAGTGTTGTTTGGTGTTGTGGCTAAAATGGGCTTGATCTTTTCTGCAACCCATAATTGTGATGTCATCTTTGTAACTGTTTGAGAACTTGTAATGCAAGTATGAGGTTTTGGAATTTGATTCACTCTTATTGTCCTTCCATCAGGTTGGCGTCTAGCAGATATATACCACTTGCAAGGCTTGTCACCACCATCATAACCTACGCATTTTGCATAGAACTTCTTTTTATCAGTCCACATAGTCTTGGTAGCAAAATCACGTTTGACTGCATATGTACTGAAACACATCCTGAATTCATCCATGCTTGGAAACAATCTCCCAACTTCAATAACTGGGTCCTCTTTGTCATAAACTGTTACTAGCTCATCATCATGTGCATCATCTACATGAACTGCAGCATTTTCCAACAACTCTAGATCTATATCTGCATCTTCATCTCTTAAATGGTTGTCACCATCATTTGTAGCTTCATCCCTCTTCTTCTCCTTGTCTCTGTCATCTATAGGAATGCCAAAAATCTTTGCCATTTCAATGTCATCTATTGGTGCAATGACCAAATCAGTCTGGTCATGTATCTCAACTGAATTCCAGTCAACAGTTACAATCCTTTGTGCATTAGCATCTGCAGCATCCCCTTGTGCATTAGCATCATCCTCCACTGTTAAGACTTCCAACTCAGTAAGTATAGGCATTACTTGCCTTTGTGCAGCCCAATCATCCTCGACCATCTGAGCAGCCAGCTTCGAGGCCACATATCCAACCCTCGAATCAGGTTTCAGATCAATGAGCTCTGCTGAAAACAGAACAATTTTGCTTGTCCAACCATTTCGCTCATTGATTTCATCAACTATATGTTCCCCTGTCTCAAGCCTAACATAGTCACATTTGCAATCATCAAACTATAACAAAGAAACTTCTTGCTCTGGTCCCCAAACCACACTATCCCCAATTTTTCCACCATTTTCCTCACCGCCTCCTCTCCCATGTTTATTAGCTCTTGGGGATCAACATGTTCTAATTCCACCTCCCATTTAACAAATGTGTCTCTCTCAATGAGTTGCATGCTGCCATCAACTAAAACAGCCCTAGAGGGAAAGAAATTGATGCGAAATTCGAAGGTTTCGCGCAATATCGTCTCCCTTGTTTTTAGCGGACAGTGAGCTAGCGGAAGCGAACAAAGAGCTCAACCTTAGAGAAATTAAGTGCAGAGATACGGGATATACCGATTAGAAGTCCCCTCTCCATGCTCCATCTCGTTCCCCCTCGCCCCGTTCAGCACACCCTCGCCTCCACAATCTAGCATCAATAGGCACCCTCAGATCTCGAATTGAGAAGAATGGGAGAGGAATTAGCTTTCAAATGGCACTCACCACCTTCACCGTCGAACGAAAGCGCCGACGCCTAAATTAATTGCCGTGCCGCTGTCGCCGGTGCCGAGAACGATGGGTGAGGTCCGCCGCCTCCGTCGGGGAAGCTACAGTCAGTGTGACGCGCGCTCTCGGTCGGAAGAGGTTGGTTTGACTGGCTGTCCCAACCGACCGGTTTGGCTTAACCCTAATCTTGGAACAAATTTAAATGTGTCCTTAACGACTGTTTTATGGCCCGTGTGGCCCTGGGATATTTAGCTGCCTCACAACCGTCGCATGCGAGCTATTCTTTTCAACGATGTCGTGTTCCTTCCAATTCCGCGTAAAGACATCGTATGGGAGCTATCAGCCCCTTTTAAAGAGACTAGTTTGTATTACATGTGTTGTACTCGGTGGTGGTTAGAGTGTTTCTATTGCGAGTGGTTGTACACTACGATGTGGTATTTTTTTCTTTTCTCTCTCATTTATTTTGTTATTGGTTGTGTGCATGTTTTTTGACGTCTTGTTGGTATAGAGGTTGGATGTAATTGTAGGGGTTCGTAGCATGGAAAAAAAATTCTATCGCATGAACACACAAAAGCCAAGATCTATCTACTAGATTGCAGCAACGAGTCGATAGAGTACTAACCCTCGAAGATCCAAAGTGGTTAACAAGATCAGATTCTCGTGGGTGATGTAGTCGTACACTTGCCGATCTCAAGATCGCGTAGACGATCCTTCCGGCGCTGCGTTCCGGCAGTGCTTCCGCAGTCGGTCACACGTTCGGTACTCGATGAAGACCTTCCTCTCCCTTGTTCCAGCAGGCATCGAAGGTCGTAGTTCTCCCTTCATGATTCCGGTAGCACGACGGCGTGGTGTCGGAAGTAGAGGGAAGATCCCGCAGGGCTTCGCCTAAGCCGGAGCGAGTATGGTGGAGTAAGAGAGGACCTTGGCGATCTACGAATTAGAGGCACCAAGGGGAGTGACTTGGCCGGCGGCTAGGGTTCGGGGAAACCCTAATTTGGTGGCTAGAGGAGCCCTAGGTGGCGGCAGCACTTGGAGGGGTGGTGGCGCCTGGAGCTAGGGTTTGGGTGTGTTAGGTAGGGGTGCGCCCTACCCCTCCTTATATAGGTGGGGAGAGGCGGTTTGGGGAGGAGGGAGTCCTCCCCCAACTCCTCTTCATTGCCGGCGGGTGGATGGAGTGGGATTCCTACCCTAGGTAGGTTTCCTACTCTCCCTCCACCAAGCAATGTTCGGATTTGACTTTTTCAAATTGGCGTTTGACTTTCAAACTTGAATTTGATTTTTCTCTTCATATTGCCCAGCCAAGTGACCTAGTACATGATGCAACCATTCCACATTGTCATGACACATCCATGTACCCTTCCCCATCCGGAGTGCCGGACCTTCCAGACCCTTCTAGAACATTCCCGGTGAAAACACCGAAATCATTTCCGAACTCCAAAACAGGACTTTCCTTATATGAATCTTATTCTCCGGACCATTCCAGATATCCTCATGATATCCTGGATCCCATCCGAGACTCCGAACAACATTCGGTCTCTTTACTCACTTTCCATATCAACTAAACAACATCGAATCCTTAAGTGTGTCTCCCTACGGTTTGTGAATTATGCGGACATGACCGAGACACTTCTTCAATCAATAACCAATAGAGGAATCTGGAAATTCATATGGCTCCCACATATTTCTACGATTACTTTGTGATCGAATGAACCACTTACATACGATACCAATTTCCCTTTGTCTCACGATAGTTTACTTATCCGAGGTTTTGATCGTCGGTATCTCTGCATACCTAGTTCAACCTCGTTACTCATAAGTACTCTTTTTCTCCTTCCCGTGATATGTGATCCCTTGTGAGCTAGTCACATGCTTGCAAGCCAATTGGATGACATTCCACCGAGAGGGCCGAGAGTATATCTATCCGTCATATGGATGGACAAATCCCACTCTTGATCCATGTGCCTCAACACATACTTTCCGAACACTCAGTGCCATCTTTATAGCCACCCAGTTACGGTGTGGTGTTTGATGTCATCAAAGCATCCTTCCAATGATGGTGATTAGCATGATCTCATGGTCGAAGGAATTAGGTTACTATGTATCAGAAAGCATATAGCAAATGAACTATATTAAATGACTTGATCTTTATGCTACGCTTATCTACAGGAGTATGTCCATCATATCATTCTCCTAATGATATGACCCTTTTGTTAATAACATCTCTATGTTCATGATCAGGAAACCATGATCATATATTAACCAACAAGCTAGTTTAACAAGAGGCTTTACTAGGGACTCTTTTATGTTTACAAATCACACAAGTATTAATGTTTCCGGTTAATAAAATTTTAGCATGGTATGTAAACATTTATCACAAGCATGAAGATATGATAATAACCACTTTATTATTGCCTCTTGGACATATCTCCAACAGTCTCCCACTTGCACTAGAGTCAATAATCTAGTTTCAAACCTTTGTGTATTCAACACCTATGGCTTTCCGGTGTTGTATGTACACGATTGCTAGTGGTCAACTGATCTCCGGATCTGACACTTCCAGGTCCGTGTATAATTGCATGTCGTTGCGTCTCTACGCATCACTCATTCTCTAATGAGATGGCTTTGTATAAATTTGGTCCTTCGGTAAGACCTTTAGTTCTTTGGGGTTAAAACATGTTTATAATATTGTCGTACAATATATCTTCATAGTATTATCCCTGATGTGAACTACACCTAATTTGATAACAAACTACTTGACCCAAATGCCCTCTTTTGTTGCTATAATAGCAGTCATATACTTAGCCTTTTGTTGTAGTATATGTCACAATGTCTTATCTTTGGAACTCATCCAAATCCATTATGGAACTTACTTTCCATTATATCGTGCCACCCTTAGTTTAGATTGAGATAAACTTAATTTGTACTTTTGTGACAAAACTAGTATCAATGTAGTACTTTTACAATGAACTAACCATCTATTTGTCACTTCTACAAAATAATATATTCTTAGTTCTTCCAAAAAATCATAAGAATATCCTTACTATCGTCCAATGATCATCTTATGAATCATTCTGCTATATGCTCATAACATTTAGAGCATAGGACATATATGGATTTTTACATATCATAGTATGATTGATATAAATACTCTTTGTGATTTCATACATCAAGTATCAATCTAAACTTGAATATTTGTTTCACTTACCAAGTGTCAATACACTTGAATATATCATCAATATTGAACTCATTCAATCCTTTCTGTTCGACAAGAACCTTTCTTGTAGTTTCTATATCGAACTCATTCAATACATCATCTATGTACTTTCGGCACAACCATATCAGCGTCTATTGATGCCAAATATTTGGGTTTGGCCTAAGTCTTTCATCGGGATGAAATTCTTAATATGTGTTAATAAAAGATACATCATTTCCAATTAACAATATGTCTTCCACATAATGTATTAGAAATATGTCTTAGCGCTCCCACTTAATTTCTTGCAAATGCAAGCATCTTCATCGTCTCTGATGAATTTAAACTCTTTTAACAATTTCATCATGGTGAAGATTCCAACTCCGCGATGCTCACTTCAACCATTGAAGTTTGCATATGATTTTTAGCATCCTTTGAATTAACAAAACCCTTTGGACCGTGTTATGCACACGTCCTAGGTAACAATTCTATTAGAAGAACTTGTTTTTGTTTATTCAACTACCACATAAGTAAATTATATGTAGTGGTTGCTACATTAATCCGTCTAGACTAAATATCGCTATGAAAGATCAAATCTCATATACAACCTTTGAACATTGTTGTGAACTCTTTCCCAACATGTCGACTATTTCATAGATGTGAAACATCCGTGTCTATTTCTTTATAGATCCAAACACGACTGTAAGGTCTTACACCTTTCTCGAGGGTCCTTCAGGTTCAAAGCTTGATTTCTCTTGTATGGGACTATCACGGATTTTATGGCTTCAAGCCATTTTACAGAGTCAGGGCCCATCGTCGCTTCTTTGTATGTAGTCCGTTCATTATTCTCAAATAATGATTCAACTCTCAAATCTTGGTATTTGATTTTTTACCTGACCTACTTGGTTCAATAGAAAATTTGACCTCCATAACCACAACCTTTGAGGCACATGAGCCATGAGCATTGTTGCTGCCTCCAGAACACTTTTCGGCGCTGCGCAACTTTGCACATATAGCTAAGGTTCTTTTAACCTTATCAAAGTTCTATTGTCCTCCCACTTATCTTTTCACGAAAAATTCCTTCTCAAAGAAACTTGACGTTCTAAGCGACAAACACTTTTGTCTCCGATTTTATGGAGGAATACTTAACAGTTATTCAAAATAACATACAAAGACAGGTTCATCCGACTTTGGTTGCAAACATCTTTCTTATGCATAGCATACCAATGTTTAAGAAAGGAAAACTTGGGTTTTATCCCAAACCATAACTTTATATGGTGTCATTTCAACGGATTATGATGGAGCTCTTTTCAGTGGAAAAACGGTAGTCTCTAAAGCTTTTAATCTTTAAAATATAATGGCAGTTTTATGAATTACACCTTTGATCTTACCATGTCAAACAAGATTTAATTACATATCTCGAACGCTCCATACTCTTATGGTGTTTCGGGAAATGCAAATCCACGGAACGATTCCTTAAATCTTAGGTATTATACTAAACTTGTAACTCAAATATCTTCCTTTATGATCTTATCATAAACTATTTATATTCTTGTTACAATGATTTTGCACTTCATCTTGAAAATCTTTGAACTTTTCAAATGTTTCATACTTCATCCTTATTAAGTAAATATTCATATATTCACTAAAATTTTTGGAGAAAGCATATGAAGTTGAAATCCATCGCTCTTGACTACACATAATGGACTTCATATAACAATATGTACAAGTTCCAATAATCTAGTCATTCGTTCCCTTTTGGCCTATGAACGAAGTTTTAATTATCTCTAGGAAAGTTTCACAAGCGTCATTTGATCAAAAATCAAAAGACTCCAAAATTCCATCCACATGGAGTTTCTTCATGTTTTCTTTCCAATATAATTTAAACGGTGATGTCACTTCCTAAGTGATCTTTCAATCAATTTGTCTTTCGACATTTTTAGCACTAGTTTTATGGATGTGATTTCTCCAACGAGATTTGTAGATCATCCATCTTTTATGGATTATGGCAATTATTTGAACAACCCTTTTGTTCTCATAATACATGATAAAACAAATCTTGAAGGCAAGCTTTGATGTTTAACGAGCAACACAATAACCCTTTATTTGTTCTCGATGAACATCATCACATATTCTTTTGCTAGTTACTTAGGCCATTGTAGTTCATGAATTCTGTTGTTTTGTATGACGATACATACCAACAAATTCAGTATCCAATACTTAAGAACCACATTATTTAACAAGCAAAGAATACAGCCATAACGCGTATATCCTCTATATACCTAAGCTGAACAATTCTAGTCTTTTTTTTCTGCCATATATTTATGAGATTCTCTTTCGGTATTTCTTTTTTTGTTTGAAAGAATCTATCAACATCAATAGTGGAGCCATATACATGACACATAGTCCAAAGCATGTATAGTTAAATACCAATGTCTTTGGACTTGCACTTTGAAGTAGATCACCATCATCAAATGTTTGGTGTTCTTTCAAATTCCTTTCTTTAGTAATATCTTGGTGTAGTAAACATTTTACCTACATCAAATATTCACCCTTATCATGGAATTATCCATGATCAAGCTACTTTTATCTTATAACGGTGAATCGTGAGTATAATGTTGCTTTCCAAAACCTTTTGGAGGATTAGGACAACTAGTGTCTCCAACCTTTTGTAAATTCTCATCAAATATGAGAACATAAACTTTGCCATATTATACTCTATCATGTTGTAAACGAAATATTGTTTCAGATATCGCAATATCTCCCATACTTGATGGTTTCTGAAACAACTCTTTCAACTCCTAGATTACCTTGATATTGAAACTATCTTTCGAATATCAAGAATCATGGAGATAAACATGATACTTATATACTAACACTGGAATTGTTACTCTTGATTTAATACCAACTATTAAACTTCACGGAGTAATCGGAACTTACTGAAAGTTTGCAATGAGACTTTTAAACTTTAGATTAACACTTCAAAACAATATGATGCCAGTTCGTAAAGTAACTAACCAGATTTCTATAGTTCTATCATCTCAATTATAACTAAGCGCAAGGTGGTAAACGGATGCCAATGACTACAACAACTATGCAAATTCACTTCGACTTAATTTATGATAAATAGTGTTCAACTTTTAATCATATTGCTGTTGAACTCCCACTCAAAACAATATCCCTCACATTGTTTTAGTGATTACATGAACCAAATCCACCATATCAAAACCGATCATCACGAGAGATGATGTAGCTTCAAAGGCGAACAATCAACATGTTCATCATATCTACTATATGACTCATGCTTTACCTTTCGGTGATCCGTGTTCCGAGACCATGTATGTACATGCTAGGCTCGTCAAGATCAAACCTTAGCTTCCGAATGAGCAAATCTGGCTTGCTCACGTTGTATACACTCGCAGAATATAACACACCCGATCATCACGTGATGCTTCGAAACAACGAGCTTTAGCAACGGTGCTTACTAAGGATGAACACTTTAAAACTTGAAATTATGTGCTTGAGGGATCATCTTATAATGCTACCGTCGTGAACTAAGCAATACAAGATGCATAAAAGGATTAACATCACATGAAATTCATAATATGTGATATGATATGGCCTTTCTTCTTGTGCTTCCGATCTCCATCTTCAAGCACGAACATGATCTCCATCATCACCGGTGTGGCGTCAAGGTCAATGGCGCCGCTTCATGGTTGTCTTCCACCAGCATCGACTATTACAACTACTTTGAATAATAGACACGCAGGACTTAACGGAATTAAAAGACAACCATATGGCTCCTGCCGGTTGCCGACTTACAATAAGGAACATTGCATACATCATATATAATAACAATCATGGCCATATCACATCACAGCACACCCCTGCAAAACAAAGTTAGACGCCTCTAATTTTCTTTGCATGTTTTACGTGGTTTGGGGCTTTTAATAAGTGTTGTTCTAACTTACGAACAAGAACCACAACGTTGATGTTTGAACTATCAAGTGCCCGTTGTAAATTGAATCTATACTCTGATGGGAGAGATAGACACCCGCAAAGCCACTTATGCAATAAAAGTTGCATGTTGAGCGTGGAGCAAGTCTCATGAACGATGTCATGTAAGGTTAGCCCGGGCCGCTTCATCCCATCATTCCGCAAGATGCAAAGTACACAAAAAGCAATTGATAATAAAAGCACCACCGCCCATAATGACCATTGTGTTCTACTCGTGCGACAGATCTACATATAGACACGGCTCTAATACCACTGTAGGGGTTCGTAGCATGGAAAAAAATTTTCTATCGCATGGACACACACAAGCCAAGATCTATCTACTAGATTGTAGCAACGAGTCGATAAAGTACTAACCCTCAAAGATCCAAAGTGGTTAACGAGAGCAGATTCTCGTGGGTGATGTAGTCGTACACTTGCCGATCTCAAGATCGCGTAGACGATCCTTCCGACGCTGCGTTCCGGCAGTGCTTCCGCAATCGGTCACATGTTCGGTACTCGATAAAGACCTTCCTCTCCCTTGTTCCAACAGGCAGCGGAGGTTGTAGTTCTCCCTTCGTGATTCCGGCAGCACGACGGCGTGGTGTCGAAAGTAGAGGGAAGATCCCGCAAGTCTTCGCATAAGCCGGAGGGAGTATGGTGGAGTAAGAGAGGGCCTTGGCGATCTACGGATTAGAGGCACCAAGGGGAGTGACTTGGACGGCGGCTAGGGTTTGGGGAAACCCTAATTCGGTGGCTAGAGGAGCCCTAGGTGGTGGCAGCACTTGGAGGGGTGGTGGCGCCTGGAGCTAGGGTTTGGGTGTGTTAGGTAGGGGTGCGCCCTACCCCTCCTTATATAGGTGGGGAGAGGCGGTTTGGGGAGGAGGGAGTCCTCCCCCAACTCCTCTTCATGGCCGGCGGGTGGAGGGAGTGGGATTCCTACCCTAGGTAGGTTTCCTACTCTCCCTCCACCAAGCAATGTTCGGATTTGACTTTTTCAAATTCGCGTTTGACTTTCAAACTTGAATTTGATTTCTCTCTTCATATTGCCCAGACAAGTGACCTAGTACATGATGCAACCATTCCACATTGTCATGACACATCCATGTACCCTTCCCCATCCGGAGTGTCGGACCTTCCAGACCCTTCTAGAACATTCCCGGTGAAAACACCGAAATCATTTCCGAACTCCGAAATAGGACTTTCCTTATATGAATTTTATTCTCCGGATCATTCCGGCTCTCCTCGTGATATCCTGGATCCCATACGAGACTCCGAACAACATTCAGTCTCTTTACTCACTTTCCATATCTACTAAACAACATCGAATCCTTAAGTGTGTCTCCCTATGGTTCGTGAATTATGCGGACATGACCGAGACACTTCTCTGATCAATAACCAATAGAGGAATCTGGAAATTCATATGGCTCCCACATATTTCTACGATTACTTTGCGATCGAATGAACCACTTACATACGATACCAATTTCCCTTTGTCTCACGATAGTTTACTTATCTGAGGTTTTGATCGTCGGTATCTCTGCATACCTAGTTCAACCTCGTTACTGATAAGTACTCTTTTCTTGTTCCCGTGATATGTGATCCCTTGTGAGATAGTCACATGCTTGCAAGCCAATTGGATGACATTCCACCGAGAGGGCCCAGAGTATATCTATCCGTCATATGGATGGACAAATCCCACTCTTGATCCATGTGCCTCAACACATACTTTCCGAACACTCAATGCCACCTTTATAGCCACCCAGTTACGGTGTGGTGTTTGATGTAATCAAAGCATCCTTCCAGTGATGGTGATTAGCATGATCTCATGGTCGAAGGAATTAGGTTACTATGTATCAGAAAGCATATAGCAAATAAACTATATTAAATGAATTGATCTTTATGCTACGCTTATCTATAGGAGTATGTCCATCATATCATTGTCCTAATGATATGACCCTTTTGTTAATAACATCTCTATGTTCATGATCAGGAAACCATGATCATATATTAACCAACAAGCTAGTTTAACAAGAGGCTTTACTAGGGACTCTTTTATGTTTACAAATCACACAAGTATTAATGTTTCCGGTTAATACAATTTTAGCATGGTATGTAAACATTTATCACAACCATGAAGATATGATAATAACCACTTTATTATTGCCTCTTGGGCATATCTCCAACAGTAATTGATATCTTTGCGATATTAATATATTCCCTTTGTGTCAAACTAATTTGAGCTCTCCTATTGGGAATCGCTAGGGGTGGCGATTGACAAGACGCGAACCCTAGATCTCTCAGAGATATGCATGACTAGCTTTTTCACCTTCATTCTAGTTGGTCTCACTCCGTTTGTCAACTTGTGGACAATTTTGTTTCAGTTTGGAACTTGTTCGAACTTTATATGTTCTTGCTAGTGTTGGATTTCTTAATTTAAAGCAGGCCTCCACTAGAGCCTTTCATCTAAAAAAGAAAGTGTAAATTTCTAATCCGGATCTAAAAGGGCAATGTCACAAAATTGTGGAAGTAGAGGGTATAAACTATAATTCCCTCTCTTATTTATTCTGCATGATATGATAATGGTAGATAGTTTTCGGATCATTTGGATAAAGTATGAGTTTCCTCATCAAAGCTAAGAAGCAACTATTCTTTAGACATATCCCCATCAGATGATTCTGTTTATAAAGCATTATGTCTACTTGCATCAGCTATTTTTTACGTATGCGTGGCACATCTCTTGCACTCAATTCCTAGGAAAATATAGTATATTTCTAGGTCTATTTTCTCCCTTCACACTATGTGGTCCGACAAAACAATGTATAAAATGTTATATCTTGTATTTGCACATAAAAATTTAAATTTATCTATTTTAATTAGTTAAACTCCCAAGACATTTGTATAGAAGACTACCCCTCTGGGCCATGAATGTTGTATGGAGTATATTCTTAGACATATTTTTCTTTTGTGAACTGATATTTATTTTTATTACTGTGTAACTAATGAAGGCTTGTCATTGTTCTGTTCATTTCGATCATACATGGCTCCAAGAGCACTAACCAGTAGTTTGGCATTGGTCCTAATAACTATTTCCGATCGATATGAAACATAGCAAGGTTCACTAAACTACTATTCGGTAGAATGGTACAAGCATGACAAGGGATAGTGATAGTTTGAAAAATTGGAAGATAAAACAAATAATGGCATGGGTTCTCCGGCTCAAATAATTAATACATGCATTGAAGATCTAGAACTTTAATAACCTCATCTTCCCTTCCTTTTACTAGGAATCTTTGATCAAGCCTTTAATATATCCACCCTATATATAATGGCTAATATATCTCCATTTGCTCATTCAGGACGGTACATTAGCCACACATTATAAAGGTAGAGAAGAGAAGATGTATTTGACATATTCAGTATGCGCCATGCTTGTCAACTATTTTTATTAATAAGTCTAGTCTACATACTAGATGGAAGTGTAAGAAATCTAGGTATGCCTTGTAGCCTCATGGGGATGGGAGGTGTCGGAATACAGAGGCCTAGCAATAGATATACGACAAGGTATGGTACACTTCTCAGCTAACACATGCTCTGATGCTCAACGGCAAGTTCTTCATGACGGACTCGCACATTCTTGGCTTCCAGTGTTTACCATCTATGTATTTCTTAGTCCCTTGATCCGTATTCAGTGGTGAAGCCAGGATTCAAGTAAACCCCGGACCAAAAACTAGATGCATGCCTTCGATTTAAAATAAGTGTCGGAGTTGTGGTATAAATTTTGAACTAAAACAGTACCTAATCATCGACACTTTTTATGGATCAGAGGGAGTACTACTAAATGAGATTTATAATTTTGTTGGTATGATTGCAACAGTAAACATATGATTTCAAGTTCAATGTTAATGATCCAACAAAGTACATAATAATGACTAGAAATATAAAATAATAGTAAGGGGTACTTCAGCTTGAGGATTCGCCGATTTGTTTGTGTATAGAGATTTATTGAAAATAATTCTTCATCTTCTATTCTACGGCATGAAATTAATGAAAATAGTCATTATTTGAATGACTAACTCAACTCAATTCTTCAAGAGTTCAGAACTCTATTTCCTTGTTCTTGGCTTTGTGCCTGTTTCTATCGCAAAGTAGGCGAGTAGGCAAGAAGCCGAGCGCAAGTCCGACCGCAGCAGCCATTAGAAGAGGACGCAAGAGGGGATACCGAGTGGTGGAGGCGACGGGCGATGGTGGATGGCCACGGTCTGGCCACGACGTGGCAAACTGACGGTTGCAATGCCGCCCCGCAGTCTCCAGCACAACAACAACAACATAGGAAGGGGCGAACGACAGAGAAGTGCGGCGCATACGTGGGGCGGGCTAGCATACGAGCGGGGGCGCGTGAGACGGCGAGTGGAGGACCAGCTGCGGAGTTGTTCTATCTCAAACGTACGGAAAGGAGACGCTCGTCTTGTTCGTGTTCTCTCGCGAGGCAGAAAGATGGGGAGCTGATTGGCTTCGTTTTGGGCTGCAGCAAACTAAACCCCAGGCCACTTCTATAACCCATATAGGTAGGCCAGGAATTTGGCTACGCCCCAGGCCATGGCTCTGGTTGCCCGGGCCTGGCTCCGCCCCATAGTAGTTCAATTTATTTAGCTTCTCTAATACCTTTTTCCTTTATGTAAATATACTCTATCCATAGCCAACATGTATGGTTGGGATAAGAGATAGAGATATGATTAGTTTAATTGTAACGATCTTCTTATAGTTCAAGTCTCTTTACTCCGTGGACTTCTATAGAAACCCACAAGGGTCAATACAATACAATAGACAATATTCTAGGTTTACAACTTTCTACATGGTATAGATACCTACATAATTAGACATAGCCAGGGATTTCAAAGATCATTTTGTATTTCAAGTCATAGGCTTCTTGCCCTTCAAGTTTGTACTTCTGTATACACGACACGAGGGTTAAATCAATACAGCATAATATTTTAGGGATTCTAAACTTTCTATATAATATTAGAGCGGTTAGCCTTGCGGCACCGATCCTAGACCTTTCACTACTTTCGCTTCACGCCCCGCTCCTAGGAAGATCAATCTTCTCTCTAGGAGGAACAACACCTGGTTTCGATTAAAGATAGGATTAGTTCTTTAGGTTACATCCAAAATTTTCAATTTTCCAATTCCATAGATTAGATCAAATTAGCTACAAAATAAATCTCAAGATTCTGACCGGCTAACAAAACTAGATTATAAAGCAGGACGTAATGCGTGTTTCAAGGGAATCGGAAATTGTGATTTGGTAGATGCGGAAAGAGGATTGTGAGCTGATTTTACTTTAAGATTCGTCATGCCACGCGTCAGCCATGGTCCAGCCATCGGGTGTGTGTGCGATCCAGTTCGTAATCAGCTGCAGGTTGATTCATGGAGGAGGCCATCATTCATGCACGCGAGGGAGCCAGCTGCTCCCGATCGCATGACTTGTGGGTGGGGCTCTTCCTTTTACCTATTTCTGTCATATTGATCATAACCATGCATATTCACTATGAGATTTTTTTTCTGTACCCAACGAAATTGGACGGTTTATTTCTTATGATCTACTATACGAGATGCAAATAAGATCTACTCATACTCCAACAATGTAACTCGGAGTACTTACATCAAGTTGTTGCTCTTTATGATTGAGCTCGGGCAATAACAAGACGTGTGCATTATTTCTTTTTTGGAGACATTGCTTTTAAAGAGGCTAGTTTGTAGTATAGGTGTTATACTCGGTGGTGGTTAGAGCGTTTCTGTTGCGAGTGGTTGTACACTACGACGGGGTCTTTATTTTTTTGTCTCTTGTTTATTTTGTTCTTGGTTGTGTGCATGTTTTTTGATGTCTTGTTGGTACAGAGGTTGGATCTAATTGGTATATTTGCGATATTAATATATTCCCTTTGTGTCAAACTAATTTGAGCTCTCCTATTGGGAATCGCTAGGGGTGGCGATTGACAAGACGCGAACCCTAGCTCTCTCAGAGATATGCATGACTAGCTTTTTCACCTCCGTTCTAGTTGGTCTCACTCCGTTTGTCAACTTGTGGACAATTTTGTTTCAGTTTGGAACTTGTTCGAACTTTGTTTGTTCTCGCTAGTGTTGGATTTCTTAATTTAAAGCAGGCCTCCACTAGAGCCTTTCGTCTAAAAAATAAAGTGTAAATGGCTAATCCGGATCTAAAGAGGGCAATGTCACAAAACTATGGAAGTAGAGGGTATAAACTATAATTCTCTCTCTTGTTATTCTGCATTATATGATAATGGTAGACGATTCAAATTGGATAAAGTATGAGCTTCCTCATCAAAGCTAAGAAGCAACTATTCTGAAGACATATCCCCATCCGATGATTCTGTTTATAAAGCATTATGTGTACTTGCATCAGCTATTTTTTCCCTATGCATGGCACATCCCTTGCACTCAATTCCTAGGAAAATAGTATATTTCTAGGTCTATTTTCTCCCTTCACACTATGTCGTCTGACAAAAGAATGTATCAACTGTTATATCTTGTATTTGCACATAAAAATTTAAATTTATCGGTTTTAATTAGTTAAACTCCCAAGACATTTGTATAGAAGACTTCACCTCCGGGCCATGAATGTTGTATGGAGTATATTCTTAGACATTTTTTTTTTGTGAACTGATATTTATTTTTATTACTGTGTAATTAATGAACGCTTCTCATTGTTCTGTTCATTTCGATCATACATGGCTCCAAGAGCACTATCCAGTAGTTTGGCATTGGTCCTAATAACTATTCTCCGATCGATATGAAACATAGCAAAGTTCACTAAACTACTATTCGGTAGAATGTACAAGCATGACAAGGCATTGTCTGTACCTAGGATAGTGGTAGTTTGAAAATTGGATAAAACGAATAATAGTATGGATTCTCCGGTTCAAATAATTAATACATGGTATCCAAGATGTAGAACTTTAACAACCTCATCTTCCCTTCCTTTTATTACTAGGAATTTTTTATCAAGCCTATAATATATCCAGCCCATATATAATGACCAATATATCGGACTAGGTACATTAGCCACACATTATAAAGGTAGAGAAGGGAATATGTGTTTGACATATTCAGTATGCGCATATCTGTCAATTATTTTTATTAAGTTTAGTCTAGATACTAGATGAAAGGGTAAGAAATCTACGTATGCCTTGTAGCCTCATGAGGATGGGAGGTATCAGGATACAGAAGCCTAGTAATAGATATACGAGAAGGCATGGTACACTTCTCATCCAACACATGCTCTGATGCTCAACGGCAAGTTCTTCGAGAGAGACTCGCACATTCTTGTCTTCCAGTGTTTACCATCTATGTATTTCTCGGTCACTTGCTCAGTACCAGTGCAATTTATTTAGCTTTTCTAATACCTTTTTTATTTATGTAAATACTCTATCTGTCCAAAACATAATATTAGGGAACAAAGGAAGTACTTCATAAAAATACATGGCAGAGTCCTGAAGTTGTTTTAAAAAGCAGTGTGATTTCTTCACTGACGAGGTTGTCAATGCCATTTGAGCGGACAAAATGTAACTTTAAGTCGATTAATAGGCAGCGATAAAACTGGTTGTACAGGACACTACTGTTTGGATGGATTGTACACAAACGTAAAACTCCAGACTCTTTGCTAGGATCCTAAACTTTTGTTCAGAAGCTGCAAGTAGTTAGAGTCAAATATTTCATGGTTTTAAAAAAATTCACATAAGTTACATAAAAAAATTAAGACATAGTTTGTAGAAACATATACAATGATGCGGAAATGGAAGGTAACAACATGCCAAACCACTCTATGTTAACCAGTACTTGAAAATTCCAGAGGCTGCATTGCAGACTCGGGGCAATACAACCAAGCAGTCAACTACATTATCATTGAGAATACTACCATTTGATGTTTCGGTAGTACCAAGGATAGAAATATAGGTACATATTTAAGACTATGGGTACACGTGTGATGTGTTGCTATGAGAATGAAAATGAAGCTATGGTCCTAAGGATTTACAAGAGCTCGACCTAATTCTGGCCGCATAGGTAGAAGTACAAGGAAATAGGCTACAACATCATTCAAGTGAAATGAAGATGATGGTGAGCAGGTTTAGAGTAAAGAGAAATTGTCTTATTTTATTAAACACCTAATAATTAGTGGCTAATCAACTACATATTATGGAACTCAAGAGGGTAAATATAACCTTACCACATGGGCATGATAGCAACAATTAACAATTTGTTTAAGGGTCGATCATAACTCATTAATTAATTTGAACACCAAGGTAGGTCTAAAATTTAGTGTCGATAGTACATGAGAACTTTATATCTATGTACTTGGTACACCATGGCTAAGACCGATCCCAGCCATGTCCATACAGAACAGTGGGTGTATCCAGCAGCAGCGATAAAATGACCTATGCATCGTGTCAATTCAGAGAGACACAGCAATGCGGCATAAGCTAATAGGTTGGCGTAGCAGATTAGTAGTAGCTTGTGCAATTTTACCATTCTGGTTCCTAATTCCCTCCCATTGAAATCACTAGCTTGTTAGAGGATCGAGGCAGTATTGTTTTTAGAGGATATTGGAAATGGTAGGTCTCAGGATGACCAAATACCCATGGAAGGACCATAGTTGCCAGCGATCCGGGTCGCTCGGGTCGAGGAACGGGATCGTGGGACGTTGTATGCTGCCTCCTCGAACATGGATCGGTGCAGGGTACTCTTCTCCGGGACAGTTATTTTTGGATGTGGGTCGCGACCCCGATTAATATGGATCGATGACCCGGATCGATAAGCTTCGTACGTACAGTTTTAACATATTTTATACAACATAAAAATAAATAAAAGCCCATGATAGCCCATCCCGTTGTTAACCCTATAGAACACGTATTGATTGATATCCATCCTGCCTCGTCTCTGTGACGGCGCCGACGAGATGTAAAAAATCGACGCATAGCTAGCCTCCATCTTTTTCTTTCTAATAAGGACGCACTTGATCGTTCTGGGTCGCGTCCATCGACGACTCCTATCGACCCCATCTCGTTCCCGACCCTCGATCTGGGTCGATCGACCCTGGGCGTGGAACACGGCATCGATCCCGAACCTGGCTACTATGGGAAGGACAAGCGGAACCGCTTATTCGCCCAAGACGGTCGATGGTGAAAATGCTGCGGTGTGAGAAAGCCGAAGAGGAAGCGTACGGCGTCTACTCAAACCGCAGACTGGAGGGGTGGACCTAGAACAGCTACAGTACGCCGCCAGGTCTTTGCTGCGTGCTGCACATCACTAGGTCCATGTTTGCATGGTCGTCTTAATTAAGCCCAGTCGGTACAACAATTGTCATGGTACATTGGTACTTAATCCTACAGGAAGAAAAAAAAACCTGTGAGCACGTCTCCAATTTAAAGAGTTCTTGCACCCATTCCTCACGTCATCTTTGCTCTTTCGCTAGAACATTTTCACCAAAGAGAATAATTTTCCCAAGGGGTTAATATGTGAAATTATCACTAAGTCGTCTGGCGTTATGAAATTTGGTGTACTTTCTCCGATCCAAATTAATGGACTCGGATTTTGTCTAGATTTAGTTTAGATCAAAGCTCTGTGAGTGTAGTCATGCCTGCAACGGTTCACTTTTGCTTCCCCCTCCCCCCCCCCCCCCCCCTCTTTCAAACTTTAACAAACAAAAACTCGATACCGATTGTTTAGAGGACCATACGAACCCACCAGAAATCGGTATGATCCTCTTAGACGTATACTCACCATATACGGAAGCACACCTCGCAACGGTTAACTATGCAGAGGCATGTAGAAGATTGAGACACATGAGCCCTGCAACGGTACAATTCAATAGCAGTCAACATACCGCGGATGCACGCAATCAACTTACTAAGAAAGGGGAAAGCAAGAAAAAACATGAAGGACACAAGCAACAACAACAAGCACTGCCTAGCCAACACACATAGGGCGTAAAAGTTTCTCTCTGATCAATCGTTTCACCTCCGAGAAGGTCCAAGCGAGAGAGCTTGTCACCATACCATAGATATTGTCTCAACTTTGGAGAGATGAGAAGTGGTGTTGTTCATCCATATATGTTAGATACATATGTTTCTTTCTAGTACCAACAACAATTTGTGGGTTAGCTTATAAGTGGTGTTAAAATTTACATTAATTCAGATGGATATTTTCAGATCATGTGCTAATCATAAGGTTGGGTTAATCGGCCTTCTGTCCCGGTTTTTCCCAATAGCATCTTATGTGTCTGCATGAACTTAAGATGATGTATGTACTCTTCAATATAAATTACAGCTCTCCTTTTCCCTTTAAACTGAAAGCTGTCATATTATTACACTTTACTTAACTTCGTTGTGTACAGTTGTGGAATGGCAAAGAGAGTTTGCAAACTTGAAAATACTTCAGCAACTGCTGCCCTTACATTCATTGGCTTTATTCGATATAGCCAGAATGACAAAGAGAGTATGTAAACTTGCCGATGTCTCACACACTGCTGGATTAATCAGGAATTTCACTGGATTCTAGGACTGCCTCAAGCCTTCAACTACAAATTTAAGATCGTGCCAGCATCCTAGATGAACCAATCACTACTACACAAGTGCAGCGTGGCCAGCTGACGTATGGACCGACCCCGTTAGCCGTACCAGCGGCTCCTGATCAATTCATTGGCAAGTGAAAGTTCAGACATTTTTCGTTTGCAGATGTTTGTTCAAACATACTATTGGAAATATAAGCAATAATCCATATGATTTAATCCGATTAATAAATTGATAAAACATGATCATATAAACAGTAGTAAAACCAATCATGCGATCAATAAAGTAGATGAACAGATTATATCTATACAAGACAAACCTATCACATCTATACCAAACACTAGAACCACCAAAACGCTAGAACTAGAAATTTTAGCATAATCCAAAAGAGAGAGATTGAGATCACATACGATGCAGTTGCGGCAGTAGCCGTGGCGGTAGCAGCAGCAGAGCTGTCGCCCATGTTGAGATTGCCAAAGAGGTCGCTGACATCCGGAAAGAAGTCGTCGTTCGGGGACTCGTCGTCGGATGTCGTCGTGGTTGCCAGTAGTCGCGCTTGAGCGCTCCCCAAAAACCTGATCACCCCTCGCCCGTACAGGTTCACGAGAGGCGAGGTTCCGGAGGCCTACTGTCCCGATCTGCGGTGCACGCCGCAAGACGGGATGGAGAAGACGAAAGCGGCAGCGCAAGGTTCTGGAGGGTAGCGGCGCCGCAGGTTAGGGAGATCGTGGGCTCATCCCACGTTCGAGTCGGTAACAGTCCACGTCCATAAAAACTGGAAACGGTTGTAATTAACGCGTCCGTTAATGACTAATTAGTTTTCCCAACCAGCAAAATAAAGCTCGGATCGGCGAGATTCTCGCTACCCGCGACACGCGCGCGCGCGTCGTGACGAGGCGAGGCGGGCAGCGTCGAAGGAGGAGTGCGCGAGGGCTACTCTTCTTGTTACACCTTAGTGAGTGGTGCAACACTCTACTATATAAGGTGGTCCAACTCCCCTTAACTAGCAATGTGGGACTAAACCTTAGCACGACTAGCACAACCATGTTTCCATATACAAGTGGGCCAAAGATAATTTCAAAATTTGTCTAATGGGCCAACAACCCAAAACTCATCAAATTCCAACAATTTCCCACAAAGTCTCATTGGCACATCACATCACTTCTATTCCAGAACATTGTTTTATATACCGGTGTGTAGTGGAGACTGTTAAGTTAAACTTCCACGTTAAACTTCATGCTACACTAGCTAGCAACTTGAATAGTGGACTATGCCTTGAACTACAAGTTTTCTGCGCGGTAGTTTCACACAAAATCTAGACCGATACAGGGCTACCGTCGGCTTCCCGACGATTTGGAGCTTATGCGTCATACTCCAGGGCCTTTCATGAGTTTATTAGAGAGCACCCAACTCTCACGGACTGCGACGTTTGACAGTCAAGCTCATATAGGTGTGTTCCTCAAGAGATGTTCTCTAGGACAACATCTCCGCTTATAAAATCCACTTGGAACACATTAAGATAAATATCAACCTGCCATGCAGATTAAGAGATTATTGCATCTTTATGGATATGTAAATATAATATGGGATGCTCTCCTCTCAGCTGACCAACAGTTTGTCTCCCAGCTCTAATTCACGGGATCTTCGATCACATAGAGTGGGTTGCCACTGGGATCAACTCATAGCGTGAGTATCAAACCCATCTCCCTCGATGCATTATCTATCACATTTCGTGATAAACCCTTTGTGAAAGGATCTGGCAGATTCTTAGATGTTTGGATATAATCCAACACAATAACTCCAGAGTTTCTCAGTTTTCTGACAGATTTTAATCTCCTCTTCACATGCCTTGACGACTTCATATTATCCTTAGAACTGTTTACTTTGACGATCACAATTTGATTATCATAGTTCATCGGGATGGCGGGTATTGGTTTTTCAACCACACGTAAGTCCATCAATAGCTCATGAAGCCACTCTTCTTCAACAGTGGCCGTGTCTAATGCTGTGAGTTCTGCTTCCATTATTGACCTCGTTAAGGTGGTCTGCTTGCAAGACTTCCAGGAAACAGCGCCACCACCAAGTATGAACAAATAACCACTTGTGGCCTTAATCTCATCAGCATCAGATATCTAATTTGAATAATTATAACCCTCAAGTACCCGTGTATACCTAGTATAGTGAATACCATAACTCGTAGTGCCTTTCAAATAGCGCAAAACTCTTTCAAGAGCATGCCAATGATCATCTCCATGGTTTGACACAAATCAACTCAGTTTGCTTACATCAAAGGAGATGTCAGGTCTAGTAGCGCTGGCTAAATACATGAGCGAGCCAATAATTTGAGAATATCTCAGTTGATCTTTAGTAGTCCTTCGATTCTTTCGAAGTAGCACACTCGGATCATAAGGCCTTGGAGAAGAATTGTAGTCACTATACCCGAAGCAACTCAATATCTTTTCCACATAGTGAGACTGAAGCAATGTAATCCCACCATTGTCATCCTTTAGTAGCTTGATGTTTAAGATTACATCAGCCCAACCCAAGTCCTTCATCTCAAAGCAGCGAGATAGGAACTCTTTGACCTCCTCAATAACAGCGAGGTTGGTCCTAAATATCAATATGTCATCAACATAGAGACACATAATAACTCCGTCGCCCCCACCATGGCGATAGTACACACATTTGTCCGCTTCATTTACAACAAAGCCTTCAGCAGTTAAAGTTCTTTCAAACTTCTCGTGCCACTGTTTAGGAGCTTGCTTAAGACCATACAAAGACTTCACTAACTTACACACCTTTCCTTATTGACCATCTACTACAAATCCGTCAGGTTGCTCCATATAAATTTCCCCATCTAGCTCTCCATTTAGAAAAGTTGCCTTAACATCCATTTGATAAATGAGAAGACCATGTGAGGTAGCCAAGGAAAGTAGTACTCGAATAGTGGTCAATCTGGCTACAGGTGAGTAGATATCGAAGAAGTCTTCACCTTCCTTTTAGGTATAACCCTTAGCCACAGCGGCGAACGTACAGGGTATGCCGCATATGCCATGGCATACCCTGCGGCCCAGCCATGCAAGCCTATGCCCCTTTTATTCAGCTGGACATAATCAAAACGAGCTAATGCATGGAGCCTCTAGCCATGCATGCATGTCTTGCTTGGGGACAACCTTCGATTTGGCTTTGGCCACTAATCTAGTTGGATGTTTATTAAGATGGGCTTTAGTCTTAAACGTGTAAAGCCTGCAGGCCAGCTATGGCATGCACGTGAGTATGTAGCTATTTTGGTATTCTCTTCGATTCATATTAGTCTACTAAAATTTGTTTAAATACGGATGTATTTATCATTTAAAATTTAACTAGATACGATGAATCTAAGTTAACATATAGATCGGAGCGAGTAATGGATTTGCCCCTATTAGCTAAGATGACTAATCAACAGAAATATTTACCTAGTGTACAATATGATTGGAGCGACTCTACAGTGTGTTTTAGTAGTATATATGGGCTAGCTAGCATCAGTAGATAATTTGATCAACTGAAAATTAGTCTTAGTATATTTTGTATATGTTCCCTTGCTGCTTTTTGTAACATCCATTTTATATATTATTTTTTATTTTAATACAGTATTGTATCTTATAGTGTTGCCGAAATGATTATCCCACGGTCGGATAATTTGGAAATTTAATGTTTTACACAATGATAAGAATTTAGTTCAATATTAGAATGCCCCGTCGACGGTGCATATGTGTCCAATAATTTATATTTTTTATTACAATATAAAGACTATTTTTCTTTAAATATTTTGATATATTTGATAATGGTCTTTTTTATATTCTAAGATAAAATTGTTTGTCAATAGGCACGTCAATTTTTTTTGGCATACCCTTTACTAAAATCCTAGATCCGCCACTGCTTAGCCACAAGACGTGCCTTGTACTTTTCAATAGTACCATCAGGTCTAAGCTTTTTCTTGAACACCTATTTACATCCTACAGGTTTACACCCATAAGGACGATCAGTGATTTCCCAAGTACCATTAGATAAGATGGAGTCCATCTCGCTTCGGACAGCTTCCTTCTAGTAGTCAGCATCTTGAGATGCATAGGCTTCTGAAATAGAAGTGGGAGTATCATTCACAAGGTACACAATGAAATCATCACCAAATGACTTTGCAGTCCTTCGTCTCTTGCTCCTTTTGGGAACTTCATTGTCATCCTTCATAGGATCACCAGAGTGTTCTATCGGCATAGTGGGTTCAGGAATTATATAAAATTCCTGACTAGATGAACTAGTCATCTCCTGATTTGATGATCTAGACATGCCTTTCATAGAAAAGATGTCCTCAAAGAAAGTCGCATCATTCGACTCCATAATTGTACCAACATGCATGTCGGATACCTCAGATTTTACTATCAAAAATCTATATCCAATGCTATGAAAAGCATATCCCAGAAAAACACAATCAACGGTTTTTGGTCTAAGCTTTCGCTTCTTAGGTATTGGAATATTGACTTTCACCAAATAACCCCAAGTTCGTAAGTAAGAGAGTTTAAGCCTTTTATTTTCCCATTCCTCAAATGGAATCATGGTTTTATCCTTTACAGGAACACAGTTTAGGACATGACACACAGTCATTAGCGCCTCCCCCCACCATTCCTTGGAAAGACCCGATGTATCTAACATGGCGTTAACCAAATTAGTTAGAGTGCGGTTCTTCTTTTCGGCCACCCTATTTGACTTAGGCGAGTAGGGAGGCGTCCTCTCATGTATAATAACATGTTCCATATAGAATAAATCAAACTCGTTTGAAAAGTACTCTCCACCACGATCTGACCTTAGCCGCTTGATTTTAAGATCAAGTTGGTTTTCTGCCTTAGCTTTATAGATTTTGAAGTAGTTTAGAGCTTCATCTTTATATTTCAGAAGATAAACATAACAGTATCTAGTGGAGTAATCAATCAATGTCATAAAGTATCTTTTTCCACCTTTTGTCAACACACCATTCATCTCACAAAGATCTGAATGTATAAGTTCTAGCGGTGCTAAGTTTCTCGATTTCGCAGACGTATGAGACTTGCGGGGTTGCTTTTCTTGCACACAAACTTAGCACTTAGAACCTTTGACAGTGGTAAATTTCGGAATTAAACTCATATTGGCTAGCCGCGTCATGCAACCAAAGTTAATATGACAGAGTCGTGAATGCCAAACATTGGACTCATTATCATTGCAAACATGATTAATAACTTTAGTACATGAGTCTGACAAAGACAAGCGGAAGAGACCTCCGCACTCATAACCCTTTCCAACAAATTGTACATACTTAGAAATTACAACTTTATTGGACTCAAAAACCAACTTAAAGCCATCTCGATATAAAAGCGATCCGCTGACGAGATTCTTATTGATGGAGGGAACATGCTGCACATTCTTCAGCTGTACGGTCTTCTCCGAAGTAAACTTCAGATTTACCATACCAACACCATGAACAGAAGCACGTGAGCCATTTCCCATCAGCACAGAAGAGGTCCTTGAGACCTGATAAGAGGAAAACATGGAAACATCATAACATACATGTGTATTAGCACACGTGTCTATCCACCAATCAGGAGAATGACATACTGAAATGATAGTAGGTAAAATACCGTACCAAACATCCTTCATCTCAATATCGCTAATAATAACATTAGTGGCCTTGCCGCTGTTTCCATGTTGACGCTTGTTAAAGCGATTAGGACAGCTAGGAGCTCAATGATCAGGATCACCACAGACATGGCAAGAACCTTTTCTCTTATCATTTTTCTTCTTGAAGTTGGTTGAGTGCATGGCCTTGTTCTTGCCATCAAACTTCCCCTTTCCTTCAGTTTTGTTCTTATTCTTAAACTTGTGGGATTGGAAGTTTTTCCTCTGCACCAAATTGGCAGTAGAACCTCCCTCAAATCTTCGAGCAGTTTTGTCCTTTGCTCTCGCCTTCTCTTACACATGAAGGGACCCAATGAGATCCGTAACGGAAAACTCGTGTCTCTTATGTTTCAAAGAAGTAGCAAAGTTCCTCCACGAGGGAGGAAGCTTGGCAATAATGCCACCGGTCACAAATTTGTCCGGTAAGGAACACTTGAACTGCTCAAGTTCTTTGGCAAGTGATTGTATCTCATGAGCTTGCTCAACGACAGAGCGCTCATCAACCATCTTGTAGTCATAGAATTGCTACATGACATACAACTCAGTGCCAGCGTCCGAGACCCCAAATTTGGCCTCGAGCACTTCCCACGTGTCCTGGTCATTATAAAATGACATATACGGGTCAACAATGTTGTCTCCAAGAATACTGAACAAAGCCGCCATAAACATGGTATCGATTTTTTTAAAGGTCGCTTCCTGCTCAGCACAAAGATCTCCTTCAGGCTTGCCAAGAGTGGATCTATAGCAGTTTAGGTTTTCAAACCAGAGAACTGCTCTCTTGCGCCATCTATTATAGTGCATGCCATCAAAAGAAGGCGGCCTAGTAGCCACGGCTACACCAGTGGAATTCAGTTGCCTATAATCAGGTTTTTGGATTGTTGGAAATATAAGCAATAATCCATATGATTTAATCTGAATAATAAACTGATAAAGCATGATCATACAAACAGTAGTAAAACCAATCATGCAGATCAATAAAGTAGATGAACAGATTACATCTATACAAGACAAACCTATCACATCTACACCAAACGCTAGAACTAGAAACTCTAGCATAATTCGAAAGAGAGAGATTGAGATCACATACGATGCAGTTGTGGCAGTAGCCGCATCGGTAGTAGCAGCAGAGCTGTCGGCCATGTTGAGATTGCCGAAGAGGTCGCTGACGTCCGGGAAGAAGTCGTCGTTCGGGAACTCGTCGTCGGGGTTGCCAGTAGTCGCGCTTGAGCGCTCCCCAAAAACCTGATCGCCCCTCACCCGTACAGGTTCACGAGAGGCGGGGTTCCGGAGGCCTACTGTCCCGATCTGTGGTGCACGCCGCAAGCCGGGATGGAGAAGACGAAAGCGGCGACGCAAGGTTCTAGAGGGTAGGTGTGTGTGTGTGTTGATTCACCGATTAGGTTTAGCTCAGACGCTTATATAATGCAGGTTAGGGAGATCGTGGGCTCAGCCCACGTCTGAGTCTAGAAACGGCAGTAATTAACGCGTCCGTTAATGACTCATAATTAGTTTTCCCAACCAGCAAAATAAAGCTCGGCGAGATTCCCGCAACACGCGGCGCGCGCGCGTCGTGGCGCGGCGTGGCGAGGTCGGAGGAGGAGTGCGCGATGGCTACTCTTCTTGTTACACCTTAGTGAGTGGTTCAACACTCTACTATATAAGGTAATCCAACTCCCCTTCAACTAGCAATGTGGGACTAAACTTTAGCACCACTAGCTTAGCCATATGCTGCCATATACAACTAGCAATGGAGAGAGATGTGAAGTGGTGTTGTTCATCCATATATGTTATATACATATGTTTCTTTCCAGTATGAACAATCTGTGGGTTAGCATATAAGTGGTGTTCATGTGCTAATCATAAGGTTGGGTTAATCGGCCTTCTGTCCCGGTTTTTCCCAATAGCATCTTATGTGTCTGCATGAACTTAAGATGATGTATGTACTCTTCAATATAAATTACAGCTCTCCTTTTCCCTTTAAACTGAAAGCTGTCATATTATTACACTTTACTTAACTTCGTTGTGTACAGTTGTGGAATGGCAAAGAGAGTTTGCAAACTTGAAAATACTTCAGCAACTGCTGCCCTTACATTCATTGGCTTTATTCGATATAGCCAGAATGACAAAGAGAGTATGTAAACTTGCCGATGTCTCACACACTGCTGGATTAATCAGGAATTTCACTGGATTCTAGGACTGCCTCAAGCCTTCAACTACAAATTTAAGATCGTGCCAGCATCCTAGATGAACCAATCACTACTACACAAGTGCAGCGTGGCCAGCTGACGTATGGACCGACCCCGTTAGCCGTACCAGCGGCTCCTGATCAATTCATTGGCAAGTGAAAGTTCAGACATTTTTCGTTTGCAGATGTTTGTTCAGACATACTACATCTGTTAAGAAACCTCAACCAGCACAGTCAGGTCTATTCAGTCACTAAAATACAGCTTTTCAAAACAACAATTCATAAGACCATAACAGATTCTTAGCAAGAACACTACTACAAAATGGAGACGGGACTCATCTTTTGTTGTAACTAACAGTGGAATCTCATTGTTCTTTGCATCTTTGACCATATATACACGGCTCCAAGAGCACTATCCAGTAGTTTTCGTATCGGTCGTGATAAGTATTTTCCTAACAAGGTCCATAAAGGGAATAATACACCCAGCTAATCATTTCAAGTTGTAAATTCTAATCAACCCTAACTCTTTAATGCATCCCTACAGGCTGCGAGATAAACATATATAAGGTCTTTCTAAAAAAAAAAACTACCACTGTCGTGTGGTTTTCACTCTATGTGACAGTGATAGTGTTCCAATGTTGGGCATATATATGCTCCACACCACCTCTACTGATGCACTATAATTTGAACCGGTCAAAGTGTTTATCATATGATCACAGTGCCTTATTTTCATAAAAAATCGCTACTGTATATATTTTTCAAAATGGATGGACACAACATCATGTACATTCATATTTGGATCTGGTAACTAATAACAATAAAACGTGGACAGGTAGATACAAGAAGATCGGTGTGTACTGTGTACTCTCTCGTTTGTTAACACTAGGGTGAGAGGGGACTAAACTATTTAATAGAATGAAAACATGAAAAAAGGTATTGTTCTTACCCAGGACCCGAGGACCGTGGTAGCTCAAAAAATTGGAAGATTAAACAAAGAATGGTATATATGAATTAGTTCAATGCCTTAATTAATAGAACACCTAATGATTATTTCGAACATCAAAACCTTCCTTTCTACCATGAGCCTTTGATCAAGTTTCTCGATTGACTGCCTCACTACAGGAATGGGAAGCTACGCCGACGGCCAAACATCGGGGCCGTCGGCGTAGCCATCGTCTAGGCCAGCTCCGCCAAGCAGCCGTCGGCGTAGAATTGCCCTCGGCATATCCTATGCTACGCCGACGGCTGCCCTAGCTATTTTTTATTTTATCTCATTAAACTTTGAAAAATTATAACTAAATCATTCTAATTCGGAAAAATACAAATAATATATCAAAATTTGCAGAAAAATAAGACCTATCTATCTACACTCAAATATTACACATTTATAAATAAAAATTAAGTAAAACATAAGAAATTATATATAGTTTAAAATGGGCATAAAAAATTCAAAAACGATCGAAACAATGCGAAACCTTCGCGTGGTGTCATATTATGTGACATAGTTATAAGGAAAAATATTAAACTTGATATATTGATTATGTCTCAAAAAAACCTTCACAAAATGACCTATCTCATTCGAGGTTTCTTGGCTTTCGGGTCAAATGACCAATGTTATGGCTAGAATCAAGGCATAGTTTGTGATAATGTGCCCATATTGTGCATACACATGCATCATGGGATGGCGAACAATGTTGCAGGAGAAAGTTTTCCTTTTCGTCGCACCAAAAAGCCATTTCCCATTTTCTGAGCACAAAACACGGACGATTTTGTAAAGCAACCACCAAATGGCTAATTCAAAATGGTACCACCACATTTTACAAAAATACTATACCACCTTATATAGACAATGTCCCAATAGGGGAATCCGAAACCTTTCCGTCCACCTCTGGTGAAAAAGACAAATTCCTGCCGAATCGGTAGAAAGTGGGTCAGATATGAACTACAGGTACATGATCCGATGCTCATGTTTTTTTACAAAAATCATTTTTAGGTTCACAATATGCTATTTTATCAAAGATCCAATGCAAGTTTAGCGAGGCTCGGCCCCGAGCTAAGAATCTTCATGCCCGCCGTTCGACAAAGTTTGACGATAATTTAAAAGGGGCATAAAAAATTCAAAAACGATCGAAACAATGCGAAACCTTCGCGTGGTGTCATATTATGTGACATAGTTATAAGGAAAAATATTAAACTTGATATATTGATTATGTCTCAAAAAAACCTTCACAAAATGACCTATCTCATTCGAGGTTTCTTGGCTTTCGGGTCAAATGACCAATGTTATGGCTAGAATCAAGGCATAGTTTGTGATAATGTGCCCATATTGTGCATACACATGCATCATGGGATGGCGAACAATGTTGCAGGAGAAAGTTTTCCTTTTCGTCGCACCAAAAAGCCATTTCCCATTTTCTGAGCACAAAACACGGACGATTTTGTAAAGCAACCACCAAATGGCTAATTCAAAATGGTACCACCACATTTTACAAAAATACTATACCACCTTATATAGACAATGTCCCAATAGGGGAATCCGAAACCTTTCCGTCCACCTCTGGTGAAAAAGACAAATTCCTGCCGAATCGGTAGAAAGTGGGTCAGATATGAACTACAGGTACATGATCCGATGCTCATGTTTTTTTACAAAAATCATTTTTAGGTTCACAATATGCTATTTTATCAAAGATCCAATGCAAGTTTAGCGAGGCTCGGCCCCGAGCTAAGAATCTTCATGCCCGCCGTTCGACAAAGTTTGACGATAATTTAAAAGGGGCATAAAAAATTCAAAAACGATCGAAACAATGCGAAACCTTCGCGTGGTGTCATATTATGTGACATAGTTATAAGGAAAAATATTAAACTTGATATATTGATTATGTCTCAAAAAAACCTTCACAAAATGACCTATCTCATTCGAGGTTTCTTGGCTTTCGGGTCAAATGACCAATGTTATGGCTAGAATCAAGGCATAGTTTGTGATAATGTGCCCATATTGTGCATACACATGCATCATGGGATGGCGAACAATGTTGCAGGAGAAAGTTTTCCTTTTCGTCGCACCAAAAAGCCATTTCCCATTTTCTGAGCACAAAACACGGACGATTTTGTAAAGCAACCACCAAATGGCTAATTCAAAATGGTACCACCACATTTTACAAAAATACTATACCACCTTATATAGACAATGTCCCAATAGGGGAATCCGAAACCTTTCCGTCCACCTCTGGTGAAAAAGACAAATTCCTGCCGAATCGGTAGAAAGTGGGTCGGATATGAACTACAGGTACATGATCCGATGCTCATGTTTTTTTACAAAAATCATTTTTAGGTTCACAATATGCTATTTTATCAAAGATCCAATGCAAGTTTAGCGAGGCTCGGCCCCGAGCTAAGAATCTTCATGCCCGCCGTTCGACAAAGTTTGACGATAATTTAAAAGGGGCATAAAAAATTCAAAAACGATCAAAACAATGCGAAACCTTCGCGTGGTGTCATATTATGTGACATAGTTATAAGGAAAAATATTAAACTTGATATATTGATTATGTCTCAAAAAAACCTTCACAAAATGACCTATCTCATTCGAGGTTTCTTGGCTTTCGGGTCAAATGACCAATGTTATGGCTAGAATCAAGGCATAGTTTGTGATAATGTTCCCATATTGTGCATACACATGCATCATGGGATGGCGAACAATGTTGCAGGAGGAAGTTTTCCTTTTCGTCGTACCAAAAAGCCATTTCCCATTTTCCGATCATAAAAAACGGACGATTTTGTGAAGCAACCACCAAATGGCTAATTCAAAATGCTACCACCATATTTTACTAAAATAATATACCACCTTATATAGACAATGTCCCAACAGGGGGTTCCGAAACCTTTCTGTCCACCTCTGATAAAAAAGACAAATTCCTGCCGAATCGGCAGGAAGTGGGTCAGATATGAACTACAGGTACATGATCCGATGCTCATGTTTTTTTACAAAAATCATTTTTAGGTTCACAATATGCTATTTTATCAAAGATCCAATGCAAGTTTAGCGAGGCTCGGCGCCGAGCTAAGAATCTGCATGCCCGCCGTTCGACAAAGTTTGACGATAGTTTAAAACGGGCATAAAAAATTCAAAAACGATCGAAACAATGCGAAACCTTCGCGTGATGTCATATTATGTGACATAGTTATAAGCAAAAATATTAAACTTGATATATTGATTATGTTTCAAAAAAACCTTCACAAAATGACCTATCTCATTCGAGGTTTCTTAGCTTTCGGGTCAAATGACCAATGTTATGGCTAGAATCAAGGCATAGTTTGTGATAATGTTCCCATATTGTGCATACACATGCATCATGGGATGGCGAACAATGTTGCATGAGGAATGCAAGTTTTCCTTTTCATCGCACCAAAAAGCCATTTTTCATTATCCGAGCGCAAAAAGAGAATTTTCTAAAGCAACCACCAAATAGATAATTAAAAAACGGAGGGTTTGTGATTAGTTGATATGGATATCATATTTGGATTCCTCTCATTTTTCTGATCAATTTAGACATATTATTTGTTAAATTCCGATTTATAGATTTAAAGATATTAATTATTCCATATTAAATAGAAAAATACAAAAAAGTAAAATTATTATATTTTTATTTGAATTCAATAATATTTTTACTTATTCATTAATGTTTATTTAAATAATTGTTTGTAATTTCAAAAAATACAAACATGTGACATGTTGATATAAGGGTTAATAGGATTGGTATCATAGTATTGATAACAATGTATGAATTACTTTGCGGAAACAGATTCTGAAGGAACGAGGAAGTTAAGCGTGCTGGAGCTGGAGTAGTATTAGGATGGGTGACCTTCCGGGAAGTTCGACCAAGACTGCAATTTAATTAAGTATTAAGTGTAATTAGTGTTAAAAATGTTCAAAGTGAGAGATTAACGAGTCAAACAGTTCAAAGATTCAAAAATTAAGAAAAAAAATAAAATAAAAAATTTAATTTTTTTAAAAAAATATTTTTGCAACCGGTCGACAAGCTATGCCGACGGCCGCTACGCCGACGGCATTGCCCTCGGCGTAGCATACGCCGACGGCATTTTGATACGCCGACGGCCTCTATGTGCTCCGCCGAGGGAGCCCTTTGCCGAGGAGGCTACGCCGAGGGCAGCCGTCGGCGTAGCATACGCGAGGGCATTTTAGGCTACGCCGACGGCTTTTTGCCCTCGGCGTAGCACGCGCGTCCTGTAGTGCCTTTAATATATCAAGCAGATATATAATGGCCAATGTATATCTCTTTGCTCATTTAAGACTAGGTACAATGGCCACACTTTATAAGTGTAGAGATGAGAAGATATTTTTGCAATATTCGGTATGCGCCTGTTCGTTAAATTAGTCCAATCTAGGTACTAGATGAATGAGCAAAAAATGCACGTATGTTGTAGCCTCATGGGGATTGAAGGTGTCAGGTTACACAAGCCTAGCTATGGACGTACGAGGAACTGCGGTATACATCTCAACCAACACATGCTCTGATGCTCAATGGCCAGATGTTTGAACTAGACTCGCACATCTCTTCTCTTCCCTTTCAATCCAAAAAATAATGGTCAAGACATCTCCCTTTGCTCATACAGGACTAGATACAAAAGCCACACATTATAAGGGTATACATAAGAGAAGATGTGTTTGACATATTCAGTATGCGCATGTTCTTCATTTAATTTTTAAACTCCAATCTACTTACTAGATAAATGAATAAGAAATTTACGTATGAGTTGTAGGCTCATGGGGACGGGAAGTGTCAGGATACACAAGCCTGCCAATAGATGTACTCCGTACGAGAAGGTGTGGTACACTTCTCAGCCAACACATGCTCCGATGATCAGTGTCTAAATGTTTTTGACAGACTTGCACATTTTTTGTCTTCCCATGTTTACCATCCATGTATTTCTCGGTCACTTGCTCCGTAGCAGTGCAATTTGTTTATCTCCTCTAGTACCCTTTTCCTTTCCGTAAATACTCTATCCATTGACTAATATGGAATGTTTTGGCAAAATAACTTTATTTGCCAAAAACATATTATAATAGGAAATAGAGAAAGTAGTTTATTTATAAAAATACATGAGAGAGTGCAACTTCTTCGCTAACGAGGTTATCAATGCCATTTGAGCGGGCAAAATGGAACTTTATGTCCAAGAAGGTTTTTTTTTCAAAATGGAGGTGAAAGCCCCATGCCTCTCTATCAAAATGATGCACACAACTTTCTTTACTAGTAAATGGCACGTGCCATGCCCGTGTAGGATTAATGGTTATTTTGATATTCACATGTCGGAAGGGTCATATGGGTACATTGTAAATATTCATTAATTTTTTTTCGAGTAACATTCATACAGGTGCAGGTATCACGGTAGTGTTAGACGCGAGTGTGTTCTATTAACACACGCCTAGACATGGAACACTTGTCAATGTGCTAATCTTATGAAGTTTATAGAAAAAATGTGGCATTTCCCATCTTCACTCACAAGATATTTAATTGATGTGTGTGTGGCCCTCGTGTCAATATTTAAACTGTGATGAATGGAGTCATGCAACTAATTAATTAATCAATAATAATTCTAAAAATAAAAATGATTTCATATTTGTAGATATCGGTTTTACAAAATTTAAAATAAAAAAGATACTTAGATTTTCAAACGTTGGTTCTAGTTAAACTTAAGGGGCCTAGATTGAGCAATGGAGTAGTACAAATCAAAACATTATTCAAGGGAAGCAAATAAATTAACAAATATATTAGGTACATACCATTGATCGAATTTTACGAAATAAATAATTCAATTTGATACATTCAAAAGAAAGGAAACCAGGTCATTATATTTGTAAAACAGATTTATAGGAGAAATTTAAATCTATATTTTACATAAATCGAAATGTTTTTTGGTAAACATATATCACTCCTTAATTCTCTGACCTAGGGTGGCACCGTTGCATGCAGTTCTCTCTCTCAGCATGCATACCGTTTTTTTATATTATCTCTCTCATCATGTTGCCCGATCGCTTGGTACTACTCTTTGGTGTCCTAGAGATTTCTAGATAGGAAGGTGAGAATCACGTGTGCAGCGTACGGACTACTTCAGAGAATGGTAGTCTGCAGCATACTGGCAGGTTCCACCGCGAATCCCAGCAAAGTGGACCGTCAGATTGTCATATCCAACCCTAACGCGTGGCCACGCACTCCTCTAAGTTGAATCATTAAATATGAGCCGTCCGATAAGAAAGATCCAACGGTCTATATGGCATGATATTGGTACACTATATAGGAGTATAGATATGTCGAAGACGATTAATAGGTAGAGATAAAATGGATGTATAGGACACTACTTTTTGGATGGACTTTACACATATGTGAAACTCCAGACTCTTTGCTAGGATCCTAAACTCTTTCCAGAAGCTGCAAGTAGTCAGATTAAAATATTTAATTGTATAAAAAAATCACATCAGTTACACGAACAACAAACTAAGACAAAGTTTGTAGGAACATAATCCTCCGAAAATGGAAGATATTAGCATGCCACACAACTCTGTGTTAATCAGTACTTAAAAATTCCAGATGCCTTGCGGACTCAGGGAAACACAACCAACTCAGCTACAATATCATCGATAATACTGCTATTTAAATGTTTTAATAGCACCAAGAATAGAAAAATAGGTACATATTTGAAATTATGGGTGTGTTGCTATGATATGAAGCTATGGTCCTAAGGATTTACAAGAGCTCGACCTAATCGTGGCTGCATAGTTAGAAATATAAACAAACAGGCTACGCCATCATTCAAATGAAATGAAGATGATGGTAACCAGGTTTAGATTAAATAGAAATTTTCTTATTTATCGAACACCTAATTAATTAGTGGCTAATTAACTACTTAATCTAGAACTCAAGAGGGTAACAAAAAATTTACCACATGGGTGTGGTGGCAAATTGTTTGCAACTTAATAATTGGTTCAAGGGACGATCATAACTCATTAATTAATTTGAATAGGTAGGTCTAAAATTTAGCGCAGATAGTACATGAGAACTTTATATCTCTATATACTTGATAGACTATGGTTAATATCCCTCACAACCATGTCCATATACAACACTGCATAGATCCAGCAGCGATAAAATAGCCAACGCGTCACTGCTATATAGGGAGACAAAGCAAATGCCTGGTGCGACAAAAGGGAGCAGGTTGGCGTAGCAAATTACTAGTAGCCTTTGCAGTTCAATCATTTTGGTTCCTACTTCTCTCCTATAGAATTCACTAGATTATTAGATGATCAAAGTAGTAACACAAATATATATTCTTTGAGAGAGGATATTGGAAATGGTAGGTCTTGGGATAACAAAATACCCATGGAAGGACACCGGTCGAAAAAGGGCCTCTAGTCCTGGACCGCAACGGGCTCTAGTCCTGGTTATGGGCCTGGGACTGCGAAAACGGGACTAGAGGCCCCCCCTCTAGTCCCGGCTCGCAACTGATAACAGCCACGTGGCTGTTTCAGCGCCGCGGGGGGCGGAAACTCTCTAGTCCCGGGCCGTAACACCACCCGGGACTAAAAGGTTTCCTGCCACGACAGAGAAACACCATATTTCTCTGCCGCGGCAGAGATTGTGTATTTCCTTTTTTTTGCCATTTTGTTCCTTTTTCGTTTGGTGTTTCACTATAACAAACATATATTTCAGTATACATATTATACGCTACTACATACACACTACACGTCGATGCATTTATATAATTAATCGATCCCTTGCAAGCATACATATAATCAATCATATCAAAAGAAAAAAATGTTTTGAAATTACATGGTCATTGATGAATATATATATATCATATGAGCTACATGGAGATGACTAAGGCAAATCGAGTTCCACGTCATCCGCATAATGCTCTCCATGTACATCAACGACTTCCTTTATCATAAACCCGCCAGCTCCTCTTGAATTGCTCTTATGCGCTGGCCTGACTCTAGTTTCTCCCGCAAATCATAAATATAATGTGAGTCAACTTTCCGCTCACTGGTCAACTCTCGGATGTACTCGTAGACGTAGTATCCACATAAATGAGTTTCCGGTGGCTGTTGTAAACTCTTCGCCATTTTATAAGTTAGCTCCTCTTTGAATGGACCTGGTATTTTCTGTCTGAACCGTATCCAACACCTGCTCGGCAAAGAAAATAAACAAAGGAGTTATTAGTTACTTGATATCAGGAAATGAATGAAAGAGGACGATATAATGTGATAATGATTGAAATTACTTATGGAGCATTGCTTTCATTTCGCTCCACTTCTCTTGGTCTAATGAGTCATGGAATTCAACTAGGGAGTTGTCAACTTGAATGTTTAGCAAGATCCAGTGGAATCTGCGGACGTTTACATAAGCATACATGCATATATAGCTCATCGAGTAAGCAAAAATAAAATGTGTACAAGATATAAACACTCACTTGAAGTTGTAAGGAAATAGTATTTCCTTAACAAAATTATTCTCGGTTAAGAACCTGGACAGGTCTTCCTCCACGTCTTTGGGGTGATTATTTAACGTATATTCATTAATGATATATGGGTCAATGAACCCAACGTCGTATCTTCTAGCTCTTTTGCATTCAAGCATCTTCATTCTGCAGAATATAATATCATCATACAAAAGGATATATATAGTTAGGATAATATATTAAATACAATGAACGAGCTAAATCTACAAACTTAATTATAGAAATAAATAACTTACAGACACTAGCAACCAATGATAGATTTGTCGAGGGTGTGCTGGTTGTATAACTGAAACAGTTCGGTCATTTGAACCTGTATCGAGTATGGTTTGAAGTGATGCTCCGTTCTAACGTCCACCGGAAACCAATCTTTCTGATGCTTTTTTTGTGCTTGCGACATGTACCATTCGTGTAGATTTCGCATATGTGTGGATAGACGCGTGAGCTCCTTATTACTGACTAGAGGCGCCCCTTGGACATACTTTCGTACTATCTGACTCACTGGCGTATCTTCATAGCCTAAATATTGACCAAGAGACATATTTGCTTCGTTAGCAAGTGCTTTGGCCTACGATACAGTGATTCTCATAAGTGCAGCACTATTACGGGCTCTAGGGTCCATTATTTGCATGTCCATATCCATTTCAGCTCTGAAGGCCTTGTCGAGGTCTGAAATAACTTTGAGCGGGGCGATCGATTGATTCTTCTGGGCTCCGAGATGGGCAACTTGCTTCCCGCTTTTTGCACTTGTGATTTTTTTCTTCTGTGCTTGCTTAATAATCTCCCGGTCATAGTCTGATTCCAGATTCATCGGTATCTGGGATGGTTGCTCAAGAAAGGACTTAGCCCACGTTTTGGGTTTTTCGTTATATACCGGCTTTGGCTCAGGCTTTTTGGGTGCAAAATGCGCCTTAACTTGGGCAGCCACATCCGCGTTAGTTTCCTCATCGGTCTTGTCATAAGGTCTCTTTGGAAGAGCCGGCTGGATATCGACTATCTTCGGCGTTTGACCTTTGTTCGATGTGGCGCGCGGGGGACCGTCGAACTTCCGTTTCTTCGATGAGGTAGTAGTATTGCACGGAGGCGGAGGCGGAGATCGAGTTGATGTACTCCTGCTGCGGCGATCGTCAGCGGGGCGGGGTGGACTTGGAGGTTAGCGATAATCTGGTAGGGGTGGACTTGGAGGTTGGCGATAATCGGGTTGGGGTGGACTTGGAGGTTGACGATATTCGATGCGGGGTGGATTTGGATTCCTTGGAGTCGGTGGCCTTGGCGCCGAGCCTGGAAACTTGATGTACTTCTTATTCCATAGAATGATGTTGCGTTTGACATCTCCTAGTTTCGTAAGGCCTTCAGGCGTAGCGATTTCAATCTCTAGGTCCGCAAAATCCTCCACTATGTCATCCACCGCGACACGAGCATAGCCTGGTGGAATCGGAAGTGAATGGTGGAGTGCTCCAGGTAGACAAGGTAAAGCAGTGCCGATCGCCACCTTGAAGGAAAGGTTGTTCATTGGCTGATGTAGCTCACATTGTGCCATCTCTCTGACATCATCCACGGGGTAGTGAGGAGCCCGTGCATCATCCAGCAGTGCTTGATCATCAGCACGGACCTCCGTGGAAGCCACGCTGCTTCTCCGTTGGCTAAGATCCAATGCAGGATCATCAGACCGTGGGTGAGTTGACGACGGCGGCCTTTGGCTAATTTCATGCATGAGGTTCTTCAGATCAGCTAGGTCCTGCTCTACCCTGGAGATCCGGTCTGCCTCCCGGTCCTTCTTTCTCTGACGGCTTCTGTAACTGGAATCGTACAGAGGAAACCCTTTCTTCCACGAGACACCGGCGCCTTTGCCTCGTGTTCGTCCTCCCTTTTCAGGATTCCCTAGGGCGCGTTTCAGCTCGTCGTTCTCCCTCTCGGGACGGAACAATCCCAATTGAGCATCGTTCATTGCTTGAATAAGGTCTTGGAAGGGTTTTAGAATTTTATCATGAAATAATGTCTTCCCTGTTTCTGGGTCCAAGGATCCCCCGTGCCCGTACCACCAGTGCTTTGACCTCTCGGGCCATCCATCTGTACCAGGAGTGACGCCTCTAGCCCTCATATCCTTCTCCATAGTTTCCCACTTAGGGATGGCACTCTTGTAGCCACCTGTCCCCATTTTATGATGGTATTTCTTGTTGGCAGCATTTAACGCGTTCTTTGCCGACTTTGCCTTTGCTTTATCAGATTTCTTGTACTGTACAAAATCGGGCCACTGTTCTCTCAACTTCTCGTTTACTCCTTTGAAGTCTGGAGTTTTCTTTTTCGCGACATATTTCGCGTATAAATTTTTCTTGTGGTTTCGGTACAGTTCAACCATCTTGCTTAGTGCCCACTCCTTGACTTTCTCTCTATTTTCAAGCCCACCCGGCCTTGGGGTAATACCATCTACCTCAAATTCCTCATACTCTGGAGGTAGTATGAAATGCGCTATGAGCTTCTGCCAAAGGTCATCTTTGGCATCATCGGTGACATAGTTGTTGGATTCTTCACCGGCTTTCTTTGACTTATTCCACTCTTCGATGGTGATCGGCAGGTTGTCCCTAACAAGCACCCCGCATTGATTTATAAACATCCTCCGGTGCTTCTCTGGAGCAATCGGTTCACCATCATCATCTATTTCTTCGATGGTGAACCTCTGATTACCATCCAACTTTTTGTTCGGCCCTTGTTTCGTTCGAGCTGTCGATTGCTTCGATCTGGTGGGCTAAAAGAAGAAGACAGAGTGATTAATATATATCTAGACCAGTTAATGAATAGAGGTAACACGAGACTTTATATATATATACCTCGCCGGATCCTGTCGAGGGGCCATCATTATTGTTGTTATTTGTTTGCCCTTCGTCCATCTGGTCTTCCCCTTGGTAAATTTGGTTTTCCTCTAGTCCATCACCGGATGGATTCATATATGAGGATATCTCTTCCTCGAGCAAAATATCTTCGGCGCCGGTAGTAATATTAAGATGAATTTCACCTCTTATCATGCCCTGAAGAAAACCTTCACCGATGCGACAAGGATCTTCGGATGGATCCATGACTTAATTATCTATAACAAAAAGAGAGTTAAACAGGTTAGAAAAAACAATAATCCTAATAACTAAAACAATATAATCCTAATTATAATAACTTAAACAAAAAAATAACCCTAATCCTAATCCTAATTCTAATCTTAATAAATAAAACAAAAAACAATTATATATTCCTAAAAACAACTAAAACAATTATATAAACAAATATATATTCCTAAAAAAAGAACTAAAAACAATTATATATTCCTAAAAACAACTAAAAGCAATTATATATTCCTAAAAACAACTAAAAACAATTATATAAACAATTATATATTCCTAAAAACAACTAAAAACAATTATATAAACAATTATATATTCCTAAACAAAGAAACTAAAAACAATTATATAAACAATTATATATTCCTAAAAACAACTAAAAACAATTATATATTCCTAAAAAAAGAAACTAAAAACAATTATATAAACAATTATATATTCCTAAAAAAAGAAACTAAAAACAATTATATATTCCTAAAAACAACTAAAAACAATTATATAAACAAATATATATTCTAAAAAAAGAAACTAAAAGCAATTATATATTCCTAAAAAAAGAAACTAAAAATGCTACTAAAAATTCTAAGATATAAAAAAAGAAACTAAAAATTCCTAGCTAAAAAACGCACGTCGAGGCGGCGGCGTTGCCGGCGGCGGGACGAAGCGGGACAGCGCGCGGCGGCGCGACGGCGCGCGTTGCGGGGCGGCGGGATAGGACGCGGCAGCGCGCGTAGCGGGGCGGCGGGACAGCGCGCGGTGGCGTGGCGGCACGGCGGAGCGGCAGAGCACGCACGGCCGGAGACGAGCGAGGACGGCGGCGCGGCGGATCGGCGTCTGGGCAGCACCTCCCCTGCGTCTTGATGCTTCGTCTTCATCGCGTGCTAAGTGCTGGCGCGCGCGAGCGCGCGTATATATAGGGACCCCCCCTTTAGTCCTGGGCTAAGCGACCACCCGCGACTAAAGGGTCTTTAGTCGCGGGCCGTGGCTTAACCCGCGACTAAAGACCCCACCTTTAGTCCCGGGCTAAGCCACGACCCGGGACTAAAGGATTTTTTCGGCCGCTTCGTTTTCGCGCACGCACTCACCCTTTAGTCCTGGGTCCAGCCACGACCCGCGACTATTTGTTTTCTTATTTTCTTTTTTAATTCAAAACTAATATAAAAACTTTGAAAAATCATATCTTTTATTGTAATAATCCAAATAAAACAAATAACATGTCTATTATTATCAGAAAAATATAAATAATTTTAATATAATATCCATTTATCTGTTTGCATCATTTATAAATTATTTCATTTGTAAGTAGTCTTTTTTAATTCAAATCAAATATAAAAAATTTGAAAAATCATATCTTTTATTGTAACAATCCAAATAAAACAAATAATATGTCTATTATTATCAGAAAAATATAAAGAATTTTAGTACAATATCCATTTATCTGTTTGCATCATTTATAAATTATTTCATTTGTAAATTTTCTTTTTTAATTCAAATCAAATATAAAAACTTTGAAAAATCATATCTTTTATTGTAATAATCCAAATAAAACAAATAATATGTCTATAATTATTAGAAAAATATAAAGAATTTTAATATAATATCCATTTATCTGTTTGCATCATTTATAAATTATTTCATATGAAAATTTTCTTTTTTAATTCAAATCAAATATAAAAACTTTGAAAAATCATATCTTTTATTGTAATAATCCAAATAAAACAAAAAATATGTCTATTATTATCAGAAAAATATAATGAATCTTAATATAATATCCATTTAGTCCCGATTGTAGTCACAAACCGGGACTAGAGATATTTTTCGCCATTTCCCACCTCTTTCCGCCAAGTTTTCCCGCCCTTTCCTTTCTACGAGAGCTTCTAGTCCCGGATGTAGTCACTAACCGGGACTAAAGATATTTCCCGCCATTTCCCAAAGCTTCACGCCAAGTTTTCCCGCCCTTTCCTTTCTACGAGAGCTTTTAGTCCCGGATGTAGTCACTAACCAGGACTAAAGATATTTCCCGCCATTTCCCAAAGCTTCACGCCAAGTTTTCCCGCCCTTTCCCTCTATATTTAGGGCGATCGCGCCATGGCTATCCACACATCCACACCTTCCTCTCTTAGAACAATGGACAACGCCTACTGGGCCATTCTGACCCTCGAGGAGACCGAGGCGCTGTGTGCCTCCAACTACCCTTGTCCGCCGGGCTACCGGCCGCCCGCCGGCTGGATGCTGAGCGCTGGAGGGGTTCCTGTCCCTCCTGTCCCTCAAGGTTCCGCACGCCAGGCGGCCATCACAAACCACTTCTACCACGAGCTCACACTGGAGCAGCGGATGGATCCCCAGTGGGATCCCGACAACTATGACACCTGGAATGCCTTCTTCGCTAATAGGCAGGAAAGGGAGCTCGCCAGGTACGAGGGTGATGGCCCGCCACCGGTGAACCACAACGAAGTCGATCGTCGTCTGTGGTGGGCGAACCGTACTATCATTGGAGTGATGCGCTACATCGCCGGGGGAGACCATCCTCGCCTACGGTGCCCACGAGTCCACCCGCCACAGGCCCCACACCGGCCCGGCGGTAGCGGCATCGTCTTCCAGGAGACCCCTCTCCCGCCCGCCGTGAATCCTAGGCTGGAATGGCCCCTGGTATATGCCATGGATGGGCTGAGGATCCCCGGAGTGGCAGGTGACGATGACGATGACGATGAAGACCCTGAAGTTGTGTACTATAGGACTAGGCATGATTATGACTAAAGGGGGCGGATTTAGTCCTGAGTGTTAGCTAGTCCCGGTTTGTCCCGGTTTTTAATATTAATAAATGTCTTGAGTGTTACCTAATAAATAGAGGGAAATGCCTATATAAAGAGAGGGTTCATCTTTAGTCCCGGTTGGAGAAACCAACCGCGACTGAAGGGATTGCGGCAGACTGGGCCAGGCAACACTAATAATAGGGGTGAGTGTCGACATTATGTTGTGCGGCTAACCTTTAGTCCCGGTTGGAGACACCAACCGGGACTAAAGATGAGTCATCACTAATAATAGGGGTGAGTGTCGACATTATGTCGTGAGTGTCGACATTATGCCGAGCTGCTTGTACTATAAATAGGCATCCTTGTGAGTCCAGTCCTCCAGCCAGTTTAAGGCATCTCCAAGATGGTTTTCGAGAGCAGGGACACCACTATGGCCAGTTTCAGGGAGATGCCGACGGAGCCCAGTCCTCCGGCATCTCCGAGAAACTGGTCATAGAGGCACTCCCTAATATGTGAAATTAGTTAGCTCCCAGGCGTATTGATCTAGTTAGGGAAGTTACAAGCTTCAAGATAGTTTTTGAGACCAGGGACACCACTACGGCCAGTTTCAGGGAGATGTCGATGGATCCGAGTCCTCCGGCATCTCCGAGAAACTGGTCATAGAGGCACTCCCTAATATGTGACATCACGCTTTTGGAGATCAGATCTTAATGGTAAGTATGAATCAGTACTAAAGGCCCTACTTTAGTCCCGGTCCAGCCACAAAACGGGACTAACACACTCAAGATTGTTTGCAGACAACACTATAAAAATGGACACATGCATGGAACATCTTCACTCATAAAATGTTACAATTATTACATATCATTTCTTCGCGTGTGTTCCTTTCTGATCCCATCGTATCCATGGAGCATCTTCATTCATTAACATGATGCTTGGGTCATCCTTCACCGCGAAGGGCGGAATTTCATGAAACTTATCACAATCTTCTGACATGTCTGTCTTGTCCTCCACTCCCACGATGTTTCGTTTTCCTGAAAGAACTATGTGGCGCTTTGGCTCATCGTCTGATGTATTCTTTTTCTTATTTTTTCGTGTTCTAGGTTTGGTAGACATGTCCTTCACATAGAAAACCTGGGCCACATCATTGGCTAGGACGAATGGTTCGTCTAAGTACCCAAGATTGTTGAGATCCAACGATGTCATTCCGTATTTCTTGTCTACCTCAACCCCTCCTCCCGTCATCTTGACCCATTTGCACCGAAACAAGGGGACCTTAAAAGTAGGTCCATAGTCAAGTTCCCATATCTCCTCTGAAGGGTTTCGCGGCATAGTAAATCAAAATTTTCTATGGAGCGAACAGAGGGAAAGACAAGATCTAATCTAGGAGATGCAAACAACAAGAGAGATTGGATTAGATCTTCATACCCTTGAAGATTCGCACAGCGGAACGTTCGTCGGAACATGGGTGATGTAGTCGTACTCGCTTATCCTCCTCGCGATCCGATCCGATCTAGCACCACAAGTGGCGGTGCCTCCGTGAGATGCACACGTGCAGCACCTCAACGTCTCCTCCTTCCTCGGACCAGCAAGTATGGTGGAGAGATAGACTGGATCTACAACACGACAGCGTGGTGTATATGATGGAGAATTTCTGCAGCAGGGCTTCGCCTACAAACAGTCGGGAGGGAGAGAGGAAAGCTAGCAAGGCGGCTAGGGTTTGGAGGAGAGGTGTAGGGGTTTGGTGCGCCCCCACCCCTCTTTATATAGAGGGGGGCGCAGCCCTAGCCCCTCCCCCAAGCCCAAAGGATAAGGAGTGGGGGGCATGGACTCTCCCCTCTTCTAGAAACCCTATCTCTAGTTTAAACGATTTAAACTCTCTAGGATCGGCTGGGCCCTATGGGGCCTTGTGCCCCTGGCCCAATGCGGCCAGGACACTCCCTCATAGGCCCATGCCCCCTCCCGGAAGGTGGGGCCACGTTGGTCCCCTTCCGGAAGGTTGTAGAAGCTTCCGATATAATACCGATTAACCCGGAACAATTCCGAACTCCAAAAACTGCACTGCCTTATATGAATCTTATTCTCCGGACCATTCCGGAACCTCTCGTGATATCCCGGATCCCATCCGAGACTCCGAACAAAAATTCATAAACCAATTATCCAATCTATCCTAGCGTCGAGATACGTTAAGTGTGTGACCCTGCGGGTTCGAGAATATGCAGACATGATCTTCTATCAATAATCAACAGCGGGGTCTGGGCACCCATATTGACTCCCACACATTCATCGATGATCATATCGGATGAACCACGATGCCAGGATTCAAACAATCCCATATATATATATATATTCCCTTCGTCTCGCGATATTTTACTTGCCCGAGATTCGATCGTCGGTACCGTCATACCTAGTTCAATCTCGTTCACAGCAAGTACTTTACTCGTTCCGTAATCTGATATCACTTTGTGATTAACTCCTTAACCACATGCTTGCAAGCGGTGTTGATATCGATTACCGAGTGGGCCCGAAGTATATATCTCCGACTTGGGAGGGACAAATCCCATCTCGATACATACAACCCAACAGATACTTTCCGATCACCTGAGAGACACCTTTATGATTACCCTCTCATAGGATGATGTTTGATGACCTCAAAGCTTTCTTCCGATACCAGGGAGTTGTATTATCTCATGGTCTAAGGAATACAATATTTGACATAGGAAAAGCTTCGCAAAGATGAACACGATGAAACGATCTAATTGCTTTGCTTAGTTTGGGTCTGTCCATCATATCATTCTCCAATGAAACGATCTCATTATCAATTGACAACTCATGTCTATGGTTAGGAAACCTTAACCATCATTGATCAATGAGCTAGTCCTTAGAGGCGTACCAGGGACACGGTGTTGTTCACAAACCACACAAGTATTAATGTTTCCGCTTAATACAATTCTAGCATGGAATATAAACTTTATCATGAACATGAATTATAATAATAACATCTTTATTATTGCCTCTAGGGCATAATTCCAACAGTCTCCCACTTGCACTAGAGTCAATAATCTAGTTTACATCTGGTAAAAATCTCACACCCATGGCACTGAGGTGTTGATCATGTTTTACACGTGGAAGAGGTTTAGTCAATGGATCTGCGACATTCAGATCTGTATGTACTTTGCTAATCTTCAGATCTCCATCTGCAATATAATCTCGGATTATATGAAACTTGCGGTTGATATGCTTGGTCTTTGGATGATATCTTGGTTCCTTAGCGAGTGCTATGGCGCCAGTGTTGTCACACAATATCTCCAGTGGGTCCAATGCACTTGGAACCACGCCAAGCTCATTGTTGAAGTTTCTGATCCAAACTCCTTCACTTGACGCTTCTGCAGCAGCCATGTATTCCGCTTCTACTGTAGATCCCGTGATCACTCTTTGCTTGCAGCTTCTCCAGCTTACAGCTCCTCCATTCAAAATATAAACGTATCTTGTCTGAGATTTGGAATCATCCTTGTCGGTGTCAAAACTAGCATCGACGTAACCTTTTACGACAAGCTGTTCATCACCCCCATAGACTAAGAACATTTCTTTAGTCCTATTTAGGTACTTTAGGATGTTCTTCACGGCTGTCCAGTGTTCCACTCCTGGATCACTTTGATATCTGCTCGTCAAACTAAGAGCATTGGACACATCCGGTCTAGTACATAGCATGGCATACATGATAGAACCTATGGCCGAGGCATAAGGCACTTTGCTCATAGCTTCCCTATCATTTACCGTAGCTGGACACTGAGCCTTGCTCAATAACTTACCTGACAACATAGGCACTAAACCTTTCTTTGCCTTATCCATTCTGAACCTTTTCAGAACTTTGTCTAGGTATGTACTCTGGCTTAAAGCTATCAGGCGTCTTTGTCTATCTCTATAGATCTTGATGCCCAATATATAAGCAGCTTCACCTAGGTCTTTCATTGAAAAACACTTGTTCAAATAACTCTTCACATCGTTAAGCATGTTGATGTCATTTCCGATAATCAATATGTCATCCACATATAGTACCAGAAACGTCACCGAGCTCCCACTCACTTTCTTGTAGATACAAGCTTCGTAGCAATTTGGAACAAATCCAAAGCTCTTGATCACTTGATCAAAACAAAGGTTCCAACTCCGAGATGCTTGCTTCAGTCCATAAATGGAACGCTGAAGTTTGCATACTTTACTAGCATCCTTAGGATCGACAAAACCTTCGGGTTGCATCATATAAAACTCTTCATCAATGTTGCCATTGAGGAAAGCAGTCTTGACATCCATCTGCAATATTTCATAATCATGAAACGCAGCAATTGCTAATAAAATCCGAATGGACTTAAACATTGCTACGGGAGAGAAAGTCTCATCGTTGTCAACACCTTGAACTTGTCGAAAACCTTTTGCGACAAGCCGTGCTTTATAGACGGTAACATTACCATCCGCGTCCGTTTTCTTCTTGAAGATCCATTTGCACTCAACGGCCTTTCGGTCGCTAGGAGGGTCCACCAAATTCCATACTTGGTTTTCGCTCATGGATCCCAATTCGGATTTCATGGCTTATAGCCATTTCTCAGAGTCTGGGCTCATCATCGCTTCCTCATAGTTCGTAGGTTCACTGTCTTCTACTAACAAGACAGTCAAGACAGGGTTGCCGTAGCACTCAGGAGGGGCACGCGACCTTGTCGACCTGCGACGTTCAGTAGCAGCATCGTCCGAAGCTTCATGATCCTTGTCATTAGCTTCCTCTATTGTTGGTGCAGGCGGCACTGGAACAATTTCAGGTGCTGCGCTACTCTCCAATTCAAGAGAAGGTCCAATAACCTCGTCAAGCTCTACTTTCCTCCCACTCACTTCTTTCGAGAGAAACTCCTTCTCAAGAAAGGAACCGTTCTTTGCGACAAACACTTTGCCTTCGGTTCTGTGATAGAAGGTATACCCAATAGTTTCCTTAGGGTATCCTATGAAGACGCATTTCTCCGCTTTGGGTTCGAGCTTGTCCGGCATCAACTTCTTGACGTAAGCTTCACATCCCCAAACTTTAAGAAACGACAACTTAGGTTTAGCACCAAACCACAGTTCATACGGTGTCGTCTCAACGGATTTAGATGGTGCCCTATTTAAAGTGAATGCAGCGGTTTCTAATGCATAACCCAAAATGATAACGGCAAATCAGTAAGAGACACCATTGATCGGACCATATCTAATAGGGTTCGATTCCGGCGTTCAGACACACCATTGTGCTGTGGTGTTCCGGGTGGCGTGAGTTGTGAAACGATTCCACTTGCTTTAAGATGCGTGAGAAAATCATAACTCAAATATTCACCTCCACGATCAGATCGTAGAAACTTAATCTTTCTGTTATGATGGTTCTCCACTTCATTCTGAAATTCCTTGAACTTTTCAAATGTTTCAGATTTATGTTTCATTAAATAGATATACCCATATCTACTTAAGTCATCGGTAAAAGTAAGGAAATAGCGATATCCACCGCGCGTCGAAATACTCATCGGTCCGCATACATCGGTATGTATGATTTCCAACAAGTCCGTTGCTCGCTCCATCATTCCGGAGAACGGGGTTTTGATCATCTTGCCCATGAGGCATGGTTCGCATGTGTCAAATGATTCAAAATCAAGAGACTCCAAAAGTCCATCAGAATGGAGTTTCTTCATGCGCTTTACACCAATATGACCTAGACGACAGTGCCACAAATAAGTAGTATTATCACTATCTACTTTGCATCTCTTAGCCTCAATGTTATGGATGTGTGTTTCATCCCTTTCGAGATTTAGAAGAAATAAACCATTCATAAGAGGTGCATGACCATAAAAGATGTTACTCATATAAGTAGAACAACCATTATTCTCCGATTTAAATGAATAACCGTCTTGCAATAAACACGATCCAGAAATAATGTTCATGCTCAACGCAGGCACATAATAACACTTATTAAGGTTTAAAACTAATCCCGAAGGTAAAACTAAGGAGAGCATGCCGACGGCCATCACATCAACTCTTGATCCGTTGCCAACGCGCATCGTCACCTCATCCCTCGCAAGCCGCCATCTATTCTGTAGCTCCTGTTCCGAGTTACAAATATTAGCAACTGAACCGGTATCAAATACCCAGGCACTACAACGAGGGCTAGTAAGGAAAACATCAATAACATGTATATCAAATATACCTTTGATGGTGCCAACCTTCTTTTCCACTAAGTACTTCGGACAGTTGCGCTTCCAGTGACCCTTGTCCTTGCAATAGAAGCACTCAGTGTCCGGCTTAGGACCAGACTTGAGCTTCTTCTCAGCAGGAGCATTGCGCTTGCCGCCGCCCTTCTTGAAGGGCTTCTTTGCTCCCTTACCTTTCTTAAAGGAGGGCTTGTTGACCATCAACACATGATTATCCTTTTTGATGTCCACCTCCGCAGCCTTCAGCTTTGCGAAGAGCTCGGTGATCGTATCAGTGGAGCCAATCTGATTATGAGTCACTACAAAACTTTTGTAGCTGGGAGGGAGTGATTGCAGAACCCTGTCAATCTTGAGCTCCTCTGGAATCGTGCATTCCAGTTGCTCAAGGCGTTGAGTGTAGCCCGACATATTTATGGCGTGCTCACTAACGGAACTCCCTTTCTCCATCTTGCAGTTAAAGAACTTCTCAGAGATCTCATATCTCTCAGAACGGGCTTGAGTCTGAAACATGGTTTTCAGCTCCTCGATAATCTCAAAGGGCCCGGGATAGGTTTCAAAACGATTTTGAAGTTCCGGTTCCATAGCAAACAACATGGTGCTCTTAATCACACTATAATCATCTTTGCGCGACTGATAGACAACTTTCTCATCAGCCGGCGCAGTTGCAGCAAGGGGGTCACCTAACGCTTTCCCAAGGACATAGTCCTTTTGTCCGCCAGACAGAATGATTCTTAGATTGCGGAACCAATTGGTGAAGTTAGACCCATTGTTTCTAAGCTTTTCCTTCTCAGCAAAAACGTTGAAGTTGAAGTTGGATTTGGCCATGTGATCTACAGTATTTGCAAGTACAATTTAGACTATGTTCATGATAAATAGTTCAACTTAATCAAATTAGTAAATGAACTCCCACTAAATTCAACATCCCTCAAGTTGTTTAGTGAACACGATCCAAATTCACCACACCTAATCCGATCATCACGAGAAGAGATGTGGTTTCAATGGTGGACAACAAAGTGTCGATCATATCATTCATATGACTCATGCTTAACCTTTCGGTTCTTGTGTTCTGAGGCCATGTCTGTACATGCTAGGCTCATCAAGCTAGACCCAAGTATTTCCGCGTGTGCAAAACTGGCTTGCACCCGTTGTATGTGAGCGTAGAGTCTATAGCACCCGATCATCACGTGATGCTTGGACACGACGAACTTTCGCAACGGTGCATACTTGAGGAGAATACAGTTTTTATCTTGATCTTTAAGTGAGGAATCATCTTATAATGCTACCGTCGCGATCTAAGCAAAATAAGATACATAAAGGATAAACATCACATGCATATAACTTTATGTGACATGGTATAGCCAATCTTCGCGCAATGATCTCCATCTTGTGCGTTCCGGCATGATCTCCATCACTCCACCATGATTGCCTTCACCACGAATAGCAAGTACAACTATTGCTAACTACTTAGCGATAAAGTAAAGCTATTACATTGTGGCATCCCGCAAAAACCACTACTAGAAAATCGCGTTGAATTTGTGCATTGCATCGTCATCCTCATGTGTTGTTTGTCTAAAACTATTTCAGAAAAACCTATTTTGTTTCTGAAACGCCCTCTCTCATTCAAACGCCAAAACCCCGGGGCTCCGGAGTATTTTGTTTTGTTGCATTCGGGTTGCAAACGGCCCAATGAAATTAAATAAAAGATTTAATTAGTTTAGTGGGGCAGTCGAACGGGCCGAGAAGACCCGAACGACCACCCCTGTTTTTAAATCGGTCCAAACCTGCCCGCCCCATCTAAACTCCTAAACCCACCTAAAACTCTACCCACAACCCCTGGCCACCTCACCCTGCCCAATCCCCATGTGCCACCTCACTTTCCTCTCTCCCTCACCCTATCCTACACTGCCACATCACCCAACCTCCTCTCCCCCTTCTCTCTCTCCTCACAGCAACCCACTCCACACATGCTGTACACGCACACACGCCTGGGCCAACCGACCCCCCCCCCCCACACGCCCTGCCGCTGGGACCCACCCGCGGACCCCCGGCCCCACGCGGGACCAGCCTGTCTCCCTCACCACCCAGCCGCCCCCTACCCCTCTCTCCCTGCCGCTGGGGCCCTCACCGCCCCTGGCCCGCCTCCCAGTCAAACCACCCCCACACCTGCCAACCACTCCCACACAACGTCCCACCAACCCCCGGATCCCCCCGCGTCCGGCCCCACCCGGGCCCTCTGCCCCGCGCTCCTTCTTCCTCCTTCCGTCCCGACCCCGCGTGACCCTCTTCACCGCTGCAGCACGCCTCCCCTCGGCCCTCCGCTCCCTCCGCCGGCCGTCCGCCGCCCCGCGCCCAGCAGAACTCCGCCGCCGCGTTCCCCGTTTGCCTCCCCGTCACGACCTCGCTCCACCGCCTCCACCGCTCCCGCCTCCCTCTGAGCTCGCCCGCCTCGCTCCCCCGGCTACCCCGCGCCGCCGGCCCCTCAAGCCTCCGCCGCCTCTGCAGGCCCCTGCTCGCCGCCAACCAGGACCGCCGCCGGCGAGCGTGCCTCCTCTCCTCCTCGGCCAGACCCGCACCCCGCGCGCTGTACGCCTGCCTCCGCCGGCCGCCGCGGAGCCGCCCTCCCCTCTGCGCCTACCCCCCCCCCTCCGCCACGCCCCGCGCCGACCGCGCGCTGCCCTCCTCCCCGCGTCCGTGCGCCGCTCGAGCCCCTCCGCGACGCGCTCCTCCCCAGAGCTCCTCCGCCTCCGCCGCTCCTTCCCCGCCTCCGGCCGAGGACGCGCCGCCGCCGGGCCTCGACCCCTCCACAGCACCGGCTCGCTCCCCGCCGCGGCCCAGCCCCGGGCCGAACCGCCCCACCTCGCGTCCCCGACCTGCGCCTCGACGTCATCCTCAGCGCCAGCACCAGGTTCTCCGTCGTCGGCAGCGAGGGGCTCGCCGGCAAGGTGCGTGGCGAGGTGGAGCCCGCCGCGTAGCTTGATGGCCGTGGCGCCGAACGTCGAGGATTACGGCGGCTCGGTGGCCAAGGCGATCGCCGCAGGCGCAGAGCATCTGGCCAAGGGGATTCCCTGGTGCGGGGTGATGACGGTGAACAGGCTCCACTGGCAGAACGAGGTCCTCAGGAAGAGAATCCAGCCCGGCGACACTGAAGCCGAGGTTACCCTCGAGCTGCGATCTGAACATTCCGGCGAACGAGACGAAAGTTGGACAAGGTCATTGGCGTCATCGACAAGATCTTCGATGACCACCGGATTGGACCCAAGTTCTCCATCGACATCAAGACCGTCCCCGGAGCGGACCGTCGAACCCCGGAGTCCAACCCCGAAGGCCGAACCCTCGGATGCCAAGATCGTCGAGAACGCCAAGACCGCCACACGGACGCCGAGACCCCTGAACCCTGAGGCCCGAACCCGACGCGCCAAGTTCTTCCTCCCGGATCCGAAGACGCCAAGACCGATAAGACCTACCCCAATACCCGAGAACGTTTCCGCCGAGACCGAACCGTCGAACCCTGGACCCCGAACCCCGGAAACCAAGATCTGCCGAACCCTAAATGTGTGACCCCTTTTCCTCGGACCTTATTTTATAACATAATAACAACTTGATTACATATTGAATTGTCTTTCTCTCATGCATATCATCGGTTTGGGGGCCTTATGCCGATTCACCTAATAATTAAATATGGGGCCCATATGCGGGCAAATCTAGTCTCATATCGGTCTCATTTAAACATGTGTAGCGAAACCGCTACTATCTTTTGCCATGCTAATACAACATTAAATTGCGGGGTAGCTAAATAACTTGAACCATCTAATTAATCGTCGGGACCCGGTTCCGCTTAATATGACCTAATTGCATCGCACCTTGGCCATGTCATGCATCCTACATGCATCATGCCGATCTTCTGCCGTTGTATTAAATATTGCATCCGGTGTTTCTTCTAGTGTTTTGGTTCTTCGCGGATAAGGCCGTTGAGTTGATGTGAGCTTCGCCCCGATCTTCGGTTGAACCTTCGACAATGTTTTTCAGGCGAGCATCTCCCCCCTTTCTACCTATCTTACTTTTATAGTCTTTATTCCCTCCTGTTGATCTATTGCTATCTGTGTCGCGATGCTTTAGTTTCCGTACCTGTGATATACCGTGCAGCCCTATATTGCCTTGGCCACACCCTATTACCTGTTGTTTGGTAGATAGTTGGACTTGCGCGTCGCAGTTGCTTGCTCAAGTGCTGATATGTGTCGTCTTATGCCTCAGTTGCTGATGAATTGCCGCATGTTGTTGTTGGAGATAATTCTAGTTTTACTTTCCGTCACTTTAATTTCTGTTTAACAACTAAAATTGAATAAGCAGAGGCATCGGTGGGTGATAGATAATATTTGGTTTCCGAACGCCCACTTGTGTCCCGTAAGACCCCGAGTACTTGATACCTGTTCCTTGATTTATCGCGCTATCCACATCCGGGAGGTATATGGGACCCCCCTGAGCCAGAGCTTGATTCAGTCTTATTTCTTGGGGCCACAAACTAGTTTGAGGTTTTATTTACGATCCTGTACTTATGCCATGTTTTACCGCTTTATTTACGATTGTGCGAGGTACTGCACACTGTACTGTTTAGGACCGGGACACGTTTACGCGGTGTCGACAAGCCCCGTTTGGGGTTCCCAGTCGCTCACAGCCGTCCACCCAGACCTTGAGGCCGTCTCGGAGCTTGCTTACTCCGTTGCGGGATCTACTTAAGGGGTGGCCCCCTGAAATATTTCTGAATCCTGTGATTGTTCAGTCGTGAAAGCCTCGTTGGGTTTTGTTTTGGTTTTTCCGAGGTTGATCGAGTGTGTGTTGCTATTGGTGCACCCCGGCCGGGTAAAACTTTCTGAAAGCCGTGTCCGCGGATATGGACGACTTGGAGCACAGTATCTCGATCATAGACAAGCATAACTAAAGTTTATTGTTATAAATTTGACTTATAATGACTAGTAATCAGCTTCACTATAATGGAATGGCTAATTAATACTGCCCACAACTGCTTGATTGGTTGTCGCTCGCGACAATTGTACCTGACTAGTAAGTATTGCAACTACAACGGAATGGCTGAATAAAAGTACCAACAACTGCTGGGTTTTGGGTTTACCTCATGCTATCTGTATCTGATTAGTAATTGTTGCAACTACAACGGAATGGAAAACTAAAAGTGCCCACTGCTTATTTTATCAGGACGACTATCTTTAACCTGACTAGTAATTGCTGCAACGATAACCGAATAAATAAAACTGCCAACTGTGTGAGTTCCTCGGTTGACTTCCTCGTTTGGTCTCGAGGGGGAAACGCCAGGATGGGTTTGTTTGATGCTAGTATCAGGTTGGATCCGAATAGGTTTTTCTCACCCCTCTCTGATTGCCGCCAGTTGTATCGAGTCTCTATAGGTTGTTTAGTGCATGCTGCCGCTGCCGCTCAGTCCACCATACCTATGTAGGCGAGGACCGCCGAATTCTAGCCTCGCCGTGTACTGGCCTCAGTACTGACGCTCCTCCTTTTTCCTTTGCCCTTTGTCGGCACCCCTTTTGTTTAAGCAGGTTTTGAGATCGACGCCGTTAGCAGGGTTACCCTTCCGGCTTGGCCTGGGCAGGGTTATGGACGCCATTGGTTATTCTTCAGGGCTCTTAGCCCCATTTGCATCTTGTCCGTAGCTGGACGCTCTATCGTTTTCAAGGTGATTTGGAACTTTGTATAATATATCTGTATTCTTGACTCTTTGCGTCACTGTTATATATATCTGTCTGTGGGTCCCATCGAGGACTGTTGTGTAATGGTATTACTTCGTTTTCCACCCGCACGAAAGTGCCTGGTGGGCACCTTAGAATCGTTTCTATGTGGTTTTGGCGAATTTTGCTCAAACTTGCATAGGTCCGATTCTGAGGGTGTTACAGAGTGGTATCAGAGCCCAGTAGTTGCGATACCCCACAAGTCCAGCCTGTAGGATAACCTAGCTAACGGCCGAGGTAGAGTGTCAAAACTATTTTGCAAATCGGTTGGATAGTTCTGGTTAGGTCTGATTTTACTCCTTACCCCTTTGCTATTCTCCTCTTACCTCGACGTGTTTTGAATCTGCTCTCTTCTCTCTCTTCGAGTCCAGGAATTCTCGTGGTTGGGTTTCCGTCGTACCTTCAGGGTTTCGCTTTCTTCCTTTTGTAACGGAGGTGCTACGGTCATCCATCTGCAACTTGTCTGTTGTACCCTTCCTCCAATCTTTTGTCCTTGAGCTCTTTATCCCTATGTGTTCCTTGCCGGATGTCAGTGTCGTTGAAAAACATATGAGAAGGACGAGCTTTGGTGAAGTTGGAGTCGACCTTGAGCATGTGTTGTTCAGGCCAATGGAACCATCGCGAAAACCTAATCATTGTGTCTTTCATACGATTTCTGCTGGCAACATTCCTTTGTTCCGGATACCACCTATGAAGATCTTCAGTCTAAATCTCGAGAGTTGAGTTGCCTGATTCTCCTACCCATGTATAGCGTGATAGTTTGGGTCCGGGATGGACTGATCACCCTACTCGACTCTTACTGTTCGCTCTGTACATCGAACTGGTGGATCAATGTAACTTCTCCCTCATCTAATGGAAGTTAGAGGTGGCCTTATCGTTTGATACCTCTACCTTCGTCCTTTGTTCTCCGGAGTGCTCTCTCGTCGATCAGGATCAACGACCCTTTGTTGGTGGTGTCGCCGATTTCCAGATGAAGAAGGAACCCTCGTTAGTGGTGTCGCGAGGAACTACACGAAGCGCGAAGGATCAGATCGCCGACCTTCCTTCCGGTACCATGAGGCGGATCTCGAGGGCGAGATCCATTGTTAGTGGTGTCGAATTGTGGCATCCCGCAAAAACCACTACTAGAAAATCGCGTTGAATTTGTGCATTGCATCGTCATCCTCATGTGTTGTTTGTCTAAAACTATTTCAGAAAAACCTATTTTGTTTCTGAAACGCCCTCTCTCATTCAAACGCCAAAACCCCGGGGCTCCGGAGTATTTTGTTTTGTTGCATTCGGGTTGCAAACGGCCCAATGAAATTAAATAAAAGATTTAATTAGTTTAGTGGGGCAGTCGAACGGGCCGAGAAGACCCGAACGACCACCCCTGTTTTTAAATCGGTCCAAACCTGCCCGCCCCATCTAAACTCCTAAACCCACCTAAAACTCTACCCACAACCCCTGGCCACCTCACCCTGCCCAATCCCCATGTGCCACCTCACTTTCCTCTCTCCCTCACCCTATCCTACACTGCCACATCACCCAACCTCCTCTCCCCCTTCTCTCTCTCCTCACAGCAACCCACTCCACACATGCTGTACACGCACACACGCCTGGGCCAATCGACCCCCCCCCACACGCCCTGCCGCTGGGACCCACCCGCGGACCCCCGGCCCCACGCGGGACCAGCCTGTCTCCCTCACCACCCAGCCGCCCCCTACCCCTCTCTCCCTGCCGCTGGGGCCCTCACCGCCCCTGGCCCGCCTCCCAGTCAAACCACCCCCACACCTGCCAACCACTCCCACACAACGTCCCACCAACCCCCGGATCCCCCCGCGTCCGGCCCCACCCGGGCCCTCTGCCCCGCGCTCCTTCTTCCTCCTTCCGTCCCGACCCCGCGTGACCCTCTTCACCGCTGCAGCACGCCTCCCCTCGGCCCTCCGCTCCCTCCGCCGGCCGTCCGCCGCCCCGCGCCCAGCAGAACTCCGCCGCCGCGTTCCCCGTTTGCCTCCCCGTCACGACCTCGCTCCACCGCCTCCACCGCTCCCGCCTCCCTCTGAGCTCGCCCGCCTCGCTCCCCCGGCTACCCCGCGCCGCCGGCCCCTCAAGCCTCCGCCGCCTCTGCAGGCCCCTGCTCGCCGCCAACCAGGACCGCCGCCGGCGAGCGTGCCTCCTCTCCTCCTCGGCCAGACCCGCACCCCGCGCGCTGCACGCCTGCCTCCGCCGGCCGCCGCGGAGCCGCCCTCCCCTCTGCGCCTACCCCCCCTCCGCCACGCCCCGCGCCGACCGCGCGCTGCCCTCCTCCCCGCGTCCGTGCGCCGCTCGAGCCCCTCCGCGACGCGCTCCTCCCCAGAGCTCCTCCGCCTCCGCCGCTCCTTCCCCGCCTCCGGCCGAGGACGCGCCGCCGCCGGGCCTCGACCCCTCCACAGCACCGGCTCGCTCCCCGCCGCGGCCCAGCCCCGGGCCGAACCGCCCCACCTCGCGTCCCCGACCTGCGCCTCGACGTCATCCTCAGCGCCAGCACCAGGTTCTCCGTCGTCGGCAGCGAGGGGCTCGCCGGCAAGGTGCATGGCGAGGTGGAGCCCGCCGCGTAGCTTGATGGCCGTGGCGCCGAACGTCGAGGATTACGGCGGCTCGGTGGCCAAGGCGATCGCCGCAGGCGCAGAGCATCTGGCCAAGGGGATTCCCTGGTGCGGGGTGATGACGGTGAACAGGCTCCACTGGCAGAACGAGGTCCTCAGGAAGAGAATCCAGCCCGGCGACACTGAAGCCGAGGTTACCCTCGAGCTGCGATCTGAACATTCCGGCGAACGAGACGAAAGTTGGACAAGGTCATTGGCGTCATCGACAAGATCTTCGATGACCACCGGATTGGACCCAAGTTCTCCATCGACATCAAGACCGTCCCCGGAGCGGACCGTCGAACCCCGGAGTCCAACCCCGAAGGCCGAACCCTCGGATGCCAAGATCGCCGAGAACGCCAAGACCGCCACACGGACGCCGAGACCCCTGAACCCTGAGGCCCGAACCCGACGCGCCAAGTTCTTCCTCCCGGATCCGAAGACGCCAAGACCGATAAGACCTACCCCAATACCCGAGAACGTTTCCGCCGAGACCGAACCGTCGAACCCTGGACCCCGAACCCCGGAAACCAAGATCTGCCGAACCCTAAATGTGTGACCCCTTTTCCTCGGACCTTATTTTATAACATAATAACAACTTGATTACATATTGAATTGTCTTTCTCTCATGCATATCATCGGTTTGGGGGCCTTATGCCGATTCACCTAATAATTAAATATGGGGCCCATATGCGGGCAAATCTAGTCTCATATCGGTCTCATTTAAACATGTGTAGCGAAACCGGTACTATCTTTTGCCATGCTAATACAACATTAAATTGCGGGGTAGCTAAATAACTTGAACCATCTAATTAATCGTCGGGACCCGGTTCCGCTTAATATGACCTAATTGCATCGCACCTTGGCCATGTCATGCATCCTACATGCATCATGCCGATCTTCTGCCGTTGTATTAAATATTGCATCCGGTGTTTCTTCTAGTGTTTTGGTTCTTCGCGGATAAGGCCGTTGAGTTGATGTGAGCTTCGCCCCGATCTTCGGTTGAACCTTCGACAATGTTTTTCAGGCGAGCATCTCCCCCCCTTTCTACCTATCTTACTTTTATAGTCTTTATTCCCTCCTGTTGATCTATTGCTATCTGTGTCGCGATGCTTTAGTTTCCGTACCTGTGATATACCGTGCAGCCCTATATTGCCTTGGCCACACCCTATTACCTGTTGTTTGGTAGATAGTTGGACTTGCGCGTCGCAGTTGCTTGCTCAAGTGCTGATATGTGTCGTCTTATGCCTCAGTTGCTGATGAATTGCCGCATGTTGTTGTTGGAGATAATTCTAGTTTTACTTTCCGTCACTTTAATTTCTGTTTAACAACTAAAATTGAATAAGCAGAGGCATCGGTGGGTGATAGATAATATTTGGTTTCCGAACGCCCACTTGTGTCCCGTAAGACCCCGAGTACTTGATACATGTTCCTTGATTTATCGCGCTATCCACATCCGGGAGGTATATGGGACCCCCCTGAGCCAGAGCTTGATTCAGTCTTATTTCTTGGGGCCACAAACTAGTTTGAGGTTTTATTTATGATCCTGTACTTATGCCATGTTTTACCGCTTTATTTACGATTGTGCGAGGTACTGCACACTGTACTGTTTAGGACCGGGACACGTTTACGCGGTGTCGACAAGCCCCGTTTGGGGTTCCCAGTCGCTCACAGCCGTCCACCCAGACCTTGAGGCCGTCTTGGAGCTTGCTTACTCCGTTGCGGGATCTACTTAAGGGGTGGCCCCCTGAAATATTTCTGAATCCTGTGATTGTTCAGTCGTGAAAGCCTCGTTGGGTTTTGTTTTGGTTTTTCCGAGGTTGATCGAGTGTGTGTTGCTATTGGTGCACCCCGGTCGGGTAAAACTTTCTGAAAGCCGTGTCCGCGGATATGGACGACTTGGAGCACAGTATCTCGATCATAGACAAGCATAACTAAAGTTTATTGTTATAAATTTGACTTATAATGACTAGTAATCAGCTTCACTATAATGGAATGGCTAATTAATACTGCCCACAACTGCTTGATTGGTTGTCGCTCGCGACAATTGTACCTGACTAGTAAGTATTGCAACTACAACGGAATGGCTGAATAAAAGTACCAACAACTGCTGGGTTTTGGGTTTACCTCATGCTATCTGTATCTGATTAGTAATTGTTGCAACTACAACGGAATGGAAAACTAAAAGTGCCCACTGCTTATTTTATCAGGACGACTATCTTTAACCTGACTAGTAATTGCTGCAACGATAACCGAATAAATAAAACTGCCAACTGTGTGAGTTCCTCGGTTGACTTCCTCGTTTGGTCTCGAGGGGGAAACGCCAGGATGGGTTTGTTTGATGCTAGTATCAGGTTGGATCCGAATAGGTTTTTCTCACCCCTCTCTGATTGCCGCCAGTTGTATCGAGTCTCTATAGGTTGTTTAGTGCATGCTGCCGCTGCCGCTCAGTCCACCATACCTATGTAGGCGAGGACCGCCGAATTCTAGCCTCGCCGTGTACTGGCCTCAGTACTGACGCTCCTCCTTTTTCCTTTGCCCTTTGTCGGCACCCCTTTTGTTTAAGCAGGTTTTGAGATCGACGCCGTTAGCAGGGTTACCCTTCCGGCTTGGCCTGGGCAGGGTTATGGACGCCATTGGTTATTCTTCAGGGCTCTTAGCCCCATTTGCATCTTGTCCGTAGCTGGACGCTCTATCGTTTTCAAGGTGATTTGGAACTTTGTATAATATATCTGTATTCTTGACTCTTTGCGTCACTGTTATATATATCTGTCTGTGGGTCCCATCGAGGACTGTTGTGTAATGGTATTACTTCGTTTTCCACCCGCACGAAAGTGCCTGGTGGGCACCTTAGAATCGTTTCTATGTGGTTTTGGCGAATTTTGCTCAAACTTGCATAGGTCCGATTCTGAGGGTGTTACAGAGTGGTATCAGAGCCCAGTAGTTGCGATACCCCACAAGTCCAGCCTGTAGGATAACCTAGCTAACGGCCGAGGTAGAGTGTCAAAACTATTTTGCAAATCGGTTGGATAGTTCTGGTTAGGTCTGATTTTACTCCTTACCCCTTTGCTATTCTCCTCTTACCTCGACGTGTTTTGAATCTGCTCTCTTCTCTCTCTTCGAGTCCAGGAATTCTCGTGGTTGGGTTTCCGTCGTACCTTCAGGGTTTCGCTTTCTTCCTTTTGTAACGGAGGTGCTACGGTCATCCATCTGCAACTTGTCTGTTGTACCCTTCCTCCAATCTTTTGTCCTTGAGCTCTTTATCCCTATGTGTTCCTTGCCGGATGTCAGTGTCGTTGAAAAACATATGAGAAGGACGAGCTTTGGTGAAGTTGGAGTCGACCTTGAGCATGTGTTGTTCAGGCCAATGGAACCATCGCGAAAACCTAATCATTGTGTCTTTCATACGATTTCTGCTGGCAACATTCCTTTGTTCCGGATACCACCTATGAAGATCTTCAGTCTAAATCTCGAGAGTTGAGTTGCCTGATTCTCCTACCCATGTATAGCGTGATAGTTTGGGTCCGGGATGGACTGATCACCCTACTCGACTCTTACTGTTCGCTCTGTACATCGAACTGGTGGATCAATGTAACTTCTCCCTCATCTAATGGAAGTTAGAGGTGGCCTTATCGTTTGATACCTCTACCTTCGTCCTTTGTTCTCCGGAGTGCTCTCTCGTCGATCAGGATCAACGACCCTTTGTTGGTGGTGTCGCCGATTTCCAGATGAAGAAGGAACCCTCGTTAGTGGTGTCGCGAGGAACTACACGAAGCGCGAAGGATCAGATCGCCGACCTTCCTTCCGGTACCATGAGGCGGATCTCGAGGGCGAGATCCATTGTTAGTGGTGTCGAATTGTGGCATCCCGCAAAAACCACTACTAGAAAATCGCGTTGAATTTGTGCATTGCATCGTCATCCTCATGTGTTGTTTGTCTAAAACTATTTCAGAAAAACCTATTTTGTTTCTGAAACGCCCTCTCTCATTCAAACGCCAAAACCCCGGGGCTCCGGAGTATTTTGTTTTGTTGCATTCGGGTTGCAAACGGCCCAATGAAATTAAATAAAAGATTTAATTAGTTTAGTGGGGCAGTCGAACGGGCCGAGAAGACCCGAACGACCACCCCTGTTTTTAAATCGGTCCAAACCTGCCCGCCCCATCTAAACTCCTAAACCCACCTAAAACTCTACCCACAACCCCTGGCCACCTCACCCTGCCCAATCCCCATGTGCCACCTCACTTTCCTCTCTCCCTCACCCTATCCTACACTGCCACATCACCCAACCTCCTCTCCCCCTTCTCTCTCTCCTCACAGCAACCCACTCCACACATGCTGTACACGCACACACGCCTGGGCCAACCGACCCCCCCCCACACGCCCTGCCGCTGGGACCCACCCGCGGACCCCCGGCCCCACGCGGGACCAGCCTGTCTCCCTCACCACCCAGCCGCCCCCTACCCCTCTCTCCCTGCCGCTGGGGCCCTCACCGCCCCTGGCCCGCCTCCCAGTCAAACCACCCCCACACCTGCCAACCACTCCCACACAACGTCCCACCAACCCCCGGATCCCCCCGCGTCCGGCCCCACCCGGGCCCTCTGCCCCGCGCTCCTTCTTCCTCCTTCCGTCCCGACCCCGCGTGACCCTCTTCACCGCTGCAGCACGCCTCCCCTCGGCCCTCCGCTCCCTCCGCCGGCCGTCCGCCGCCCCGCGCCCAGCAGAACTCCGCCGCCGCGTTCCCCGTTTGCCTCCCCGTCACGACCTCGCTCCACCGCCTCCACCGCTCCCGCCTCCCTCTGAGCTCGCCCGCCTCGCTCCCCCGGCTACCCCGCGCCGCCGGCCCCTCAAGCCTCCGCCGCCTCTGCAGGCCCCTGCTCGCCGCCAACCAGGACCGCCGCCGGCGAGCGTGCCTCCTCTCCTCCTCGGCCAGACCCGCACCCCGCGCGCTGCACGCCTGCCTCCGCCGGCCGCCGCGGAGCCGCCCTCCCCTCTGCGCCTACCCCCCCCCTCCGCCACGCCCCGCGCCGACCGCGCGCTGCCCTCCTCCCCGCGTCTGTGCGCCGCTCGAGCCCCTCCGCGACGCGCTCCTCCCCAGAGCTCCTCCGCCTCCGCCGCTCCTTCCCCGCCTCCGGCCGAGGACGCGCTGCCGCCGGGCCTCGACCCCTCCACAGCACCGGCTCGCTCCCCGCCGCGGCCCAGCCCCGGGCCGAACCGCCCTACCTCGCGTCCCCGACCTGCGCCTCGACGTCATCCTCAGCGCCAGCACCAGGTTCTCCGTCGTCGGCAGCGAGGGGCTCGCCGGCAAGGTGCGTGGCGAGGTGGAGCCCGCCACGTAGCTTGATGGCCGTGGCGCCGAACGTCGAGGATTACGGCGGCTCGGTGGCCAAGGCGATCGCCGCAGGCGCAGAGCATCTGGCCAAGGGGATTCCCTGGTGCGGGGTGATGACGGTGAACAGGCTCCACTGGCAGAACGAGGTCCTCAGGAAGAGAATCCAGCCCGGCGACACTGAAGCCGAGGTTACCCTCGAGCTGCGATCTGAACATTCCGGCGAACGAGACGAAAGTTGGACAAGGTCATTGGCGTCATCGACAAGATCTTCGATGACCACCGGATTGGACCCAAGTTCTCCATCGACATCAAGACCGTCCCCGGAGCGGACCGTCGAACCCCGGAGTCCAACCCCGAAGGCCGAACCCTCGGATGCCAAGATCGCCGAGAACGCCAAGACCGCCACACGGACGCCGAGACCCCTGAACCCTGAGGCCCGAACCCGACGCGCCAAGTTCTTCCTCCCGGATCCGAAGACGCCAAGACCGATAAGACCTACCCCAATACCCGAGAACGTTTCCGCCGAGACCGAACCGTCGAACCCTGGACCCCGAACCCCGGAAACCAAGATCTGCCGAACCCTAAATGTGTGACCCCTTTTCCTCGGACCTTATTTTATAACATAATAACAACTTGATTACATATTGAATTGTCTTTCTCTCATGCATATCATCGGTTTGGGGGCCTTATGCCGATTCACCTAATAATTAAATATGGGGCCCATATGCGGGCAAATCTAGTCTCATATCGGTCTCATTTAAACATGTGTAGCGAAACCGGTACTATCTTTTGCCATGCTAATACAACATTAAATTGCGGGGTAGCTAAATAACTTGAACCATCTAATTAATCGTCGGGACCCGGTTCCGCTTAATATGACCTAATTGCATCGCACCTTGGCCATGTCATGCATCCTACATGCATCATGCCGATCTTCTGCCGTTGTATTAAATATTGCATCCGGTGTTTCTTCTAGTGTTTTGGTTCTTCGCGGATAAGGCCGTTGAGTTGATGTGAGCTTCGCCCCGATCTTCGGTTGAACCTTCGACAATGTTTTTCAGGCGAGCATCTCCCCCCCTTTCTACCTATCTTACTTTTATAGTCTTTATTCCCTCCTGTTGATCTATTGCTATCTGTGTCGCTATGCTTTAGTTTCCGTACCTGTGATATACCGTGCAGCCCTATATTGCCTTGGCCACACCCTATTACCTGTTGTTTGGTAGATAGTTGGACTTGCGCGTCGCAGTTGCTTGCTCAAGTGCTGATATGTGTCGTCTTATGCCTCAGTTGCTGATGAATTGCCGCATGTTGTTGTTGGAGATAATTCTAGTTTTACTTTCCGTCACTTTAATTTCTGTTTAACAACTAAAATTGAATAAGCAGAGGCATCGGTGGGTGATAGATAATATTTGGTTTCCGAACGCCCACTTGTGTCCCGTAAGACCCCGAGTACTTGATACCTGTTCCTTGATTTATCGCGCTATCCACATCCGGGAGGTATATGGGACCCCCCTGAGCCAGAGCTTGATTCAGTCTTATTTCTTGGGGCCACAAACTAGTTTGAGGTTTTATTTACGATCCTGTACTTATGCCATGTTTTACCGCTTTATTTACGATTGTGCGAGGTACTGCACACTGTACTGTTTAGGACCGGGACACGTTTACGCGGTGTCGACAAGCCCCGTTTGGGGTTCCCAGTCGCTCACAGCCATCCACCCAGACCTTGAGGCCGTCTCGGAGCTTGCTTACTCCGTTGCGGGATCTACTTAAGGGGTGGCCCCCTGAAATATTTCTGAATCCTGTGATTGTTCAGTCGTGAAAGCCTCGTTGGGTTTTGTTTTGGTTTTTCCGAGGTTGATCGAGTGTGTGTTGCTATTGGTGCACCCCGGCCGGGTAAAACTTTCTGAAAGCCGTGTCCGCGGATATGTACGACTTGGAGCACAGTATCTCGATCATAGACAAGCATAACTAAAGTTTATTGTTATAAATTTGACTTATAATGACTAGTAATCAGCTTCACTATAATGGAATGGCTAATTAATACTGCCCACAACTGCTTGATTGGTTGTCGCTCGCGACAATTGTACCTGACTAGTAAGTATTGCAACTACAACGGAATGGCTGAATAAAAGTACCAACAACTGCTGGGTTTTGGGTTTACCTCATGCTATCTGTATCTGATTAGTAATTGTTGCAACTACAACGGAATGGAAAACTAAAAGTGCCCACTGCTTATTTTATCAGGACGACTATCTTTAACCTGACTAGTAATTGCTGCAACGATAACCGAATAAATAAAACTGCCAACTGTGTGAGTTCCTCGGTTGACTTCCTCGTTTGGTCTCGAGGGGGAAACGCCAGGATGGGTTTGTTTGATGCTAGTATCAGGTTGGATCCGAATAGGTTTTTCTCACCCCTCTCTGATTGCCGCCAGTTGTATCGAGTCTCTATAGGTTGTTTAGTGCATGCTGCCGCTGCCGCTCAGTCCACCATACCTATGTAGGCGAGGACCGCCGAATTCTAGCCTCGCCGTGTACTGGCCTCAGTACTGACGCTCCTCCTTTTTCCTTTGCCCTTTGTCGGCACCCCTTTTGTTTAAGCAGGTTTTGAGATCGACGCCGTTAGCAGGGTTACCCTTCCGGCTTGGCCTGGGCAGGGTTATGGACGCCATTGGTTATTCTTCAGGGCTCTTAGCCCCATTTGCATCTTGTCCGTAGCTGGACGCTCTATCGTTTTCAAGGTGATTTGGAACTTTGTATAATATATCTGTATTCTTGACTCTTTGCGTCACTGTTATATATATCTGTCTGTGGGTCCCATCGAGGACTGTTGTGTAATGGTATTACTTCGTTTTCCACCCGCACGAAAGTGCCTGGTGGGCACCTTAGAATCGTTTCTATGCGGTTTTGGCGAATTTTGCTCAAACTTGCATAGGTCCGATTCTGAGGGTGTTACATACATGGCGTATAAGAAGTTGACTCGTAGGTCATACACAATTATAAAGACAACCATATGGCTCCTGCCAGTTGTGTACTCATCGACATGCAAGTCGTGAAACATTACAAAACATGATCATCGCATACATTATACACATCACATCTTGGGCCATACCATATCACAGAAAACACTCCCTACAAAAACAAGTTAGACGCCTCTACTTTGTTGTTGCATGTTTTACGTGGCTTATGGGAGTAGATGCTAAGAACATTCTTACCTACGGAAAGCCACAACGGTGATATTATGGTTGCCAAACTCCGGTGTTAATCCCATGACAACTATAGTGAGAGAAACTGACATCCACCAGCCGCATGTGTGGAACAAGCCACACGTCAAGTGCGGAGCCGGTCTCGCGAACGACGTCGCGTAAGGTTGGCCTGGACCGCTTCAATCTCACTATCCCGCGTCATAAGAAGAACACAAACAAGAGGCTTGCAACAGAAAACATCAACGCCCGCAACAACCATGTTGCGTTCTACTCGTGAAACAGATCTACGCATAGATCTAGCTCTGATACCACTGAAGGGTTTCGCGGCATAGTAAATCAAAAATTTCTACGGAGCGAACAGAGGGAAAGCCAAGATCTAATCTAGGAGATGCAAACAACGAGAGAGATTGGATTAGATCTTCATACCCTTGAAGATTCGCACAGCGGAACGTTCGTCGGAACGTGGGTGATGTAGTCGTACTCGCTTCTCCTCCTCGCGATCCGATCCGATCTAGCACCACAAGTGGCGGTGCCTCCGTGAGATGCACACGTGCAGCACCTCGACGTCTCCTCCTTCCTCGGACCAGCAAGTATGGTGGAGAGATAGATTAGATCTACAACACGACGGCGTGGTGTATATGATGGAGAATTTCTACAGCAGGGCTTCGCCTACAAACAGTCGGGAGGGAGAGAGGAAAGCTAGCAAGGCGGCTAGGGTTTGGAGGAGAGGTGTAGGGGTTTGGTGCGCCCCCACCCCTCTTTATATAGAGGGGGGCGCAGCCCTAGCCCCTCCCCCAAGCCCAAAGGATAAGGAGTGGGGGGCATGGACTCTCCCCTCTTCTAGAAACCCTATCTCTAGTTTAAACGATTTAAACTCTCTAGGATCGGCTGGGCCCTATGGGGCCTTGTGCCCCTGGCCCAATGCGGCTAGGACACTCCCTCATAGGCCCATGCCCCCTCCCGGAAGGTGGGGCCACGTTGGTCCCCTTCCGGAAGGTTCTAGAAGCTTCCGGTACAATACCGATTAACCCAGAACAATTCCGAACTCCAAAAACTGCACTGCCTTATATGAATCTTATTCTCCGGACCATTCCGGAACCTCTCGTGATATCCCGGATCCCATCCGAGACTCCGAACAAAAATTCATAAACCAATTATCCAATCTATCCTAGCGTCGAGATACGTTAAGTGTGTGACCCTGCGGGTTCGAGAATATGCAGACATGATCTTCTATCAATAATCAACAGCGGGGTCTGGGCACCCATATTGACTCCCACACATTCATCGATGATTATATCGGATGAACCACGATGCCAGGATTCAAACAATCCCATATATATATATTCCCTTCGTCTCGCGATATTTTACTTGCCCGAGATTCGATCGTCGGTACCGTCATACCTAGTTCAATCTCGTTCACAGCAAGTACTTTACTCGTTCCGTAATCCGATATCACTTTGTGATTAACCTCTTAACCACATGCTTGCAAGCGGTGTTGATATCGATTACTGAGTGGGCCCGAAGTATATCTCTCCGACTTGGGAGGGACAAATCCCATCTCGATACATACAACCCAACAGATACTTTCCGATCACCTGAGAGACACCTTTATGATCACCCTCTCATAGGATGATGTTTGATGACCTCAAAGCTTTCTTCCGATACCAGGGAGTTGTATTATCTCATGGTCTAAGGAATACAATATTTGACATAGGAAAAGCTTCGCAAAGATGAACACGATGAAACGATCTAATTGCTTTGCTTAGTTTGGGTCTGTCCATCATATCATTCTCCAATGAAATGATCTCATTATCAATTGACAACTCATGTCTATGGTTAGGAAACCTTAACCATCATTGATCAATGAGCTAGTCCTTAGAGGCGTACCAGGGACACGGTGTTTTTCACAAACCACACAAGTATTAATGTTTCCGCTTAATACAATTCTAGCATGGAATATAAACTTTATCATGAACATGAATTATAATAATAAAATCTTTATTATTGCCTCTAGGGCATAATTCCAACATCCTCTATGTAACCATAATATGTGGTCTTTGACTCATTGTTGTCTGTTGCATCAAAGCGGACACCACTGTTTTGGTTGGTGCTCTTTTTATCTTGGGCTATCGTGTAAAATGTATACCCATTTATCTCGTACCCTTGGAAAGTCGATATAGTCAAAGATGGTGACCTAGACAACAAGTATAGCTAATCTCCAAGAGTGTTGTTTTTGATGAGATGTTGCAACCAACCGCCGAAACTCTTCATGTGTTCATCTCTAATCCAAGAGTCATGCTTTCCAGGGTTGTTGGAGCGTAAGATTTTCTTGTGTTCCTCGATATATGGGGCTACCAAGATAGAATTCTATAGAACGGTGTAATGTTCTTCGGTGTAAGAATGTCCGTCTCTACATATTATTGATTTCCTTCCTAGAGTACCCTTTCCACTCAGTCTCCCCTCATACCGCGATTGAGGAAGACCAATCGGCTTAAGGTCAGGAACGGAGTCAACACAAAATTCAATGACCTCC